>OY804577.1:114320538-114858890 GCA_963680875.1 Bathymodiolus brooksi
TAGATTTGACCTTAGATGATTTTAGCTATCATGCTTAGATCTTTTAGTTTTGACCTTAGACGATTTTAGTTATCCTGTGTAGATCTTTTAGTTTTGACCTTAGACGATTTTAGGTATCCTGTTTAGATCTTTTAGTTTTGACCTTAGACGATTTTAGCTATCCTGTTTATATCTTTTAGTTTTGACATTTAATGATTCTAGCTATCCTGTTTAGATCTTTTAGTTTTGACCTTAGACGATTTTAATTATCCTGTTTAGATCTTTTAGTTTTGACCTTAGACGATTTTAGCTATCCTGTTTAGATCTTTTAGTTTTGACCTTAGACAATTTTAGCTATCCTGTTTAGATCTTTTAGTTTTGACCTTAGACGATTTTAGCTATCCTGTTTAGATCTTTTAGTTTTGACCTTAGATGATTTTAGCTATCCTGTTTAGATCTTTTAGTTTTGACCTTAGATGATTTTAGCTATCATGTTTAGATCTTTTAGTTTTGACCTTAGATGATTTTAGCTATCATGTTTAGATCTTTTAGTTTTGACCTTAGACGATTTTAGTTATCCTGTTTAGATCTTTTAGTTTTGACCTTAGACGATTTTAGCTATCCTGTTTAGATCTTTTAGTTTTGACCTTAGACGATTTTAGCTATCCTGTTTAGATCTTTTAGTTTTGACCTTAGATGATTTTAGCTATCATGTTTAGATCTTTTAGTTTTGACCTTAGACGATTTTAGCTTTCCTCTTTAGATCTTTTAGTTTTGACCTTTGACGATTTTAGCTTTCCTGTTTAGATCTTTTAGTTTTGACCTTAGACGATTTTAGCTATCATGTTTAGATCTTATAGTTTTGACCTTAGATGATTCTAGCTATCCTGTTTAGATCTTTTAGTTTTGACCTTAGACGATTTTAGTTATCCTGTTTAGATCTTTTAGTTTTGACCTTAGACGATTTTAGCTATCCTGTTTAGATCTTTTAGTTTTGACCTTAGACAAATTTAGCTATCCTGTTTAGATCTTTTAATTTTGACCTTAGACGATTTTAGCTATCCTGTTTAGATATTTTAGTTTTGACCGTAGACGATTTTAGCTATCCTGTTTAGATGTTTTAGTTTTGACCGTAGACGATTTTAGCTATCCTGTTTAGATGTTTTAGTTTTGACCTTAGACGATTTTAGGTATCCTGTTTAGATCTTTTAGTTTTGACCTTAGACGATTTTAGCTATCCTGTTTATATCTTTTAGTTTTGACATTAAATGATTTTAGCTATCCTGCTTAGATCTTTTAGTTTTGACCTTTGACGATTTTAGTTATCCTGTTTAGATCTTTTAGTTTTGACCTTAGACGATTTTAGCTATCCTGTTTAGATCTTTTAGTTCTGACCTTAGACGATTTTAGCTATCCTGTTTAGATCTTTTAGTTTTGACCTTAGATGATTTTAGCTATCATGTTTAGATCTTTTAGATTTGACCTTAGATGATTTTAGCTATCATGCTTAGATCTTTTAGTTTTGACCTTAGACGATTTTAGTTATCCTGTGTAGATCTTTTAGTTTTGACCTTAGACGATTTTAGCTATCCTGCTTAGATCTTTTAGTTTTGACCTTAGACGATTTTAGCTATCCTGTTTAGATCTTTTAGTTTTGACCTTAGATGATTTTAGCTATCATGTTTAGATCTTTTAGTTTTGACCTTAGACGATTTTAGTTATCCTGTTTAGATCTTTTAGTTTTGACCTTAGACGATTTTAGCTATCCTGTTTAGATCTTTTAGTTTTGACCTTAGACAATTTTAGCTATCCTGTTTAGATCTTTTAGTTTTGACCTTAGACGATTTTATCTATCCTGTTTAGATCTTTTAGTTTTGACCTTAGACGATTTTAGCTATCCTGTTTAGATCTTTTAGTTTTGAACTTAGACGATTTTAGCTATCCTGTTAAGATCTTTTAATTTTGACCTGAGACCATTTTAGCTATCCAGTTTAGATCTTTTAGTTTTGACCTTAGATGATTTTAGGTATCATGTTTAGATCTTTTAGTTTTAACCTTAGACGATTTTAGCTATCCTGTTTAGATCTTTTAGTTTTGACCTTAGATGATTTTAGCTATCCTGTTTAGTTCTTTTAGTTTTGACCTTAGATGATTTTAGCTCCTGTTTAGACATTTAGTTTTGACCTTAGACGATTTTAGCTATCCTGTTTAGATATTTTAGTTTTGACCGTAGACGATTTTAGCTATCCTGTTTAGATGTTTTAGTTTTGACCTTAGACGATTTTAGGTATCCTGTTTAGATCTTTTAGTTTTGACCTTAGACGATATTAGCTATCCTGTTTATATCTTTTAGTTTTGACATTAAATGATTTTAGCTATCCTGCTTAGATCTTTTAGTTTTGACCTATGACGATTTTAGTTATCCTGTTTAGATCTTTTAGTTTTGACCTTAGACGATTTTAGCTATCCTGTTTAGATCTTTTAGTTCTGACCTTAGACGATTTTAGCTATCCTGTTTAGATCTTTTAGTTTTGACCTTAGATGATTTTAGCTATCATGTTTAGATCTTTTAGATTTGACCTTAGATGATTTTAGCTATCATGCTTAGATCTTTTAGTTTTGACCTTAGACGATTTTAGTTATCCTGTGTAGATCTTTTAGTTTTGACCTTAGACGATTTTAGCTATCCTGTTTAGATCTTTTAGTTTTGACCTTAGACGATTTTAGCTATCCTGTTTAGATCTTTTAGTTTTGACCTTAGATGATTTTAGCTATCATGTTTAGATCTTTTAGTTTTGACCTTAGACGATTTTAGCTTTCCTCTTTAGATCTTTTAGTTTTGACCTTATATGATTTTAGCTATCATGTTTAGATCTTTTAGTTTTGACCTTAGACGATTTTAGCTTTCCTGTTTAGATCTTTTAGTTTTGACCTTAGACGATTTTAGCTATCATGTTTAGATCTTATAGTTTTGACCTTAGATGATTTTAGCTATCATGTTTAGATCTTTTAGTTTTGACCTTAGATGATTTTAGCTATCATGTTTAGATCTTTTAGTTTTGACCTTAGACGATTTTAGTTATCCTGTTTAGATCTTTTAGTTTTGACCTTAGACGATTTTAGCTATCCTGTTTAGATCTTTTAGTTTTGACCTTAGACGATTTTAGCTATCCTGTTTAGATCTTTTAGTTTTGACCTTAGATGATTTTAGCTATCATGTTTAGATCTTTTAGTTTTGACCTTAGATGATTTTAGCTATCATGTTTAGATCTTTTAGATTTGACCTTAGATGATTTTAGCTATCATGCTTAGATCTTTTAGTTTTGACCTTAGACGATTTTAGCTATCCTGTTTAGATATTTTAGTTTTGACCGTAGACGATTTTAGCTATCCTGTTTAGATGTTTTAGTTTTCACCTTAGACGATTTTAGGTATCCTGTTTAGATCTTTTAGTTTTGACCTTAGACGATATTAGCTATCCTGTTTATATCTTTTAGTTTTGACCTTTGACGATTTTAGTTATCCTGTTTAGATCTTTTAGTTTTGACCTTAGACGATTTTAGCTATCCTGTTTAGATCTTTTAGTTCTGACCTTAGACGATTTTAGCTATCCTGTTTAGATCTTTTAGTTTTGACCTTAGATGATTTTAGCTATCATGTTTAGATCTTTTAGATTTGACCTTAGATGATTTTAGCTATCATGCTTAGATCTTTTAGTTTTGACCTTAGACGATTTTAGTTATCCTGTGTAGATCTTTTAGTTTTGACCTTAGACGATTTTAGCTATCCTGTTTATATCTTTTAGTTTTGACATTTAATGATTCTAGCTATCCTGTTTAGATCTTTTAGTTTTGACCTTAGAGGATTTTAATTATCCTGTTTAGATCTTTTAGTTTTGACCTTAGACGATTTTAGCTATCCTGTTTAGATCTTTTAGTTTTGACCTTAGACAATTTTAGCTATCCTGTTTAGATCTTTTAGTTTTGACCTTAGACGATTTTAGCTATCCTGTTTAGATCTTTTAGTTTTGACCTTAGATGATTTTAGCTATCCTGTTTAGATCTTTTAGTTTTGACCTTAGATGATTTTAGCTATCATGTTTAGATCTTTTAGTTTTGACCTTAGATGATTTTAGCTATCATGTTTAGATCTTTTAGTTTTGACCTTAGACGATTTTAGTTATCCTGTTTAGATCTTTTAGTTTTGACCTTAGACGATTTTAGCTATCCTGTTTAGATCTTTTAGTTTTGACCTTAGACGATTTTAGCTATCCTGTTTAGATCTTTTAGTTTTGACCTTAGATGATTTTAGCTATCATGTTTAGATCTTTTAGTTTTGACCTTAGACGATTTTAGCTTTCCTCTTTAGATCTTTTAGTTTTGACCTTTGACGATTTTAGCTTTCCTGTTTAGATCTTTTAGTTTTGACCTTAGACGATTTTAGCTATCATGTTTAGATCTTATAGTTTTGACCTTAGATGATTCTAGCTATCCTGTTTAGATCTTTTAGTTTTGACCTTAGACGATTTTAGTTATCCTGTTTAGATCTTTTAGTTTTGACCTTAGACGATTTTAGCTATCCTGTTTAGATCTTTTAGTTTTGACCTTAGACAAATTTAGCTATCCTGTTTAGATCTTTTAATTTTGACCTTAGACGATTTTAGCTATCCTGTTTAGATATTTTAGTTTTGACCGTAGACGATTTTAGCTATCCTGTTTAGATGTTTTAGTTTTGACCGTAGACGATTTTAGCTATCCTGTTTAGATGTTTTAGTTTTGACCTTAGACGATTTTAGGTATCCTGTTTAGATCTTTTAGTTTTGACCTTAGACGATTTTAGCTATCCTGTTTATATCTTTTAGTTTTGACATTAAATGATTTTAGCTATCCTGCTTAGATCTTTTAGTTTTGACCTTTGACGATTTTAGTTATCCTGTTTAGATCTTTTAGTTTTGACCTTAGACGATTTTAGCTATCCTGTTTAGATCTTTTAGTTCTGACCTTAGACGATTTTAGCTATCCTGTTTAGATCTTTTAGTTTTGACCTTAGATGATTTTAGCTATCATGTTTAGATCTTTTAGATTTGACCTTAGATGATTTTAGCTATCATGCTTAGATCTTTTAGTTTTGACCTTAGACGATTTTAGTTATCCTGTGTAGATCTTTTAGTTTTGACCTTAGACGATTTTAGCTATCCTGCTTAGATCTTTTAGTTTTGACCTTAGACGATTTTAGCTATCCTGTTTAGATCTTTTAGTTTTGACCTTAGATGATTTTAGCTATCATGTTTAGATCTTTTAGTTTTGACCTTAGACGATTTTAGTTATCCTGTTTAGATCTTTTAGTTTTGACCTTAGACGATTTTAGCTATCCTGTTTAGATCTTTTAGTTTTGACCTTAGACAATTTTAGCTATCCTGTTTAGATCTTTTAGTTTTGACCTTAGACGATTTTATCTATCCTGTTTAGATCTTTTAGTTTTGACCTTAGACGATTTTAGCTATCCTGTTTAGATCTTTTAGTTTTGAACTTAGACGATTTTAGCTATCCTGTTTAGATCTTTTAATTTTGACCTGAGACCATTTTAGCTATCCAGTTTAGATCTTTTAGTTTTGACCTTAGATGATTTTAGGTATCATGTTTAGATCTTTTAGTTTTGACCTTAGACGATTTTAGCTATCCTGTTTAGATCTTTTAGTTTTGACCTTAGATGATTTTAGCTATCCTGTTTAGTTCTTTTAGTTTTGACCTTAGATGATTTTAGCTCCTGTTTAGACATTTAGTTTTGACCTTAGACGATTTTAGCTATCCTGTTTAGATATTTTAGTTTTGACCGTAGACGATTTTAGCTATCCTGTTTAGATGTTTTAGTTTTGACCTTAGACGATTTTAGGTATCCTGTTTAGATCTTTTAGTTTTGACCTTAGACGATATTAGCTATCCTGTTTATATCTTTTAGTTTTGACATTAAATGATTTTAGCTATCCTGCTTAGATCTTTTAGTTTTGACCTATGACGATTTTAGTTATCCTGTTTAGATCTTTTAGTTTTGACCTTAGACGATTTTAGCTATCCTGTTTAGATCTTTTAGTTCTGACCTTAGACGATTTTAGCTATCCTGTTTAGATCTTTTAGTTTTGACCTTAGATGATTTTAGCTATCATGTTTAGATCTTTTAGATTTGACCTTAGATGATTTTAGCTATCATGCTTAGATCTTTTAGTTTTGACCTTAGACGATTTTAGTTATCCTGTGTAGATCTTTTAGTTTTGACCTTAGACGATTTTAGCTATCCTGTTTAGATCTTTTAGTTTTGACCTTAGACGATTTTAGCTATCCTGTTTAGATCTTTTAGTTTTGACCTTAGATGATTTTAGCTATCATGTTTAGATCTTTTAGTTTTGACCTTAGACGATTTTAGCTTTCCTCTTTAGATCTTTTAGTTTTGACCTTATATGATTTTAGCTATCATGTTTAGATCTTTTAGTTTTGACCTTAGACGATTTTAGCTTTCCTGTTTAGATCTTTTAGTTTTGACCTTAGACGATTTTAGCTATCCTGTTTAGATCTTTTAGTTTTGACCTTAGACAATTTTAGCTATCCTGTTTAGATCTTTTAGTTTTGACCTTAGACGATTTTATCTATCCTGTTTAGATCTTTTAGTTTTGACCTTAGACGATTTTAGCTATCTTGTTTAGATCTTTTAGTTTTGAACTTAGACGATTTTAGCTATCCTGTTTAGATCTTTTAATTTTGACCTGAGACCATTTTAGCTATCCAGTTTAGATCTTTTAGTTTTGACCTTAGATGATTTTAGGTATCATGTTTAGATCTTTTAGTTTTGACCTTAGACGATTTTAGCTATCCTGTTTAGATCTTTTAGTTTTGACCTTAGATGATTTTAGCTATCCTGTTTAGTTCTTTTAGTTTTGACCTTAGATGATTTTAGCTCCTGTTTAGACATTTAGTTTTGACCTTAGACGATTTTAGCTATCCTGTTTAGATATTTTAGTTTTGACCGTAGACGATTTTAGCTATCCTGTTTAGATGTTTTAGTTTTGACCTTAGACGATTTTAGGTATCCTGTTTAGATCTTTTAGTTTTGACCTTAGACGATATTAGCTATCCTGTTTATATCTTTTAGTTTTGACATTAAATGATTTTAGCTATCCTGCTTAGATCTTTTAGTTTTGACCTATGACGATTTTAGTTATCCTGTTTAGATCTTTTAGTTTTGACCTTAGACGATTTTAGCTATCCTGTTTAGATCTTTTAGTTCTGACCTTAGACGATTTTAGCTATCCTGTTTAGATCTTTTAGTTTTGACCTTAGATGATTTTAGCTATCATGTTTAGATCTTTTAGATTTGACCTTAGATGATTTTAGCTATCATGCTTAGATCTTTTAGTTTTGACCTTAGACGATTTTAGTTATCCTGTGTAGATCTTTTAGTTTTGACCTTAGACGATTTTAGCTATCCTGTTTAGATCTTTTAGTTTTGACCTTAGACGATTTTAGCTATCCTGTTTATATCTTTTAGTTTTGACATTTAATGATTCTAGCTATCCTGTTTAGATCTTTTAGTTTTGACCTTAGAGGATTTTAATTATCCTGTTTAGATCTTTTAGTTTTGACCTTAGACGATTTTAGCTATCCTGTTTAGATCTTTTAGTTTTGACCTTAGACAATTTTAGCTATCCTGTTTAGATCTTTTAGTTTTGACCTTAGACGATTTTAGCTATCCTGTTTAGATCTTTTAGTTTTGACCTTAGATGATTTTAGCTATCCTGTTTAGATCTTTTAGTTTTGACCTTAGATGATTTTAGCTATCATGTTTAGATCTTTTAGTTTTGACCTTAGATGATTTTAGCTATCATGTTTAGATCTTTTAGTTTTGACCTTAGACGATTTTAGTTATCCTGTTTAGATCTTTTAGTTTTGACCTTAGACGATTTTAGCTATCCTGTTTAGATCTTTTAGTTTTGACCTTAGACGATTTTAGCTATCCTGTTTAGATCTTTTAGTTTTGACCTTAGATGATTTTAGCTATCATGTTTAGATCTTTTAGTTTTGACCTTAGACGATTTTAGCTTTCCTCTTTAGATCTTTTAGTTTTGACCTTTGACGATTTTAGCTTTCCTGTTTAGATCTTTTAGTTTTGACCTTAGACGATTTTAGCTATCATGTTTAGATCTTATAGTTTTGACCTTAGATGATTCTAGCTATCCTGTTTAGATCTTTTAGTTTTGACCTTAGACGATTTTAGTTATCCTGTTTAGATCTTTTAGTTTTGACCTTAGACGATTTTAGCTATCCTGTTTAGATCTTTTAGTTTTGACCTTAGACAAATTTAGCTATCCTGTTTAGATCTTTTAATTTTGACCTTAGACGATTTTAGCTATCCTGTTTAGATATTTTAGTTTTGACCGTAGACGATTTTAGCTATCCTGTTTAGATGTTTTAGTTTTGACCGTAGACGATTTTAGCTATCCTGTTTAGATGTTTTAGTTTTGACCTTAGACGATTTTAGGTATCCTGTTTAGATCTTTTAGTTTTGACCTTAGACGATTTTAGCTATCCTGTTTATATCTTTTAGTTTTGACATTAAATGATTTTAGCTATCCTGCTTAGATCTTTTAGTTTTGACCTTTGACGATTTTAGTTATCCTGTTTAGATCTTTTAGTTTTGACCTTAGACGATTTTAGCTATCCTGTTTAGATCTTTTAGTTCTGACCTTAGACGATTTTAGCTATCCTGTTTAGATCTTTTAGTTTTGACCTTAGATGATTTTAGCTATCATGTTTAGATCTTTTAGATTTGACCTTAGATGATTTTAGCTATCATGCTTAGATCTTTTAGTTTTGACCTTAGACGATTTTAGTTATCCTGTGTAGATCTTTTAGTTTTGACCTTAGACGATTTTAGCTATCCTGCTTAGATCTTTTAGTTTTGACCTTAGACGATTTTAGCTATCCTGTTTAGATCTTTTAGTTTTGACCTTAGATGATTTTAGCTATCATGTTTAGATCTTTTAGTTTTGACCTTAGACGATTTTAGTTATCCTGTTTAGATCTTTTAGTTTTGACCTTAGACGATTTTAGCTATCCTGTTTAGATCTTTTAGTTTTGACCTTAGACAATTTTAGCTATCCTGTTTAGATCTTTTAGTTTTGAACTTAGACGATTTTATCTATCCTGTTTAGATCTTTTAGTTTTGACCTTAGACGATTTTAGCTATCCTGTTTAGATCTTTTAGTTTTGAACTTAGACGATTTTAGCTATCCTGTTTAGATCTTTTAATTTTGACCTGAGACCATTTTAGCTATCCAGTTTAGATCTTTTAGTTTTGACCTTAGATGATTTTAGGTATCATGTTTAGATCTTTTAGTTTTGACCTTAGACGATTTTAGCTATCCTGTTTAGATCTTTTAGTTTTGACCTTAGATGATTTTAGCTATCCTGTTTAGTTCTTTTAGTTTTGACCTTAGATGATTTTAGCTCCTGTTTAGACATTTAGTTTTGACCTTAGACGATTTTAGCTATCCTGTTTAGATATTTTAGTTTTGACCGTAGACGATTTTAGCTATCCTGTTTAGATGTTTTAGTTTTGACCTTAGACGATTTTAGGTATCCTGTTTAGATCTTTTAGTTTTGACCTTAGACGATATTAGCTATCCTGTTTATATCTTTTAGTTTTGACATTAAATGATTTTAGCTATCCTGCTTAGATCTTTTAGTTTTGACCTATGACGATTTTAGTTATCCTGTTTAGATCTTTTAGTTTTGACCTTAGACGATTTTAGCTATCCTGTTTAGATCTTTTAGTTCTGACCTTAGACGATTTTAGCTATCCTGTTTAGATCTTTTAGTTTTGACCTTAGATGATTTTAGCTATCATGTTTAGATCTTTTAGATTTGACCTTAGATGATTTTAGCTATCATGCTTAGATCTTTTAGTTTTGACCTTAGACGATTTTAGTTATCCTGTGTAGATCTTTTAGTTTTGACCTTAGACGATTTTAGCTATCCTGTTTAGATCTTTTAGTTTTGACCTTAGACGATTTTAGCTATCCTGTTTAGATCTTTTAGTTTTGACCTTAGATGATTTTAGCTATCATGTTTAGATCTTTTAGTTTTGACCTTAGACGATTTTAGCTTTCCTCTTTAGATCTTTTAGTTTTGACCTTATATGATTTTAGCTATCATGTTTAGATCTTTTAGTTTTGACCTTAGACGATTTTAGCTTTCCTGTTTAGATCTTTTAGTTTTGACCTTAGACGATTTTAGCTATCCTGTTTAGATCTTTTAGTTTTGACCTTAGACAATTTTAGCTATCCTGTTTAGATCTTTTAGTTTTGACCTTAGACGATTTTATCTATCCTGTTTAGATCTTTTAGTTTTGACCTTAGACGATTTTAGCTATCCTGTTTAGATCTTTTAGTTTTGAACTTAGACGATTTTAGCTATCCTGTTTAGATCTTTTAATTTTGACCTGAGACCATTTTAGCTATCCAGTTTAGATCTTTTAGTTTTGACCTTAGATGATTTTAGGTATCATGTTTAGATCTTTTAGTTTTGACCTTAGACGATTTTAGCTATCCTGTTTAGATCTTTTAGTTTTGACCTTAGATGATTTTAGCTATCCTGTTTAGTTCTTTTAGTTTTGACCTTAGATGATTTTAGCTCCTGTTTAGACATTTAGTTTTGACCTTAGACGATTTTAGCTATCCTGTTTAGATATTTTAGTTTTGACCGTAGACGATTTTAGCTATCCTGTTTAGATGTTTTAGTTTTGACCTTAGACGATTTTAGGTATCCTGTTTAGATCTTTTAGTTTTGACCTTAGACGATATTAGCTATCCTGTTTATATCTTTTAGTTTTGACATTAAATGATTTTAGCTATCCTGCTTAGATCTTTTAGTTTTGACCTATGACGATTTTAGTTATCCTGTTTAGATCTTTTAGTTTTGACCTTAGACGATTTTAGCTATCCTGTTTAGATCTTTTAGTTCTGACCTTAGACGATTTTAGCTATCCTGTTTAGATCTTTTAGTTTTGACCTTAGATGATTTTAGCTATCATGTTTAGATCTTTTAGATTTGACCTTAGATGATTTTAGCTATCATGCTTAGATCTTTTAGTTTTGACCTTAGACGATTTTAGTTATCCTGTGTAGATCTTTTAGTTTTGACCTTAGACGATTTTAGCTATCCTGTTTAGATCTTTTAGTTTTGACCTTAGACGATTTTAGCTATCCTGTTTAGATCTTTTAGTTTTGACCTTAGATGATTTTAGCTATCATGTTTAGATCTTTTAGTTTTGACCTTAGACGATTTTAGCTTTCCTCTTTAGATCTTTTAGTTTTGACCTTATATGATTTTAGCTATCATGTTTAGATCTTTTAGTTTTGACCTTAGACGATTTTAGCTTTCCTGTTTAGATCTTTTAGTTTTGACCTTAGACGATTTTAGCTATCATGTTTAGATCTTATAGTTTTGACCTTAGATGATTTTAGCTATCATGTTTAGATCTTTTAGTTTTGACCTTAGATGATTTTAGCTATCATGTTTAGATCTTTTAGTTTTGACCTTAGACGATTTTAGTTATCCTGTTTAGATCTTTTAGTTTTGACCTTAGACGATTTTAGCTATCCTGTTTAGATCTTTTAGTTTTGACCTTAGACGATTTTAGCTATCCTGTTTAGATCTTTTAGTTTTGACCTTAGATGATTTTAGCTATCATGTTTAGATCTTTTAGTTTTGACCTTAGACGATTTTAGCTTTCCTCTTTAGATCTTTTAGTTTTGACCTTTGACGATTTTAGCTTTCCTGTTTAGATCTTTTAGTTTTGACCTTAGACGATTTTAGCTATCATGTTTAGATCTTATAGTTTTGACCTTAGATGATTCTAGCTATCCTGTTTAGATCTTTTAGTTTTGACCTTAGACGATTTTAGTTATCCTGTTTTGATCTTTTAGTTTTGACCTTAGACGATTTTAGCTATCCTGTTTAGATCTTTTAGTTTTGACCTTAGACAAATTTAGCTATCCTGTTTAGATCTTTTAATTTTGACCTTAGACGATTTTAGCTATCCTGTTTAGATATTTTAGTTTTGACCGTAGACGATTTTAGCTATCCTGTTTAGATGTTTTAGTTTTGACCGTAGACGATTTTAGCTATCCTGTTTAGATGTTTTAGTTTTGACCTTAGACGATTTTAGGTATCCTGTTTAGATCTTTTAGTTTTGACCTTAGACGATTTTAGCTATCCTGTTTATATCTTTTAGTTTTGACATTAAATGATTTTAGCTATCCTGCTTAGATCTTTTAGTTTTGACCTTTGACGATTTTAGTTATCCTGTTTAGATCTTTTAGTTTTGACCTTAGACGATTTTAGCTATCCTGTTTAGATCTTTTAGTTCTGACCTTAGACGATTTTAGCTATCCTGTTTAGATCTTTTAGTTTTGACCTTAGATGATTTTAGCTATCATGTTTAGATCTTTTAGATTTGACCTTAGATGATTTTAGCTATCATGCTTAGATCTTTTAGTTTTGACCTTAGACGATTTTGGTTATCCTGTGTAGATCTTTTAGTTTTGACCTTAGACGATTTTAGCTATCCTGTTTAGATCTTTTAGTTTTGACCTTAGACGATTTTAGCTATCCTGTTTAGATCTTTTAGTTTTGACCTTAGATGATTTTAGCTATCATGTTTTGATCTTTTAGTTTTGACCTTAGACGATTTTAGCTTTCCTCTTTAGATCTTTTAGTTTTGACCTTATATGATTTTAGCTATCATGTTTAGATCTTTTAGTTTTGACCTTAGACGATTTTAGCTTTCCTGTTTAGATCTTTTAGTTTTGACCTTAGACGATTTTAGCTATCATGTTTAGATCTTATAGTTTTGACCTTAGATGATTTTAGCTATCATGTTTAGATCTTTTAGTTTTGACCTTAGATGATTTTAGCTATCATTTTTAGATCTTTTAGTTTTGACCTTAGACGATTTTAGTTATCCTGTTTAGATCTTTTAGTTTTGACCTTAGACGATTTTAGCTATCCTGTTTAGATCTTTTAGTTTTGACCTTAAACGATTTTAGCTATCCTGTTTAGATCTTTTAGTTTTGACCTTAGATGATTTTAGCTATCATGTTTAGATCTTTTAGTTTTGACCTTAGACGATTTTAGCTTTCCTCTTTAGATCTTTTAGTTTTGACCTTTGACGATTTTAGCTTTCCTGTTTAGATCTTTTAGTTTTGACCTTAGACGATTTTAGCTATCATGTTTAGATCTTATAGTTTTGACCTTAGATGATTCTAGCTATCCTGTTTAGATCTTTTAGTTTTGACCTTAGACGATTTTAGTTATCCTGTTTAGATCTTTTAGTTTTGACCTTAGACGATTTTAGCTATCCTGTTTAGATCTTTTAGTTTTGACCTTAGACAAATTTAGCTATCCTGTTTAGATCTTTTAATTTTGACCTTAGACGATTTTAGCTATCCTGTTTAGATATTTTAGTTTTGACCGTAGACGATTTTAGCTATCCTGTTTAGATGTTTTAGTTTTGACCGTAGACGATTTTAGCTATCCTGTTTAGATGTTTTAGTTTTGACCTTAGACGATTTTAGGTATCCTGTTTAGATCTTTTAGTTTTGACCTTAGACGATTTTAGCTATCCTGTTTATATCTTTTAGTTTTGACATTAAATGATTTTAGCTATCCTGCTTAGATCTTTTAGTTTTGACCTTTGACGATTTTAGTTATCCTGTTTAGATCTTTTAGTTTTGACCTTAGACGATTTTAGCTATCCTGTTTAGATCTTTTAGTTCTGACCTTAGACGATTTTAGCTATCCTGTTTAGATCTTTTAGTTTTGACCTTAGATGATTTTAGCTATCATGTTTAGATCTTTTAGATTTGACCTTAGATGATTTTAGCTATCATGCTTAGATCTTTTAGTTTTGACCTTAGACGATTTTAGTTATCCTGGGTAGATCTTTTAGTTTTGACCTTAGACGATTTTAGTTATCCTGTGTAGATCTTTTAGTTTTGACCTTAGACGATTTTAGCTATCCTGCTTAGATCTTTTAGTTTTGACCTTAGACGATTTTAGCTCTCCTGTTTAGATCTTTTAGTTTTGACCTTAGATGATTTTAGCTATCATGTTTAGATCTTTTAGTTTTGACCTTAGACGATTTTAGCTTTCCTCTTTAGATCTTTTAGTTTTGACCTTATATGATTTTAGCTATCATGTTTAGATCTTTTAGTTTTGACCTTAGACGATTTTAGCTTTCCTGTTTAGATCTTTTAGTTTTGACCTTAGACGATTTTAGCTATCATGTTTAGATCTTATAGTTTTGACCTTAGATGATTCTAGCTATCCTGTTTAGATCTTTTAGTTTTGACCTTAGACGATTTTAGTTATCCTGTTTAGATCTTTTAGTTTTGACCTTAGACGATTTTAGCTATCCTGTTTAGATCTTTTAGTTTTGACCTTAGACAATTTTAGCTATCCTGTTTAGATCTTTTAGTTTTGACCTTAGACGATTTTAGCTATCCTGTTTAGATCTTTTAGTTTTGACCTTAGATGATTTTATCTATCCTGTTTAGATCTTTTAGTTTTGACCTTAGATGATTTTAGCTATCATGTTTAGATCTTTTAGTTTTGACCTTAGATGATTTTAGCTATCATGTTTAGATCTTTTAGTTTTGACCTTAGACGATTTTAGTTATCCTGTTTAGATCTTTTAGTTTTGACCTTAGACGATTTTAGCTATCCTGTTTAGATCTTTTAGTTTTGACCTTAGACGATTTTAGCTATCCTGTTTAGATCTTTTAGTTTTGACCTTAGATGATTTTAGCTATCATGTTTAGATCTTTTAGTTTTGACCTTAGACGATTTTAGCTTTCCTCTTTAGATCTTTTAGTTTTGACCTTTGACGATTTTAGCTTTCCTGTTTAGATCTTTTAGTTTTGACCTTAGACGATTTTAGCTATCATGTTTAGATCTTATAGTTTTGACCTTAGATGATTCTAGCTATCCTGTTTAGATCTTTTAGTTTTGACCTTAGACGATTTTAGTTATCCTGTTTAGATCTTTTAGTTTTGACCTTAGACGATTTTAGCTATCCTGTTTAGATCTTTTAGTTTTGACCTTAGACAAATTTAGCTATCCTGTTTAGATCTTTTAATTTTGACCTTAGACGATTTTAGCTATCCTGTTTAGATATTTTAGTTTTGACCGTAGACGATTTTAGCTATCCTGTTTAGATGTTTTAGTTTTGACCGTAGACGATTTTAGCTATCCTGTTTAGATGTTTTAGTTTTGACCTTAGACGATTTTAGGTATCCTTTTTAGATCTTTTAGTTTTGACCTTAGACGATTTTAGCTATCCTGTTTATATCTTTTAGTTTTGACATTAAATGATTTTAGCTATCCTGCTTAGATCTTTTAGTTTTGACCTTTGACGATTTTAGTTATCCTGTTTAGATCTTTTAGTTTTGACCTTAGACGATTTTAGCTATCCTGTTTAGATCTTTTAGTTCTGACCTTAGACGATTTTAGCTATCCTGTTTAGATCTTTTAGTTTTGACCTTAGATGATTTTAGCTATCATGTTTAGATCTTTTAGATTTGACCTTAGATGATTTTAGCTATCATGCTTAGATCTTTTAGTTTTGACCTTAGACGATTTTAGTTATCCTGTGTAGATCTTTTAGTTTTGACCTTAGACGATTTTAGCTATCCTGCTTAGATCTTTTAGTTTTGACCTTAGACGATTTTAGCTATCCTGTTTTGATCTTTTAGTTTTGACCTTAGATGATTTTAGCTATCATGTTTAGATCTTTTAGTTTTGACCTTAGACGATTTTAGCTTTCCTCTTTAGATCTTTTAGTTTTGACCTTATATGATTTTAGCTATCATGTTTAGATCTTTTAGATTTGACCTTAGACGATTTTAGCTTTCCTGTTTAGATCTTTTAGTTTTGACCTTAGACGATTTTAGCTATCATGTTTAGATCTTATAGTTTTGACCTTAGATGATTCTAGCTATCCTGTTTAGATCTTTTAGTTTTGACCTTAGACGATTTTAGTTATCCTGTTTAGATCTTTTAGTTTTGACCTTAGACGATTTTAGCTATCCTGTTTAGATCTTTTAGTTTTGACCTTAGACAATTTTAGCTATCCTGTTTAGATCTTTTAGTTTTGACCTTAGACGATTTTAGCTATCCTGTTTAGATCTTTTAGTTTTGACCTTAGATGATTTTAGCTATCCTGTTTAGATCTTTTAGTTTTGACCTTAGATGATTTTAGCTATCATGTTTAGATCTTTTAGTTTTGACCTTAGATGATTTTAGCTATCATGTTTATATCTTTTAGTTTTGACCTTAGACGATTTTAGTTATCCTGTTTAGATCTTTTAGTTTTGACCTTAGACGATTTTAGCTATCCTGTTTAGATCTTTTAGTTTTGACCTTAGACGATTTTAGCTATCCTGTTTAGATCTTTTAGTTTTGACCTTAGATGATTTTAGCTATCATGTTTAGATCTTTTAGTTTTGACCTTAGACGATTTTAGCTTTCCTCTTTAGATCTTTTAGTTTTGACCTTTGACGATTTTAGCTTTCCTGTTTAGATCTTTTAGTTTTGACCTTAGACGATTTTAGCTATCATGTTTAGATCTTATAGTTTTGACCTTAGATGATTCTAGCTATCCTGTTTAGATCTTTTAGTTTTGACCTTAGACCATTTTAGTTATCCTGTTTAGATCTTTTAGTTTTGACCTTAGGCGATTTTAGCTATCCTGTTTAGATCTTTTAGTTTTGACCTTAGACAAATTTAGCTATCCTGTTTAGATCTTTTAATTTTGACCTTAGACGATTTTAGCTATCCTGTTTAGATATTTTAGTTTTGACCTTAGATGATTTTAGCTATCATGTTTAGATCTTTTAGTTTTGACTTTAGACGATTTTAGTTATCCTGTTTAGATCTTTTAGTTTTGACCTTAGACGATTTTAGCTATCCTGTTTAGATCTTTTAGTTTTGACCATAGACGATTTTAGCTATCCTGTTTAGAACTTTTAGTTTTGACCTTAGACGATTTTAGCTATCCTGTTTAGATATTTTAGTTTTGACCGTAGACGATTTTAGCTATCCTGTTTAGATATTTTAGTTTTGACCTTAGACGATTTTAGGTATCCTGTTTAGATATTTTAGTTTTGACCTTAGACGATTTTAGCTATCCTGTTTATATCTTTTAGTTTTGACATTAAATGATTTTAGTTATCCTGCTTAGATCTTTTAGTTTTGACATTAGACGATTTTAGCTATCCTGTTTAGATCTTTTAGTTTTGACCTTAGACGATTTTAGCTATCCTGTTTAGATCTTTTAGTTTTGACCTTAGATGATTTTAGCTATCATGTTTAGATCTTTTAGTTTTGACCTTAGACGATTTTAGCTATCCTGTTTAGATCTTTTAGTTTTGACCTTAGATGATTTTAGCTATCCTGTTTAGTTCTTTTAGTTTTGACCTTAGATGATTTTAGCTCCTGTTTAGACTTTTAGTTTTGACCTTAGTTGATTTTAGCACCTGTTTAGATCTTTTAGTTTTGACCTTAGATTATTTTAGCTATCCTGTTTAGATCTTTTAATTTTGACCTTAGACGATTTTAGCTCCTGTTTAGATCTTTTAGTTTTTACCTCAGATGATTTTAGCTATCCTGTTTAGATCTTTTAGTTTTGACCTTAGACGATTTTAGCTTTCCTCTTTAGATCTTTTAGTTTTGACCTTTGACGATTTTAGCTTTCCTGTTTAGATCTTTTAGTTTTGACCTTAGACGATTTTAGCTATCATGTTTAGATCTTATAGTTTTGACCTTAGATGATTCTAGCTATCCTGTTTAGATCTTTTAGTTTTGACCTTAGACGATTTTAGTTATCCTGTTTAGATCTTTTAGTTTTGACCTTAGACGATTTTAGCTATCCTGTTTAGATCTTTTAGTTTTGACCTTAGACAAATTTAGCTATCCTGTTTAGATCTTTTAATTTTGACCTTAGACGATTTTAGCTATCCTGTTTAGATATTTTAGTTTTGACCTTAGATGATTTTAGCTATCATGTTTAGATCTTTTAGTTTTGACCTTAGACGATTTTAGCTATCCTGTTTAGATCTTTTAGTTTTGACCTTAGATGATTTTAGCTATCATGTTTAGATCTTTTAGTTTTGACCTTAGACGATTTTAGTTATCCTGTTTAGATCTTTTAGTTTTGACCTTAGACGATTTTAGCTATCCTGTTTAGATCTTTTAGTTTTGACCTTAGACAATTTTAGCTATCCTCTTTAGATCTTTTAGTTTTGACCTTAGACGATTTTATCTATCCTGTTTAGATCTTTTAGTTTTGACCTTAGACGATTTTAGCTATCCTGTTTAGATCTTTTAGTTTTGAACTTAGACGATTTTAGCTATCCTGTTTAGATCTTTTAATTTTGACCTGAGACCATTTTAGCTATCCAGTTTAGATCTTTTAGTTTTGACCTTAGATGATTTTAGGTATCATGTTTAGATCTTTTAGTTTTGACCTTAGACGATTTTAGCTATCCTGTTTAGATCTTTTAGTTTTGACCTTAGATGATTTTAGCTATCCTGTTTAGTTCTTTTAGTTTTGACCTTAGATGATTTTAGCTCCTGTTTAGACATTTAGTTTTGACCTTAGACGATTTTAGCTATCCTGTTTAGATATTTTAGTTTTGACCGTAGACGATTTTAGCTATCCTGTTTAGATGTTTTAGTTTTGACCTTAGACGATTTTAGGTATCCTGTTTTGATCTTTTAGTTTTGACCTTAGACGATATTAGCTATCCTGTTTATATCTTTTAGTTTTGACATTAAATGATTTTAGCTATCCTGCTTAGATCTTTTAGTTTTGACCTATGACGATTTTAGTTATCCTGTTTAGATCTTTTAGTTTTGACCTTAGACGATTTTAGCTATCCTGTTTAGATCTTTTAGTTCTGACCTTAGACGATTTTAGCTATCCTGTTTAGATCTTTTAATTTTGACCTTAGACGATTTTAGCTCCTGTTTAGATCTTTTAGTTTTTACCTCAGATGATTTTAGCTATCCTGTTTAGATCTTTTAGTTTTGACCTTAGACGATTTTAGCTTTCCTCTTTAGATCTTTTAGTTTTGACCTTTGACGATTTTAGCTTTCCTGTTTAGATCTTTTAGTTTTGACCTTAGACGATTTTAGCTATCATGTTTAGATCTTATAGTTTTGACCTTAGATGATTCTAGCTATCCTGTTTAGATCTTTTAGTTTTGACCTTAGACGATTTTAGTTATCCTGTTTAGATCTTTTAGTTTTGACCTTAGACGATTTTAGCTATCCTGTTTAGATCTTTTAGTTTTGACCTTAGACAAATTTAGCTATCCTGTTTAGATCTTTTAATTTTGACCTTAGACGATTTTAGCTATCCTGTTTAGATATTTTAGTTTTGACCTTAGATGATTTTAGCTATCATGTTTAGATCTTTTAGTTTTGACCTTAGACGATTTTAGCTATCCTGTTTAGATCTTTTAGTTTTGACCTTAGATGATTTTAGCTATCATGTTTAGATCTTTTAGTTTTGACCTTAGACGATTTTAGCTTTCCTGTTTAGATCTTTTAGTTTTGACCTTAGACGATTTTAGCTATCATGTTTAGATCTTATAGTTTTGACCTTAGATGATTCTAGCTATCCTGTTTAGATCTTTTAGTTTTGACCTTAGACGATTTTAGTTATCCTGTTTAGATCTTTTAGTTTTGACCTTAGACGATTTTAGCTATCCTGTTTAGATCTTTTAGTTTTGACCTTAGACAATTTTAGCTATCCTGTTTAGATCTTTTAGTTTTGACCTTAGACGATTTTAGCTATCCTGTTTAGATCTTTTAGTTTTGACCTTAGATGATTTTATCTATCCTGTTTAGATCTTTTAGTTTTGACCTTAGATGATTTTAGCTATCATGTTTAGATCTTTTAGTTTTGACCTTAGATGATTTTAGCTATCATGTTTAGATCTTTTAGTTTTGACCTTAGACGATTTTAGTTATCCTGTTTAGATCTTTTAGTTTTGACCTTAGACGATTTTAGCTATCCTGTTTAGATCTTTTAGTTTTGACCTTAGACGATTTTAGTTATCCTGTTTAGATCTTTTAGTTTTGACCTTAGATGATTTTAGCTATCATGTTTATATCTTTTAGTTTTGACCTTAGACGATTTTAGCTTTCCTCTTTAGATCTTTTAGTTTTGACCTTTGACGATTTTAGCTTTCCTGTTTAGATCTTTTAGTTTTGACCTTAGACGATTTTAGCTATCCTGTTTAGATATTTTAGTTTTGACCGTAGACGATTTTAGCTATCCTGTTTAGATGTTTTAGTTTTGACCGTAGACGATTTTAGCTATCCTGTTTAGATGTTTTAGTTTTGACCTTAGACGATTTTAGGTATCCTGTTTAGATCTTTTAGTTTTGACCTTAGACGATTTTAGCTATCCTGTTTATATCTTTTAGTTTTGACATTAAATGATTTTAGCTATCCTGCTTAGATCTTTTAGTTTTGACCTTTGACGATTTTAGTTATCCTGTTTAGATCTTTTAGTTTTGACCTTAGACGATTTTAGCTATCCTGTTTAGATCTTTTAGTTCTGACCTTAGACGATTTTAGCTATCCTGTTTAGATCTTTTAGTTTTGACCTTAGATGATTTTAGCTATCATGTTTAGATCTTTTAGATTTGACCTTAGATGATTTTAGCTATCATGCTTAGATCTTTTAGTTTTGACCTTAGACGATTTTAGTTATCCTGTGTAGATCTTTTAGTTTTGACCTTAGACGATTTTAGCTATCCTGCTTAGATCTTTTAGTTTTGACCTTAGACGATTTTAGCTATCCTGTTTAGATCTTTTAGTTTTGACCTTAGATGATTTTAGCTATCATGTTTAGATCTTTTAGTTTTGACCTTAGACGATTTTAGCTTTCCTCTTTAGATCTTTTAGTTTTGACCTTATATGATTTTAGCTATCATGTTTAGATCTTTTAGTTTTGACCTTAGACGATTTTAGCTTTCCTGTTTAGATCTTTTAGTTTTGACCTTAGACGATTTTAGCTATCATGTTTAGATCTTATAGTTTTGACCTTAGATGATTCTAGCTATCCTGTTTAGATCTTTTAGTTTTGACCTTAGACGATTTTAGTTATCCTGTTTAGATCTTTTAGTTTTGACCTTAGACGATTTTAGCTATCCTGTTTAGATCTTTTAGTTTTGACCTTAGACAATTTTAGCTATCCTGTTTAGATCTTTTAGTTTTGACCTTATACGATTTTATCTATCCTGTTTAGATCTTTTAGTTTTGACCTTAGATGATTTTAGCTATCATGTTTAGATCTTTTAGTTTTGACCTTAGATGATTTTAGCTATCATGTTTAGATCTTTTAGTTTTGACCTTAGACGATTTTAGTTATCCTGTTTAGATCTTTTAGTTTTGACCTTAGACGATTTTAGCTATCCTGTTTAGATCTTTTAGTTTTGACCTTAGACGATTTTAGTTATCCTGTTTAGATCTTTTAGTTTTGACCTTAGATGATTTTAGCTATCATGTTTAGATCTTTTAGTTTTGACCTTAGACGATTTTAGCTTTCCTCTTTAGATCTTTTAGTTTTGACCTTTGACGATTTTAGCTTTCCTGTTTAGATCTTTTAGTTTTGACCTTAGACGATTTTAGCTATCATGTTTAGATCTTATAGTTTTGACCTTAGATGATTCTAGCTATCCTGTTTAGATCTTTTAGTTTTGACCTTAGACGATTTTAGTTATCCTGTTTAGATCTTTTAGTTTTGACCTTAGACGATTTTAGCTATCCTGTTTAGATCTTTTAGTTTTGACCTTAGACAAATTTAGCTATCCTGTTTAGATCTTTTAATTTTGACCTTAGACGATTTTAGCTATCCTGTTTAGATATTTTAGTTTTGACCTTAGATGATTTTTGCTATCATGTTTAGATCTTTTAGTTTTGACTTTAGACGATTTTAGTTATCCTGTTTAGATCTTTTAGTTTTGACCTTAGACGATTTTAGCTATCCTGTTTAGATCTTTTAGTTTTGACCTTAGACGATTTTAGCTATCCTGTTTAGAACTTTTAGTTTTGACCTTAGACGATTTTAGCTATCCTGTTTAGATATTTTAGTTTTGACCGTAGACGATTTTAGCTATCCTGTTTAGATATTTTAGTTTTGACCTTAGACGATTTTAGGTATCCTGTTTAGATATTTTAGTTTTGACCTTAGACGATTTTAGCTTTCCTGTTTATATCTTTTAGTTTTGACATTAAATGATTTTAGTTATCCTGCTTAGATCTTTTAGTTTTGACATTAGACGATTTTAGCTATCCTGTTTAGATCTTTTAGTTTTGACCTTAGACGATTTTAGCTATCCTGTTTAGATCTTTTAGTTTTGACCTTAGATGATTTTAGCTATCATGTTTAGATCTTTTAGTTTTGACCTTAGACGATTTTAGCTTTCCTGTTTAGATCTTTTAGTTTTGACCTTAGACGATTTTAGCTATCATGTTTAGATCTTATAGTTTTGACCTTAGATGATTCTAGCTATCCTGTTTAGATCTTTTAGTTTTGACCTTAGACGATTTTAGCTATCCTGTTTAGATCTTTTAGTTTTGACCTTAGACAATTTTAGCTATCCTGTTTAGATCTTTTAGTTTTGACCTTAGACGATTTTAGCTATCCTGTTTAGATCTTTTAGTTTTGACCTTAGATGATTTTATCTATCCTGTTTAGATCTTTTAGTTTTGACCTTAGATGATTTTAGCTATCATGTTTAGATCTTTTAGTTTTGACCTTAGATGATTTTAGCTATCATGTTTAGATCTTTTAGTTTTGACCTTAGACGATTTTAGTTATCCTGTTTAGATCTTTTAGTTTTGACCTTAGACGATTTTAGCTATCCTGTTTAGATCTTTTAGTTTTGACCTTAGACGATTTTAGTTATCCTGTTTAGATCTTTTAGTTTTGACCTTAGATGATTTTAGCTATCATGTTTAGATCTTTTAGTTTTGACCTTAGACGATTTTAGCTTTCCTCTTTAGATCTTTTAGTTTTGACCTTTGACGATTTTAGCTTTCCTGTTTAGATCTTTTAGTTTTGACCTTAGACGATTTTAGCTATCCTGTTTAGATATTTTAGTTTTGACCGTAGACGATTTTAGCTATCCTGTTTAGATGTTTTAGTTTTGACCGTAGACGATTTTAGCTATCCTGTTTAGATGTTTTAGTTTTGACCTTAGACGATTTTAGGTATCCTGTTTAGATCTTTTAGTTTTGACCTTAGACGATTTTAGCTATCCTGTTTATATCTTTTAGTTTTGACATTAAATGATTTTAGCTATCCTGCTTAGATCTTTTAGTTTTGACCTTTGACGATTTTAGTTATCCTGTTTAGATCTTTTAGTTTTGACCTTAGACGATTTTAGCTATCCTGTTTAGATCTTTTAGTTCTGACCTTAGACGATTTTAGCTATCCTGTTTAGATCTTTTAGTTTTGACCTTAGATGATTTTAGCTATCATGTTTAGATCTTTTAGATTTGACCTTAGATGATTTTAGCTATCATGCTTAGATCTTTTAGATTTGACCTTAGATGATTTTAGCTATCATGCTTAGATCTTTTAGTTTTGACCTTAGACGATTTTAGTTATCCTGTGTAGATCTTTTAGTTTTGACCTTAGACGATTTTAGCTATCCTGCTTAGATCTTTTAGTTTTGACCTTAGACGATTTTAGTTATCCTGTTTAGATCTTTTAGTTTTGACCTTAGATGATTTTAGCTATCATGTTTAGATCTTTTAGTTTTGACCTTAGACGATTTTAGCTTTCCTCTTTAGATCTTTTAGTTTTGACCTTATATGATTTTAGCTATCATGTTTAGATCTTTTAGTTTTGACCTTAGACGATTTTAGCTTTCCTGTTTAGATCTTTTAGTTTTGACCTTAGACGATTTTAGCTATCATGTTTAGATCTTATAGTTTTGACCTTAGATGATTCTAGCTATCCTGTTTAGATCTTTTAGTTTTGACCTTAGACGATTTTAGTTATCCTGTTTAGATCTTTTAGTTTTGACCTTAGACGATTTTAGCTATCCTGTTTAGATCTTTTAGTTTTGACCTTAGACAATTTTAGCTATCCTGTTTAGATCTTTTAGTTTTGACCTTAGACGATTTTAGCTATCCTGTTTAGATCTTTTAGTTTTGACCTTAGATGATTTTATCTATCCTGTTTAGATCTTTTAGTTTTGACCTTAGATGATTTTAGCTATCATGTTTAGATCTTTTAGTTTTGACCTTAGATGATTTTAGCTATCATGTTTAGATCTTTTAGTTTTGACCTTAGACGATTTTAGTTATCCTGTTTAGATCTTTTAGTTTTGACCTTAGACGATTTTAGCTATCCTGTTTAGATCTTTTAGTTTTGACCTTAGACGATTTTAGTTATCCTGTTTAGATCTTTTAGTTTTGACCTTAGATGATTTTAGCTATTATGTTTAGATCTTTTAGTTTTGACCTTAGACGATTTTAGCTTTCCTCTTTAGATCTTTTAGTTTTGACCTTTGACGATTTTAGCTTTCCTGTTTAGATCTTTTAGTTTTGACCTTAGACGATTTTAGCTATCATGTTTAGATCTTATAGTTTTGACCTTAGATGATTCTAGCTATCCTGTTTAGATCTTTTAGTTTTGACCTTAGACGATTTTAGTTATCCTGTTTAGATCTTTTAGTTTTGACCTTAGACGATTTTAGCTATCCTGTTTAGATCTTTTAGTTTTGACCTTAGACACATTTAGCTATCCTGTTTAGATCTTTTAATTTTGACCTTAGACGATTTTAGCTATCCTGTTTAGATATTTTAGTTTTGACCGTAGACGATTTTAGCTATCCTGTTTTGATGTTTTAGTTTTGACCGTAGACGATTTTAGCTATCCTGTTTAGATGTTTTAGTTTTGACCTTAGACGATTTTAGGTATCCTGTTTAGATCTTTTAGTTTTGACCTTAGACGATTTTAGCTATCCTGTTTATATCTTTTAGTTTTGACATTAAATGATTTTAGCTATCCTGCTTAGATCTTTTAGTTTTGACCTTTGACGATTTTAGTTATCCTGTTTAGATCTTTTAGTTTTGACCTTAGACGATTTTAGCTATCCTGTTTAGATCTTTTAGTTCTGACCTTAGACGATTTTAGGTATCCTGTTTAGATATTTTAGTTTTGACCTTAGACGATTTTAGCTTTCCTGTTTATATCTTTTAGTTTTGACATTAAATGATTTTAGTTATCCTGCTTAGACCTTTTAGTTTTGACATTAGACGATTTTAGCTATCCTGTTTAGATCTTTTAGTTTTGACCTTAGACGATTTTAGCTATCCTGTTTAGATCTTTTAGTTTTGACCTTAGATGATTTTAGCTATCATGTTTAGATCTTTTAGTTTTGACCTTAGACGATTTTAGCTTTCCTGTTTAGATCTTTTAGTTTTGACCTTAGACGATTTTAGCTATCATGTTTAGATCTTATAGTTTTGACCTTAGATGATTCTAGCTATCCTGTTTAGATCTTTTAGTTTTGACCTTAGACGATTTTAGTTATCCTGTTTAGATCTTTTAGTTTTGACCTTAGACGATTTTAGCTATCCTGTTTAGATCTTTTAGTTTTGACCTTAGACAATTTTAGCTATCCTGTTTAGATCTTTTAGTTTTGACCTTAGACGATTTTAGCTATCCTGTTTAGATCTTTTAGTTTTGACCTTAGATGATTTTATCTATCCTGTTTAGATCTTTTAGTTTTGACCTTAGATGATTTTAGCTATCATGTTTAGATCTTTTAGTTTTGACCTTAGATGATTTTAGCTATCATGTTTAGATCTTTTAGTTTTGACCTTAGACGATTTTAGTTATCCTGTTTAGATCTTTTAGTTTTGACCTTAGAGGATTTTAGCTATCCTGTTTAGATCTTTTAGTTTTGACCTTAGACGATTTTAGTTATCCTGTTTAGATCTTTTAGTTTTGACCTTAGATGATTTTAGCTATCATGTTTAGATCTTTTAGTTTTGACCTTAGACGATTTTAGCTTTCCTCTTTAGATCTTTTAGTTTTGACCTTTGACGATTTTAGCTTTCCTGTTTAGATCTTTTAGTTTTGACCTTAGACGATTTTAGCTATCCTGTTTAGATATTTTAGTTTTGACCGTAGACGATTTTAGCTATCCTGTTTAGATGTTTTAGTTTTGACCGTAGACGATTTTAGCTATCCTGTTTAGATGTTTTAGTTTTGACCTTAGACGATTTTAGGTATCCTGTTTAGATCTTTTAGTTTTGACCTTAGACGATTTTAGCTATCCTGTTTAGATATTTTAGTTTTGACCGTAGACGATTTTAGCTATCCTGTTTAGATGTTTTAGTTTTGACCGTAGACGATTTTAGCTATCCTGTTTAGATGTTTTAGTTTTGACCGTAGACGATTTTAGCTATCCTGTTTAGATGTTTTAGTTTTGACCTTAGACGATTTTAGCTTTCCTGTTTAGATCTTTTAGTTTTGACCTTAGACGATTTTAGCTATCCTGTTTAGATATTTTAGTTTTGACCGTAGACGATTTTAGCTATCCTGTTTAGATGTTTTAGTTTTGACCGTAGACGATTTTAGCTATCCTGTTTAGATGTTTTAGTTTTGACCTTAGACGATTTTAGGTATCCTGCTTAGATCTTTTAGTTTTGACCTTTGACGATTTTAGTTATCCTGTTTAGATCTTTTAGTTTTGACCTTAGACGATTTTAGCTATCCTGTTTAGATCTTTTAGTTCTGACCTTAGACGATTTTAGCTATCCTGTTTAGATCTTTTAGTTTTGACCTTAGATGATTTTAGCTATCATGTTTAGATCTTTTAGATTTGACCTTAGATGATTTTAGCTATCATGCTTAGATCTTTTAGTTTTGACCTTAGACGATTTTAGTTATCCTGTGTAGATCTTTTAGTTTTGACCTTAGACGATTTTAGCTATCCTGCTTAGATCTTTTAGTTTTGACCTTAGACGATTTTAGCTATCCTGTTTAGATCTTTTAGTTTTGACCTTAGATGATTTTAGCTATCATGTTTAGATCTTTTAGTTTTGACCTTAGACGATTTTAGCTTTCCTCTTTAGATCTTTTAGTTTTGACCTTATATGATTTTAGCTATCATGTTTAGATCTTTTAGTTTTGACCTTAGACGATTTTAGCTTTCCTCTTTAGATCTTTTAGTTTTGACCTTAGACGATTTTAGCTATCATGTTTAGATCTTATAGTTTTGACCTTAGATGATTCTAGCTATCCTGTTTAGATCTTTTAGTTTTGACCTTAGACGATTTTAGTTATCCTGTTTAGATCTTTTAGTTTTGACCTTAGACGATTTTAGCTATCCTGTTTAGATCTTTTAGTTTTGACCTTAGACAATTTTAGCTATCCTGTTTAGATCTTTTAGTTTTGACCTTATACGATTTTAGCTTTCCTCTTTAGATCTTTTAGTTTTGACCTTATATGATTTTAGCTATCATGTTTAGATCTTTTAGTTTTGACCTTAGACGATTTTAGCTTTCCTCTTTAGATCTTTTAGTTTTGACCTTAGACGATTTTAGCTATCATGTTTAGATCTTATAGTTTTGACCTTAGATGATTCTAGCTATCCTGTTTAGATCTTTTAGTTTTGACCTTAGACGATTTTAGTTATCCTGTTTAGATCTTTTAGTTTTGACCTTAGACGATTTTAGCTATCCTGTTTAGATCTTTTAGTTTTGACCTTAGACAATTTTAGCTATCCTGTTTAGATCTTTTAGTTTTGACCTTAGATGATTTTAGCTATCATGTTTAGATCTTTTAGTTTTGACCTTAGATGATTTTAGCTATCATGTTTAGATCTTTTAGTTTTGACCTTAGACGATTTTAGTTATCCTGTTTAGATCTTTTAGTTTTGACCTTAGACGATTTTAGCTATCCTGTTTAGATCTTTTAGTTTTGACCTTAGACGATTTTAGTTATCCTGTTTAGATCTTTTAGTTTTGACCTTAGATGATTTTAGCTATCATGTTTAGATCTTTTAGTTTTGACCTTAGACGATTTTAGCTTTCCTCTTTAGATCTTTTAGTTTTGACCTTTGACGATTTTAGCTTTCCTGTTTAGATCTTTTAGTTTTGACCTTAGACGATTTTAGCTATCATGTTTAGATCTTATAGTTTTGACCTTAGATGATTCTAGCTATCCTGTTTAGATCTTTTAGTTTTGACCTTAGACGATTTTAGTTATCCTGTTTAGATCTTTTAGTTTTGACCTTAGACGATTTTAGCTATCCTGTTTAGATCTTTTAGTTTTGACCTTAGACAAATTTAGCTATCCTGTTTAGATCTTTTAATTTTGACCTTAGACGATTTTAGCTATCCTGTTTAGATATTTTAGTTTTGACCTTAGATGATTTTAGCTATCATGTTTAGATCTTTTAGTTTTGACTTTAGACGATTTTAGTTATCCTGTTTAGATCTTTTAGTTTTGACCTTAGACGATTTTAGCTATCCTGTTTAGATCTTTTAGTTTTGACCTTAGACGATTTTAGCTATCCTGTTTAGAACTTTTAGTTTTGACCTTAGACGATTTTAGCTATCCTGTTTAGATATTTTAGTTTTGACCGTAGACGATTTTAGCTATCCTGTTTAGATATTTTAGTTTTGACCTTAGACGATTTTAGGTATCCTGTTTAGATATTTTAGTTTTGACCTTAGACGATTTTAGCTTTCCTGTTTATATCTTTTAGTTTTGACATTAAATGATTTTAGTTATCCTGCTTAGATCTTTTAGTTTTGACATTAGACGATTTTAGCTATCCTGTTTAGATCTTTTAGTTTTGACCTTAGACGATTTTAGCTACCCTGTTTAGATCTTTTAGTTTTGACCTTAGATGATTTTAGCTATCATGTTTAGATCTTTTAGTTTTGACCTTAGACGATTTTAGCTTTCCTGTTTAGATCTTTTAGTTTTGACCTTAGACGATTTTAGCTATCATGTTTAGATCTTATAGTTTTGACCTTAGATGATTCTAGCTATCCTGTTTAGATCTTTTAGTTTTGACCTTAGACGATTTTAGCTATCCTGTTTAGATCTTTTAGTTTTGACCTTAGACAATTTTAGCTATCCTGTTTAGATCTTTTAGTTTTGACCTTAGACGATTTTAGCTATCCTGTTTAGATCTTTTAGTTTTGACCTTAGATGATTTTATCTATCCTGTTTAGATCTTTTAGTTTTGACCTTAGATGATTTTAGCTATCATGTTTAGATCTTTTAGTTTTGACCTTAGATGATTTTAGCTATCATGTTTAGATCTTTTAGTTTTGACCTTAGACGATTTTAGTTATCCTGTTTAGATCTTTTAGTTTTGACCTTAGACGATTTTAGCTATCCTGTTTAGATCTTTTAGTTTTGACCTTAGACGATTTTAGTTATCCTGTTTAGATCTTTTAGTTTTGACCTTAGATGATTTTAGCTATCATGTTTAGATCTTTTAGTTTTGACCTTAGACGATTTTAGCTTTCCTCTTTAGATCTTTTAGTTTTGACCTTTGACGATTTTAGCTTTCCTGTTTAGATCTTTTAGTTTTGACCTTAGACGATTTTAGCTATCCTGTTTAGATATTTTAGTTTTGACCGTAGACGATTTTAGCTATCCTGTTTAGATGTTTTAGTTTTGACCGTAGACGATTTTAGCTATCCTGTTTAGATGTTTTAGTTTTGACCTTAGACGATTTTAGGTATCCTGTTTAGATCTTTTAGTTTTGACCTTAGACGATTTTAGCTATCCTGTTTATATCTTTTAGTTTTGACATTAAATGATTTTAGCTATCCTGCTTAGATCTTTTAGTTTTGACCTTTGACGATTTTAGTTATCCTGTTTAGATCTTTTAGTTTTGACCTTAGACGATTTTAGCTATCCTGTTTAGATCTTTTAGTTCTGACCTTAGACGATTTTAGCTATCCTGTTTAGATCTTTTAGTTTTGACCTTAGATGATTTTAGCTATCATGTTTAGATCTTTTAGATTTGACCTTAGATGATTTTAACTATCATGCTTAGATCTTTTAGATTTGACCTTAGATGATTTTAGCTATCATGCTTAGATCTTTTAGTTTTGACCTTAGACGATTTTAGTTATCCTGTGTAGATCTTTTAGTTTTGACCTTAGACGATTTTAGCTATCCTGCTTAGATCTTTTAGTTTTGACCTTAGACGATTTTAGTTATCCTGTTTAGATCTTTTAGTTTTGACCTTAGATGATTTTAGCTATCATGTTTAGATCTTTTAGTTTTGACCTTAGACGATTTTAGCTTTCCTCTTTAGATCTTTTAGTTTTGACCTTATATGATTTTAGCTATCATGTTTAGATCTTTTAGTTTTGACCTTAGACGATTTTAGCTTTCCTGTTTAGATCTTTTAGTTTTGACCTTAGACGATTTTAGCTATCATGTTTAGATCTTATAGTTTTGACCTTAGATGATTCTAGCTATCCTGTTTAGATCTTTTAGTTTTGACCTTAGACGATTTTAGTTATCCTGTTTAGATCTTTTAGTTTTGACCTTAGACGATTTTAGCTATCCTGTTTAGATCTTTTAGTTTTGACCTTAGACAATTTTAGCTATCCTGTTTAGATCTTTTAGTTTTGACCTTAGACGATTTTAGCTATCCTGTTTAGATCTTTTAGTTTTGACCTTAGATGATTTTATCTATCCTGTTTAGATCTTTTAGTTTTGACCTTAGATGATTTTAGCTATCATGTTTAGATCTTTTAGTTTTGACCTTAGATGATTTTAGCTATCATGTTTAGATCTTTTAGTTTTGACCTTAGACGATTTTAGTTATCCTGTTTAGATCTTTTAGTTTTGACCTTAGACGATTTTAGCTATCCTGTTTAGATCTTTTAGTTTTGACCTTAGACGATTTTAGTTATCCTGTTTAGATCTTTTAGTTTTGACCTTAGATGATTTTAGCTATTATGTTTAGATCTTTTAGTTTTGACCTTAGACGATTTTAGCTTTCCTCTTTAGATCTTTTAGTTTTGACCTTTGACGATTTTAGCTTTCCTGTTTAGATCTTTTAGTTTTGACCTTAGACGATTTTAGCTATCATGTTTAGATCTTATAGTTTTGACCTTAGATGATTCTAGCTATCCTGTTTAGATCTTTTAGTTTTGACCTTAGACGATTTTAGTTATCCTGTTTAGATCTTTTAGTTTTGACCTTAGACGATTTTAGCTATCCTGTTTAGATCTTTTAGTTTTGACCTTAGACACATTTAGCTATCCTGTTTAGATCTTTTAATTTTGACCTTAGACGATTTTAGCTATCCTGTTTAGATATTTTAGTTTTGACCGTAGACGATTTTAGCTATCCTGTTTTGATGTTTTAGTTTTGACCGTAGACGATTTTAGCTATCCTGTTTAGATGTTTTAGTTTTGACCTTAGACGATTTTAGGTATCCTGTTTAGATCTTTTAGTTTTGACCTTAGACGATTTTAGCTATCCTGTTTATATCTTTTAGTTTTGACATTAAATGATTTTAGCTATCCTGCTTAGATCTTTTAGTTTTGACCTTTGACGATTTTAGTTATCCTGTTTAGATCTTTTAGTTTTGACCTTAGACGATTTTAGCTATCCTGTTTAGATCTTTTAGTTCTGACCTTAGACGATTTTAGCTATCCTGTTTAGATCTTTTAGTTTTGACCTTAGATGATTTTAGCTATCATGTTTAGATCTTTTAGATTTGACCTTAGATGATTTTAGCTATCATGCTTAGATCTTTTAGTTTTGACCTTAGACGATTTTAGTTATTCTGTGTAGATCTTTTAGTTTTGACCTTAGACGATTTTAGCTATCCTGCTTAGATCTTTTAGTTTTGACCTTAGACGATTTTAGCTATCCTGTTTAGATCTTTTAGTTTTGACCTTAGATGATTTTAGCTATCATGTTTAGATCTTTTAGTTTTGACCTTAGACGATTTTAGCTTTCCTCTTTAGATCTTTTAGTTTTGACCTTATATGATTTTAGCTATCATGTTTAGATCTTTTAGTTTTGACCTTAGACGATTTTAGCTTTCCTGTTTAGATCTTTTAGTTTTGACCTTAGACGATTTTAGCTATCATGTTTAGATCTTATAGTTTTGACCTTAGATGATTCTAGCTATCCTGTTTAGATCTTTTAGTTTTGACCTTAGACGATTTTAGCTATCCTGTTTAGATCTTTTAGTTTTGACCTTAGATGATTTTATCTATCCTGTTTAGATCTTTTAGTTTTGACCTTAGATGATTTTAGCTATCATGTTTAGATCTTTTAGTTTTGACCTTAGATGATTTTAGCTATCATGTTTAGATCTTTTAGTTTTGACCTTAGACGATTTTAGTTATCCTGTTTAGATCTTTTAGTTTTGACCTTAGACGATTTTAGCTATCCTGTTTAGATCTTTTAGTTTTGACCTTAGATGATTTTAGCTATCATGTTTAGATCTTTTAGATTTGACCTTAGATGATTTTAGCTATCATGCTTAGATCTTTTAGTTTTGACCTTAGACGATTTTAGTTATCCTGTGTAGATCTTTTAGTTTTGACCTTAGACGATTTTAGCTATCCTGCTTAGATCTTTTAGTTTTGACCTTAGACGATTTTAGCTATCCTGTTTAGATCTTTTAGTTTTGACCTTAGATGATTTTAGCTATCATGTTTAGATCTTTTAGTTTTGACCTTAGACGATTTTAGCTTTCCTCTTTAGATCTTTTAGTTTTGACCTTATATGATTTTAGCTATCATGTTTAGATCTTTTAGTTTTGACCTTAGACGATTTTAGCTTTCCTGTTTAGATCTTTTAGTTTTGACCTTAGACGATTTTAGCTATCATGTTTAGATCTTATAGTTTTGACCTTAGATGATTCTAGCTATCCTGTTTAGATCTTTTAGTTTTGACCTTAGACGATTTTAGTTATCCTGTTTAGATCTTTTAGTTTTGACCTTAGACGATTTTAGCTATCCTGTTTAGATCTTTTAGTTTTGACCTTAGACAATTTTAGCTATCCTGTTTAGATCTTTTAGTTTTGACCTTAGACGATTTTAGCTATCCTGTTTAGATCTTTTAGTTTTGACCTTAGATGATTTTATCTATCCTGTTTAGATCTTTTAGTTTTGACCTTAGATGATTTTAGCTATCATGTTTAGATCTTTTAGTTTTGACCTTAGATGATTTTAGCTATCATGTTTAGATCTTTTAGTTTTGACCTTAGACGATTTTAGTTATCCTGTTTAGATCTTTTAGTTTTGACCTTAGACGATTTTAGCTATCCTGTTTAGATCTTTTAGTTTTGACCTTAGACGATTTTAGTTATCCTGTTTAGATCTTTTAGTTTTGACCTTAGATGATTTTAGCTATCATGTTTAGATCTTTTAGTTTTGACCTTAGACGATTTTAGCTTTCCTCTTTAGATCTTTTAGTTTTGACCTTTGACGATTTTAGCTTTCCTGTTTAGATCTTTTAGTTTTGACCTTAGACGATTTTAGCTATCATGTTTAGATCTTATAGTTTTGACCTTAGATGATTCTAGCTATCCTGTTTAGATCTTTTAGTTTTGACCTTAGACGATTTTAGTTATCCTGTTTAGATCTTTTAGTTTTGACCTTAGACGATTTTAGCTATCCTGTTTAGATCTTTTAGTTTTGACCTTAGACAAATTTAGCTATCCTGTTTAGATCTTTTAATTTTGACCTTAGACGATTTTAGCTATCCTGTTTAGATATTTTAGTTTTGACCTTAGATGATTTTAGCTATCATGTTTAGATCTTTTAGTTTTGACTTTAGACGATTTTAGTTATCCTGTTTAGATCTTTTAGTTTTGACCTTAGACGATTTTAGCTATCCTGTTTAGATCTTTTAGTTTTGACCTTAGACGATTTTAGCTATCCTGTTTAGAACTTTTAGTTTTGACCTTAGACGATTTTAGCTATCCTGTTTAGATATTTTAGTTTTGACCGTAGACGATTTTAGCTATCCTGTTTAGATATTTTAGTTTTGACCGTAGACGATTTTAGCTATCCTGTTTAGATATTTTAGTTTTGACCTTAGACGATTTTAGGTATCCTGTTTAGATATTTTAGTTTTGACCTTAGACGATTTTAGCTTTCCTGTTTATATCTTTTAGTTTTGACATTAAATGATTTTAGTTATCCTGCTTAGATCTTTTAGTTTTGACATTAGACGATTTTAGCTATCCTGTTTAGATCTTTTAGTTTTGACCTTAGACGATTTTAGCTATCCTGTTTAGATCTTTTAGTTTTGACCTTAGATGATTTTAGCTATCATGTTTAGATCTTTTAGTTTTGACCTTAGACGATTTTAGCTTTCCTGTTTAGATCTTTTAGTTTTGACCTTAGACGATTTTAGCTATCATGTTTAGATCTTATAGCTTTGACCTTAGATGATTCTAGCTATCCTGTTTAGATCTTTTAGTTTTGACCTTAGACGATTTTAGTTATCCTGTTTAGATCTTTTAGTTTTGACCTTAGACGATTTTAGCTATCCTGTTTAGATCTTTTAGTTTTGACCTTAGACAATTTTAGCTATCCTGTTTAGATCTTTTAGTTTTGACCTTAGACGATTTTAGCTATCCTGTTTAGATCTTTTAGTTTTGACCTTAGATGATTTTATCTATCCTGTTTAGATCTTTTAGTTTTGACCTTAGATGATTTTAGCTATCATGTTTAGATCTTTTAGTTTTGACCTTAGATGATTTTAGCTATCATGTTTAGATCTTTTAGTTTTGACCTTAGACGATTTTAGTTATCCTGTTTAGATCTTTTAGTTTTGACCTTAGACGATTTTAGCTATCCTGTTTAGATCTTTTAGTTTTGACCTTAGACGATTTTAGTTATCCTGTTTAGATCTTTTAGTTTTGACCTTAGATGATTTTAGCTATCATGTTTAGATCTTTTAGTTTTGACCTTAGACGATTTTAGCTTTCCTCTTTAGATCTTTTAGTTTTGACCTTTGACGATTTTAGCTTTCCTGTTTAGATCTTTTAGTTTTGACCTTAGACGATTTTAGCTATCCTGTTTAGATATTTTAGTTTTGACCGTAGACGATTTTAGCTATCCTGTTTAGATGTTTTAGTTTTGACCGTAGACGATTTTAGCTATCCTGTTTAGATGTTTTAGTTTTGACCTTAGACGATTTTAGGTATCCTGTTTAGATCTTTTAGTTTTGACCTTAGACGATTTTAGCTATCCTGTTTATATCTTTTAGTTTTGACATTAAATGATTTTAGCTATCCTGCTTAGATCTTTTAGTTTTGACCTTTGACGATTTTAGTTATCCTGTTTAGATCTTTTAGTTTTGACCTTAGACGATTTTAGCTATCCTGTTTAGATCTTTTAGTTCTGACCTTAGACGATTTTAGCTATCCTGTTTAGATCTTTTAGTTTTGACCTTAGATGATTTTAGCTATCATGTTTAGATCTTTTAGTTTTGACCTTAGACGATTTTAGTTATCCTGTGTAGATCTTTTAGTTTTGACCTTAGACGATTTTAGCTATCCTGCTTAGATCTTTTAGTTTTGACCTTAGACGATTTTAGTTATCCTGTTTAGATCTTTTAGTTTTGACCTTAGATGATTTTAGCTATCATGTTTATATCTTTTAGTTTTGACCTTAGACGATTTTAGCTTTCCTCTTTAGATCTTTTAGTTTTGACCTTATATGATTTTAGCTATCATGTTTAGATCTTTTAGTTTTGACCTTAGACGATTTTAGCTTTCCTGTTTAGATCTTTTAGTTTTGACCTTAGACGATTTTAGCTATCATGTTTAGATCTTATAGTTTTGACCTTAGATGATTCTAGCTATCCTGTTTAGATCTTTTAGTTTTGACCTTAGACGATTTTAGTTATCCTGTTTAGATCTTTTAGTTTTGACCTTAGACGATTTTAGCTATCCTGTTTAGATCTTTTAGTTTTGACCTTAGACAATTTTAGCTATCCTGTTTAGATCTTTTAGTTTTGACCTTAGACGATTTTAGCTATCCTGTTTAGATCTTTTAGTTTTGACCTTAGATGATTTTATCTATCCTGTTTAGATCTTTTAGTTTTGACCTTAGATGATTTTAGCTATCATGTTTAGATCTTTTAGTTTTGACCTTAGATGATTTTAGCTATCATGTTTAGATCTTTTAGTTTTGACCTTAGACGATTTTAGTTATCCTGTTTAGATCTTTTAGTTTTGACCTTAGACGATTTTAGCTATCCTGTTTAGATCTTTTAGTTTTGACCTTAGACGATTTTAGTTATCCTGTTTAGATCTTTTAGTTTTGACCTTAGATGATTTTAGCTATTATGTTTAGATCTTTTAGTTTTGACCTTAGACGATTTTAGCTTTCCTCTTTAGATCTTTTAGTTTTGACCTTTGACGATTTTAGCTTTCCTGTTTAGATCTTTTAGTTTTGACCTTAGACGATTTTAGCTATCATGTTTAGATCTTATAGTTTTGACCTTAGATGATTCTAGCTATCCTGTTTAGATCTTTTAGTTTTGACCTTAGACGATTTTAGTTATCCTGTTTAGATCTTTTAGTTTTGACCTTAGACGATTTTAGCTATCCTGTTTAGATCTTTTAGTTTTGACCTTAGACACATTTAGCTATCCTGTTTAGATCTTTTAATTTTGACCTTAGACGATTTTAGCTATCCTGTTTAGATATTTTAGTTTTGACCGTAGACGATTTTAGCTATCCTGTTTTGATGTTTTAGTTTTGACCGTAGACGATTTTAGCTATCCTGTTTAGATGTTTTAGTTTTGACCTTAGACGATTTTAGGTATCCTGTTTAGATCTTTTAGTTTTGACCTTAGACGATTTTAGCTATCCTGTTTATATCTTTTAGTTTTGACATTAAATGATTTTAGCTATCCTGCTTAGATCTTTTAGTTTTGACCTTTGACGATTTTAGTTATCCTGTTTAGATCTTTTAGTTTTGACCTTAGACGATTTTAGCTATCCTGTTTAGATCTTTTAGTTCTGACCTTAGACGATTTTAGCTATCCTGTTTAGATCTTTTAGTTTTGACCTTAGATGATTTTAGCTATCATGTTTAGATCTTTTAGATTTGACCTTAGATGATTTTAGCTATCATGCTTAGATCTTTTAGTTTTGACCTTAGACGATTTTAGTTATTCTGTGTAGATCTTTTAGTTTTGACCTTAGACGATTTTAGCTATCCTGCTTAGATCTTTTAGTTTTGACCTTAGACGATTTTAGCTATCCTGTTTAGATCTTTTAGTTTTGACCTTAGATGATTTTAGCTATCATGTTTAGATCTTTTAGTTTTGACCTTAGACGATTTTAGCTTTCCTCTTTAGATCTTTTAGTTTTGACCTTATATGATTTTAGCTATCATGTTTAGATCTTTTAGTTTTGACCTTAGACGATTTTAGCTTTCCTGTTTAGATCTTTTAGTTTTGACCTTAGACGATTTTAGCTATCATGTTTAGATCTTATAGTTTTGACCTTAGATGATTCTAGCTATCCTGTTTAGATCTTTTAGTTTTGACCTTAGACGATTTTAGCTATCCTGTTTAGATCTTTTAGTTTTGACCTTAGATGATTTTATCTATCCTGTTTAGATCTTTTAGTTTTGACCTTAGATGATTTTAGCTATCATGTTTAGATCTTTTAGTTTTGACCTTAGATGATTTTAGCTATCATGTTTAGATCTTTTAGTTTTGACCTTAGACGATTTTAGTTATCCTGTTTAGATCTTTTAGTTTTGACCTTAGACGATTTTAGCTATCCTGTTTAGATCTTTTAGTTTTGACCTTAGACGATTTTAGTTATCCTGTTTAGATCTTTTAGTTTTGACCTTAGATGATTTTAGCTATCATGTTTAGATCTTTTAGTTTTGACCTTAGACGATTTTAGCTTTCCTCTTTAGATCTTTTAGTTTTGACCTTTGACGATTTTAGCTTTCCTGTTTAGATCTTTTAGTTTTGACCTTAGACGATTTTAGCTATCATGTTTAGATCTTATAGTTTTGACCTTAGATGATTCTAGCTATCCTGTTTAGATCTTTTAGTTTTGACCTTAGACGATTTTAGTTATCCTGTTTAGATCTTTTAGTTTTGACCTTAGATGATTTTAGCTATCCTGTTTAGATCTTTTAGTTTTGACCTTAGACACATTTAGCTATCCTGTTTAGATCTTTTAATTTTGACCTTAGACGATTTTAGCTATCCTGTTTAGATATTTTAGTTTTGACCGTAGACGATTTTAGCTATCCTGTTTAGATGTTTTAGTTTTGACCGTAGACGATTTTAGCTATCCTGTTTAGATCTTTTAGTTTTGACCTTAGACGATTTTAGGTATCCTGTTTAGATCTTTTAGTTTTGACCTTAGACGATTTTAGCTATCCTGTTTATATCTTTTAGTTTTGACATTAAATGATTTTAGCTATCCTGCTTAGATCTTTTAGTTTTGACCTTTGACGATTTTAGTTATCCTGTTTAGATCTTTTAGTTTTGACCTTAGACGATTTTAGCTATCCTGTTTAGATCTTTTAGTTCTGACCTTAGACGATTTTAGCTATCCTGTTTAGATCTTTTAGTTTTGACCTTAGATGATTTTAGCTATCATGTTTAGATCTTTTAGATTTGACCTTAGATGATTTTAGCTATCATGCTTAGATCTTTTAGTTTTGACCTTAGACGATTTTAGTTATCCTGTGTAGATCTTTTAGTTTTGACCTTAGACGATTTTAGCTATCCTGCTTAGATCTTTTAGTTTTGACCTTAGACGATTTTAGCTATCCTGTTTAGATCTTTTAGTTTTGACCTTAGATGATTTTAGCTATCATGTTTAGATCTTTTAGTTTTGACCTTAGACGATTTTAGCTTTCCTCTTTAGATCTTTTAGTTTTGACCTTATATGATTTTAGCTATCATGTTTAGATCTTTTAGTTTTGACCTTAGACGATTTTAGCTTTACTGTTTAGATCTTTTAGTTTTGACCTTAGACGATTTTAGCTATCATGTTTAGATCTTATAGTTTTGACCTTAGATGATTCTAGCTATCCTGTTTAGATCTTTTAGTTTTGACCTTAGACGATTTTAGTTATCCTGTTTAGATCTTTTAGTTTTGACCTTAGACGATTTTAGCTATCCTGTTTAGATCTTTTAGTTTTGACCTTAGACAATTTTAGCTATCCTGTTTAGATCTTTTAGTTTTGACCTTAGACGATTTTAGCTATCCTGTTTAGATCTTTTAGTTTTGACCTTAGATGATTTTATCTATCCTGTTTAGATCTTTTAGTTTTGACCTTAGATGATTTTAGCTATCATGTTTAGATCTTTTAGTTTTGACCTTAGATGATTTTAGCTATCATGTTTAGATCTTTTAGTTTTGACCTTAGACGATTTTAGCTATCCTGTTTAGATCTTTTAGTTTTGACCTTAGACGATTTTAGTTATCCTGTTTAGATCTTTTAGTTTTGACCTTAGATGATTTTAGCTATCATGTTTAGATCTTTTAGTTTTGACTTTAGACGATTTTAGCTTTCCTCTTTAGATCTTTTAGTTTTCACCTTTGACGATTTTAGCTTTCCTGTTTAGATCTTTTAGTTTTGACCTTAGACGATTTTAGCTATCATGTTTAGATCTTATAGTTTTGACCTTAGATGATTCTAGCTATCCTGTTTAGATCTTTTAGTTTTGACCTTAGACGATTTTAGTTATCCTGTTTAGATCTTTTAGTTTTGACCTTAGACGATTTTAGCTATCCTGTTTAGATCTTTTAGTTTTGACCTTAGACACATTTAGCTATCCTGTTTAGATCTTTTAATTTTGACCTTAGACGATTTTAGCTATCCTGTTTAGATATTTTAGTTTTGACCGTAGACGATTTTAGCTATCCTGTTTAGATGTTTTAGTTTTGACCGTAGACGATTTTAGCTATCCTGTTTAGATGTTTTAGTTTTGACCTTAGACGATTTTAGGTATCCTGTTTAGATCTTTTAGTTTTGACCTTAGACGATTTTAGCTATCCTGTTTATATCTTTTAGTTTTGACATTAAATGATTTTAGCTATCCTGCTTAGATCTTTTAGTTTTGACCTTTGACGATTTTAGTTATCCTGTTTAGATCTTTTAGTTTTGACCTTAGACGATTTTAGCTATCCTGTTTAGATCTTTTAGTTCTGACCTTAGACGATTTTAGCTATCCTGTTTAGATCTTTTAGTTTTGACCTTAGATGATTTTAGCTATCATGTTTAGATCTTTTAGATTTGACCTTAGATGATTTTAGCTATCATGCTTAGATCTTTTAGTTTTGACCTTAGACGATTTTAGTTATCCTGTGTAGATCTTTTAGTTTTGACCTTAGACGATTTTAGCTATCCTGCTTAGATCTTTTAGTTTTGACCTTAGACGATTTTAGCTATCCTGTTTAGATCTTTTAGTTTTGACCTTAGATGATTTTAGCTATCATGTTTAGATCTTTTAGTTTTGACCTTAGACGATTTTAGCTTTCCTCTTTAGATCTTTTAGTTTTGACCTTATATGATTTTAGCTATCATGTTTAGATCTTTTAGTTTTGACCTTAGACGATTTTAGCTTTCCTGTTTAGATCTTTTAGTTTTGACCTTAGACGATTTTAGCTATCATGTTTAGATCTTATAGTTTTGACCTTAGATGATTCTAGCTATCCTGTTTAGATCTTTTAGTTTTGACCTTAGACGATTTTAGTTATCCTGTTTAGATCTTTTAGTTTTGACCTTAGACGATTTTAGCTATCCTGTTTAGATCTTTTAGTTTTGACCTTAGACAATTTTAGCTATCCTGTTTAGATCTTTTAGTTTTGACCTTAGACGATTTTAGCTATCCTGTTTAGATCTTTTAGTTTTGACCTTAGATGATTTTAGCTATCCTGTTTAGATCTTTTAGTTTTGACCTTAGATGATTTTAGCTATCATGTTTAGATCTTTTAGTTTTGACCTTAGATGATTTTAGCTATCATGTTTAGATCTTTTAGTTTTGACCTTAGACGATTTTAGTTATCCTGTTTAGATCTTTTAGTTTTGACCTTAGACGATTTTAGCTATCCTGTTTAGATCTTTTAGTTTTGACCTTAGACGATTTTAGCTATCCTGTTTAGATCTTTTAGTTTTGACCTTAGATGATTTTAGCTATCATGTTTAGATCTTTTAGTTTTGACCTTAGACGATTTTAGCTTTCCTCTTTAGATCTTTTAGTTTTGACCTTTGACGATTTTAGCTTTCCTGTTTAGATCTTTTAGTTTTGACCTTAGACGATTTTAGCTATCATGTTTAGATCTTATAGTTTTGACCTTAGATGATTCTAGCTATCCTGTTTAGATCTTTTAGTTTTGACCTGAGACGATTTTAGTTATCCTGTTTAGATCTTTTAGTTTTGACCTTAGACGATTTTAGCTATCCTGTTTAGATCTTTTAGTTTTGACCTTAGACAAATTTAGCTATCCTGTTTAGATCTTTTAATTTTGACCTTAGACGATTTTAGCTATCCTGTTTAGATATTTTAGTTTTGACCTTAGATGATTTTAGCTATCATGTTTAGATCTTTTAGTTTTGACTTTAGACGATTTTAGCTATCCTGTTTAGATCTTTTAGTTTTGACCTTAGACGATTTTAGCTATCCTGTTTAGATCTTTTAGTTTTGACCTTAGACGATTTTAGCTATCCTGTTTAGAACTTTTAGTTTTGACCTTAGACGATTTTAGCTATCCTGTTTAGATATTTTAGTTTTGACCGTAGACGATTTTAGCTATCCTGTTTAGATATTTTAGTTTTGACCTTAGACGATTTTAGCTATCCTGTTTAGATCTTTTAGTTTTGACCTTAGATGATTTTATCTATCCTGTTTAGATCTTTTAGTTTTGACCTTAGATGATTTTAGCTATCATGTTTAGATCTTTTAGTTTTGACCTTAGATGATTTTAGCTATCATGTTTAGATCTTTTAGTTTTGACCTTAGACGATTTTAGTTATCCTGTTTAGATCTTTTAGTTTTGACCTTAGACGATTTTAGCTATCCTGTTTAGATCTTTTAGTTTTGACCTTAGACGATTTTAGTTATCCTGTTTAGATCTTTTAGTTTTGACCTTAGATGATTTTAGCTATCATGTTTAGATCTTTTAGTTTTGACCTTAGACGATTTTAGCTTTCCTCTTTAGATCTTTTAGTTTTGACCTTTGACGATTTTAGCTTTCCTGTTTAGATCTTTTAGTTTTGACCTTAGACGATTTTAGCTATCCTGTTTAGATATTTTAGTTTTGACCGTAGACGATTTTAGCTATCCTGTTTAGATGTTTTAGTTTTGACCGTAGACGATTTTTGCTATCCTGTTTAGATGTTTTAGTTTTGACCTTAGACGATTTTAGGTATCCTGTTTAGATCTTTTAGTTTTGACCTTAGACGATTTTAGCTATCCTGTTTATATCTTTTAGTTTTGACATTAAATGATTTTAGCTATCCTGCTTAGATCTTTTAGTTTTGACCTTTGACGATTTTAGTTATCCTGTTTAGATCTTTTAGTTTTGACCTTAGACGATTTTAGCTATCCTGTTTAGATCTTTTAGTTCTGACCTTAGACGATTTTAGCTATCCTGTTTAGATCTTTTAGTTTTGACCTTAGATGATTTTAGCTATCATGTTTAGATCTTTTAGATTTGACCTTAGATGATTTTAGCTATCATGCTTAGATCTTTTAGTTTTGACCTTAGACGATTTTAGTTATCCTGTGTAGATCTTTTAGTTTTGACCTTAGACGATTTTAGCTATCCTGCTTAGATCTTTTAGTTTTGACCTTAGACGATTTTAGCTATCCTGTTTAGATCTTTTAGTTTTGACCTTAGATGATTTTAGCTATCATGTTTAGATCTTTTAGTTTTGACCTTAGACGATTTTAGCTTTCCTCTTTAGATCTTTTAGTTTTGACCTTATATGATTTTAGCTATCATGTTTAGATCTTTTAGTTTTGACCTTAGACGATTTTAGCTTTCCTGTTTAGATCTTTTAGTTTTGACCTTAGACGATTTTAGCTATCATGTTTAGATCTTATAGTTTTGACCTTAGATGATTCTAGCTATCCTGTTTAGATCTTTTAGTTTTGACCTTAGACGATTTTAGTTATCCTGTTTAGATCTTTTAGTTTTGACCTTAGACGAATTTAGCTATCCTGTTTAGATCTTTTAGTTTTGACCTTAGACAATTTTAGCTATCCTGTTTAGATCTTTTAGTTTTGACCTTAGACGATTTTAGCTATCCTGTTTAGATCTTTTAGTTTTGACCTTAGATGATTTTATCTATCCTGTTTAGATCTTTTAGTTTTGACCTTAGATGATTTTATCTATCATGTTTAGATCTTTTAGTTTTGACCTTAGATGATTTTAGCTATCATGTTTAGATCTTTTAGTTTTGACCTTAGACGATTTTAGTTATCCTGTTTAGATCTTTTAGTTTTGACCTTAGACGATTTTAGCTATCCTGTTTAGATCTTTTAGTTTTGACCTTAGACGATTTTAGTTATCCTGTTTAGATCTTTTAGTTTTGACCTTAGATGATTTTAGCTATCATGTTTAGATCTTTTAGTTTTGACCTTAGACGATTTTAGCTTTCCTCTTTAGATCTTTTAGTTTTGACCTTTGACGATTTTAGCTTTCCTGTTTAGATCTTTTAGTTTTGACCTTAGACGATTTTAGCTATCATGTTTAGATCTTATAGTTTTGACCTTAGATGATTCTAGCTATCCTGTTTAGATCTTTTAGTTTTGACCTTAGACGATTTTAGTTATCCTGTTTAGATCTTTTAGTTTTGACCTTAGACGATTTTAGCTATCCTGTTTAGGTCTTTTAGTTTTGACCTTAGACACATTTAGCTATCCTGTTTAGATCTTTTAATTTTGACCTTAGACGATTTTAGCTATCCTGTTTAGATATTTTAGTTTTGACCGTAGACGATTTTAGCTATCCTGTTTTGATGTTTTAGTTTTGACCGTAGACGATTTTAGCTATCCTGTTTAGATGTTTTAGTTTTGACCTTAGACGATTTTAGGTATCCTGTTTAGATCTTTTAGTTTTGACCTTAGACTATTTTAGCTATCCTGTTTATATCTTTTAGTTTTGACATTAAATGATTTTAGCTATCCTGCTTAGATCTTTTAGTTTTGACCTTTGACGATTTTAGTTATCCTGTTTAGATCTTTTAGTTTTGACCTTAGACGATTTTAGCTATCCTGTTTAGATCTTTTAGTTCTGACCTTAGACGATTTTAGCTATCCTGTTTAGATCTTTTAGTTTTGACCTTAGATGATTTTAGCTATCATGTTTAGATCTTTTAGATTTGACCTTAGATGATTTTAGCTATCATGCTTAGATCTTTTAGTTTTGACCTTAGACGATTTTAGTTATTCTGTGTAGATCTTTTAGTTTTGACCTTAGACGATTTTAGCTATCCTGCTTAGATCTTTTAGTTTTGACCTTAGACGATTTTAGCTATCCTGTTTAGATCTTTTAGTTTTGACCTTAGATGATTTTAGCTATCATGTTTAGATCTTTTAGTTTTGACCTTAGACGATTTTAGCTTTCCTCTTTAGATCTTTTAGTTTTGACCTTATATGATTTTAGCTATCATGTTTAGATCTTTTAGTTTTGACCTTAGACGATTTTAGCTTTCCTGTTTAGATCTTTTAGTTTTGACCTTAGACGATTTTAGCTATCATGTTTAGATCTTATAGTTTTGACCTTAGATGATTCTAGCTATCCTGTTTAGATCTTTTAGTTTTGACCTTAGACGATTTTAGCTATCCTGTTTAGATCTTTTAGTTTTGACCTTAGATGATTTTATCTATCCTGTTTAGATCTTTTAGTTTTGACCTTAGATGATTTTAGCTATCATGTTTAGATCTTTTAGTTTTGACCTTAGATGATTTTAGCTATCATGTTTAGATCTTTTAGTTTTGACCTTAGACGATTTTAGTTATCCTGTTTAGATCTTTTAGTTTTGACCTTAGACGATTTTAGCTATCCTGTTTAGATCTTTTAGTTTTGACCTTAGACGATTTTAGTTATCCTGTTTAGATCTTTTAGTTTTGACCTTAGATGATTTTAGCTATCATGTTTAGATCTTTTAGTTTTGACCTTAGACGATTTTAGCTTTCCTCTTTAGATCTTTTAGTTTTGACCTTTGACGATTTTAGCTTTCCTGTTTAGATCTTTTAGTTTTGACCTTAGACGATTTTAGCTATCATGTTTAGATCTTATAGTTTTGACCTTAGATGATTCTAGCTATCCTGTTTAGATCTTTTAGTTTTGACCTTAGACGATTTTTGTTATCCTGTTTAGATCTTTTAGTTTTGACCTTAGACGATTTTAGCTATCCTGTTTAGATCTTTTAGTTTTGACCTTAGACACATTTAGCTATCCTGTTTAGATCTTTTAATTTTGACCTTAGACGATTTTAGCTATCCTGTTTAGATATTTTAGTTTTGACCGTAGACGATTTTAGCTATCCTGTTTAGATGTTTTAGTTTTGACCGTAGACGATTTTAGCTATCCTGTTTAGATGTTTTAGTTTTGACCTTAGACGATTTTAGGTATCCTGTTTAGATCTTTTAGTTTTGACCTTAGACGATTTTAGCTATCCTGTTTATATCTTTTAGTTTTGACATTAAATGATTTTAGCTATCCTGCTTAGATCTTTTAGTTTTGACCTTTGACGATTTTAGTTATCCTGTTTAGATCTTTTAGTTTTGACCTTAGACGATTTTAGCTATCCTGTTTATATCTTTTAGTTTTGACATTAAATGATTTTAGCTATCCTGCTTAGATCTTTTAGTTTTGACCTTTGACGATTTTAGTTATCCTGTTTAGATCTTTTAGTTCTGACCTTAGACGATTTTAGCTATCCTGTTTAGATCTTTTAGTTTTGACCTTAGATGATTTTAGCTATCATGTTTAGATCTTTTAGATTTGACCTTAGATGATTTTAGCTATCATGCTTAGATCTTTTAGTTTTGACCTTAGACGATTTTAGTTATCCTGTGTAGATCTTTTAGTTTTGACCTTAGACGATTTTAGCTATCCTGCTTAGATCTTTTAGTTTTGACCTTAGACGATTTTAGCTATCCTGTTTAGATCTTTTAGTTTTGACCTTAGATGATTTTAGCTATCATGTTTAGATCTTTTAGTTTTGACCTTAGACGATTTTAGCTTTCCTCTTTAGATCTTTTAGTTTTGACCTTATATGATTTTAGCTATCATGTTTAGATCTTTTAGTTTTGACCTTAGACGATTTTAGCTTTCCTGTTTAGATCTTTTAGTTTTGACCTTAGACAATTTTAGCTATCATGTTTAGATCTTATAGTTTTGACCTTAGATGATTCTAGCTATCCTGTTTAGATCTTTTAGTTTTGACCTTAGACGATTTTAGTTATCCTGTTTAGATCTTTTAGTTTTGACCTTAGACGATTTTAGCTATCCTGTTTAGATCTTTTAGTTTTGACCTTAGACAATTTTAGCTATCCTGTTTAGATCTTTTAGTTTTGACCTTAGACGATTTTAGCTATCCTGTTTAGATCTTTTAGTTTTGACCTTAGATGATTTTATCTATCCTGTTTAGATCTTTTAGTTTTGACCTTAGATGATTTTAGCTATCATGTTTAGATCTTTTAGTTTTGACCTTAGATGATTTTAGCTATCATGTTTAGATCTTTTAGTTTTGACCTTAGACGATTTTAGTTATCCTGTTTAGATCTTTTAGTTTTGACCTTAGACGATTTTAGCTATCCTGTTTAGATCTTTTAGTTTTGACCTTAGACGATTTTAGTTATCCTGTTTAGATCTTTTAGTTTTGACCTTAGATGATTTTAGCTATCATGTTTAGATCTTTTAGTTTTGACTTTAGACGATTTTAGCTTTCCTCTTTAGATCTTTTAGTTTTGACCTTTGACGATTTTAGCTTTCCTGTTTAGATCTTTTAGTTTTGACCCTAGACGATTTTAGCTATCATGTTTAGATCTTATAGTTTTGACCTTAGATGATTCTAGCTATCCTGTTTAGATCTTTTAGTTTTGACCTTAGACGATTTTAGTTATCCTGTTTAGATCTTTTAGTTTTGACCTTAGACGATTTTAGCTATCCTGTTTAGATCTTTTAGTTTTGACCTTAGACACATTTAGCTATCCTGTTTAGATCTTTTAATTTTGACCTTAGACGATTTTAGCTATCCTGTTTAGATATTTTAATTTTGACCGTAGACGATTTTAGCTATCCTGTTTAGATGTTTTAGTTTTGACCGTAGACGATTTTAGCTATCCTGTTTAGATGTTTTAGTTTTGACCTTAGACGATTTTAGGTATCCTGTTTAGATCTTTTAGTTTTGACCTTAGACGATTTTAGCTATCCTGTTTATATCTTTTAGTTTTGACATTAAATGATTTTAGCTATCCTGCTTAGATCTTTTAGTTTTCACCTTTGACGATTTTAGTTATCCTGTTTAGATCTTTTAGTTTTGACCTTAGACGATTTTAGCTATCCTGTTTAGATCTTTTAGTTCTGACCTTAGACGATTTTAGCTATCCTGTTTAGATCTTTTAGTTTTGACCTTAGATGATTTTAGCTATCATGTTTAGATCTTTTAGATTTGACCTTAGATGATTTTAGCTATCATGCTTAGATCTTTTAGTTTTGACCTTAGACGATTTTAGTTATCCTGTGTAGATCTTTTAGTTTTGACCTTAGACGATTTTAGCTATCCTGCTTAGATCTTTTAGTTTTGACCTTAGACGATTTTAGCTATCCTGTTTAGATCTTTTAGTTTTGACCTTAGATGATTTTAGCTATCATGTTTAGATCTTTTAGTTTTGACCTTAGACGATTTTAGCTTTCCTCTTTAGATCTTTTAGTTTTGACCTTATATGATTTTAGCTATCATGTTTAGATCTTTTAGTTTTGACCTTAGACGATTTTAGCTTTCCTGTTTAGATCTTTTAGTTTTGACCTTAGACGATTTTAGCTATCATGTTTAGATATTATAGTTTTCACCTTAGATGATTCTAGCTATCCTGTTTAGATCTTTTAGTTTTGACCTTAGACGATTTTAGTTATCCTGTTTAGATCTTTTAGTTTTGACCTTAGACGATTTTAGCTATCCTGTTTAGATCTTTTAGTTTTGACCTTAGACAATTTTAGCTATCCTGTTTAGATCTTTTAGTTTTGACCTTAGACGATTTTAGCTATCCTGTTTAGATCTTTTAGTTTTGACCTTAGATGATTTTAGCTATCCTGTTTAGATCTTTTAGTTTTGACCTTAGATGATTTTAGCTATCATGTTTAGATCTTTTAGTTTTGACCTTAGATGATTTTAGCTATCATGTTTAGATCTTTTAGTTTTGACCTTAGACGATTTTAGTTATCCTGTTTAGATCTTTTAGTTTTGACATTAGACGATTTTAGCTATCCTGTTTAGATCTTTTAGTTTTGACCTTAGACGATTTTAGCTATCCTGTTTAGATCTTTTAGTTTTGACCTTAGATGATTTTAGCTATCATGTTTAGATCTTTTAGTTTTGACCTTAGACGATTTTAGCTTTCCTCTTTAGATCTTTTAGTTTTGACCTTTGACGATTTTAGCTTTCCTGTTTAGATCTTTTAGTTTTGACCTTAGACGATTTTAGCTATCATGTTTAGATCTTATAGTTTTGACCTTAGATGATTCTAGCTATCCTGTTTAGATCTTTTAGTTTTGACCTTAGACGATTTTAGTTATCCTGTTTAGATCTTTTAGTTTTGACCTTAGACGATTTTAGCTATCCTGTTTAGATCTTTTAGTTTTGACCTTAGACAAATTTAGCTATCCTGTTTAGATCTTTTAATTTTGACCTTAGACGATTTTAGCTATCCTGTTTAGATATTTTAGTTTTGACCTTAGATGATTTTAGCTATCATGTTTAGATCTTTTAGTTTTGACTTTAGACGATTTTAGTTATCCTGTTTAGATCTTTTAGTTTTGACCTTAGACGATTTTAGCTATCCTGTTTAGATCTTTTAGTTTTGACCTTAGACGATTTTAGCTATCCTGTTTAGAACTTTTAGTTTTGACCTTAGACGATTTTAGCTATCCTGTTTAGATATTTTAGTTTTGACCGTAGACGATTTTAGCTATCCTGTTTAGATATTTTAGTTTTGACCTTAGACGATTTTAGGTATCCTGTTTAGATATTTTAGTTTTGACCTTAGACGATTTTAGCTTTCCTGTTTATATCTTTTAGTTTTGACATTAAATGATTTTAGTTATCCTGCTTAGATCTTTTAGTTTTGACATTAGACGATTTTAGCTATCCTGTTTAGATCTTTTAGTTTTGACCTTAGACGATTTTAGCTATCCTGTTTAGATCTTTTAGTTTTGACCTTAGATGATTTTAGCTATCATGTTTAGATCTTTTAGTTTTGACCTTAGACGATTTTAGCTATCCTGTTTAGATCTTTTAGTTTTGACCTTAGATGATTTTAGCTATCCTGTTTAGATCTTTTAGTTTTGACCTTAGATGATTTTAGCTCCTGTTTAGACTTTTAGTTTTGACCTTAGTTGATTTTAGCTCCTGTTTAGATCTTTTAGTTTTGACCTTAGATTATTTTAGCTATCCTGTTTAGATCTTTTAATTTTGACCTTAGACGATTTTAGCTCCTGTTTAGATCTTTTAGTTTTTACCTCAGATGATTTTAGCTATCCTGTTTAGATCTTTTAGTTTTGACCTTAGACGATTTTAGCTCCTTTTAGATCTTTTAGTTTTTACCTTAGATTAGTTTAGCTATCCTGTTTAGATCTTTTAGTTTTGACCTTAGACGATTTTAGCTCCTGTTTAGATCTTTTAGTTTTTACCTTAGATGATTGTAGCTGTCCTGCTTAGATCTTTTAGTTTTGACCTTAGACGATTTTAGCTATGCTGTTTAGATCTTTTAGTTTTGACCTTAGACGATTTTAGCTCCTGTTCAGATCTTTTAGTTTTGACCTTAGATGATTGTAGCTATCCTGTTTAGATCTTTTAGTTTTGACCTTAGAGGATTTTGGCTCCTGCTTAGATCTTTTAGTTTTGACCTTAAATCATTGTAGCTATCCTGTTTAGATCTTTTAGTTTTTACCTTAGATGAGTTTAGCTCCTGTTTAGATCTTTTAATTTTGACCTTAGATGATTGAAGCTATCCTGTTTAGATCTTTTAGTTTTGACCTTAGACGATTTTAGCTCCTGTTTAGATCTTTTAGTTTTGACCTTAGATGATTGTAGCTATCCTGTTTAGATCTTTTAGTTTTGACCTTAGACGATTTTAGCTCCTGCTTAGATCTTTTAGTTTTGACCTTAGATGATTGTAGCTATGCTGTTTAGATCTTTTAGTTTTGATCTTAGACGATTTTAGCTCCTGCTTAGATCTTTTAGTTTTGACCTTAGATAATTGTAGCTATCCTGCTTAGATCTTTTAGTTTTGACCTTAGATGATTTTAGCTATCCTGTTTAGATCTTTTTCTTTTGACCTTAGATGATTTTAGCTCCTGTTTAGATCTTTTATTTTTGACCTTAGATGATTGTAGCTCCTGTTTAGATGTTTTAGTTTTGATCTTAGACGATTTTAGCTATCCTGTTTAGATCTTTTAGTTTTGACCTTAGACGATTTTAGCTATCCTGTTTAGATCTTTTTCATTTGACCTTAGACGATTTTACATCCTGTTTAGATCTTTTAGTTTTGACCTTAGATGATTTTAGCTCCTGTTTAGATCTTTATTTTTGAGCTTAGTTAATTGTAGCTATCCTGTTTAGATCTTTTAGTTTTGACCTTAGACGATTTTAGCTATCCTGTTTAGATGTTTTAGGCTTGACCTTAGATGATTTTAGCTATCCTGTTTAGATCTTTTTCATTTGACCTTAGACGATTTTACATCGTGTTTAGATCTTTTAGTTTTGACCTTAGATGATTTTAGCTATCCTGTTTAGATCTTTTTCTTTTGACCTTAGACGATTGTAGCTATCCCGTTTAGATCTTTTAATTTTCACCTTAGACGATTTTAGCTCCTGTTTAGAGCTTTTAGTTTTGATCTTAGATGATTTTAGCTATCCTGTTTAGATCTTTTTCTTTTGACCTTAGACGATTTTAGCTCCTGTTTAGATCTTTTAGTTTTGACCTTAGATGATTGTAGCTATCCTGTTTAGATCTTTTAGTTTTGACCTTAGACGATTTTAGCTCCTGCTTAGATCTTTTAGTTTTGACCTTAGATGATTGTAGCTATCCTGTTTAGATCTTTTAGTTTTGACCTTATACGATTTTAGCTCCTATTTAGATCTTTTAGTTTTGACCTTAGATGATTGTATCTATCCTATTTAGATCTTTTAGTTTTGACCTTAGACGATTTTAGCTCCTGTTTAGATGTTTTAGTTTTGATCTTAGACGATTTTAGCTATCCTGTTTAGATCTTTTTCTTTTGACCTTAGACGATTTTACATCCTGCTTGGATCTTTTAATTTTGACCTTAGACGATTTTAGCTATCCGGTTTAGATCTTTTAGTTTTGACCTTAGATGATTTTAGCTCCTGTTTAGATCTTTTAGTTTTGATCTTAGATGATTTTAGCTATCCTGTTTAGATCTTTTAGTTTTGATCTTAGATGATTGTAGCTATCCTGTTTAGATCTTTTAGTTTTGACCTTAGACGAGTTTAGCTCCTGCTTAGATCTTTTAGTTTTGATCTTAGATGATTTTAGCTATCCTGTTTAGATCTTTTAGTTTTGATCTTAGATGATTGTAGCTATGCTGTTTAGATCTTTTAGTTTTGATCTTAGATGATTTTAGCTATCCTGTTTAGATCTTTTTGTTTTGGCCTTAGACGATTTTAGCTATCCTGTTTAGATCTTTTAGTTTTGACCTTAGACGTTTTAGCTCCTGTGTAGATCTTTTAGTTTTGACCTTAGATGATTTTAGCTATCCTGTTTAGATCTTTTAGTTTTGACCTTAGACGATTTTAGCTATCCTGTTTAGATCTTTTAGTTTTGACCTTAGATGATTTTAGCTATCATGTTTAGATCTTTTAGTTTTGACCTTAGACGATTTTAGCTATCCTGTTTAGATCTTTTAGTTTTGACCTTAGATGATTTTAGCTATCCTGTTTAGTTCTTTTAGTTTTGACCTTAGATGATTTTAGCTCCTGTTTAGACTTTTAGTTTTGACCTTAGTTGATTTTAGCTCCTGTTTAGATCTTTTAGTTTTGACCTTAGATTATTTTAGCTATCCTGTTTAGATCTTTTAATTTTGACCTTAGACGATTTTAGCTCCTGTTTAGATCTTTTAGTTTTTACCTTAGATTATTTTAGCTGTCCAGTTTAGATCTTTTAGTTTTTACCTTAGACGATTTTAGCTCCTGTTTAGATCTTTTAGTTTTTACCTTAGATGATTGTAGCTATCCTGTTAAGATCTTTTAGTTTTGACCTTAGATGATTTTAGCTATGCTGTTTAGATCTTTTAGTTTTGATCTTAGATGATTTTAGCTATCCTGTTTAGATCTTTTAGTTTTGACCTTAGACGATTTTACATCCTGCTTAGATCTTTTAGTTTTGATCTTAGACGATTTTAGTTATCCTGTTTAGATCTTTTAGTTTTGACCTTAGACGATTTTAGCTCCTGTTTAGATCTTTTAGTTTTGACCTTAGATGATTGTAGCTATCCTGTTTAGATCTTTTAGTTTTGACCATAGATGATTTTAGCTCCTGTTTAGATCTTTTAGTTTTGACCTTAGATGATTGTAGCTATCCTGTTTAGATCTTTTTCTTTTGACCTTAGACGATTTTACATCCTGTTTAGATCTTTTAGTTTTGACCTTAGATGATATTAGCTCCTGTTTAGATCTTTTAGCTTTGATCTTAGATGATTTTAGCTATCCTGTTTAGATCTTTTAGTTTTGACCTTAGACGATTTTAGCTCCTGTTTAGATCTTTTAGTTTTGACCTTAGATGATTTTAGCTATCCTGTTTAGATCTTTTTGTTTTTACCTTAGACGATTTTACATCCTGTTTAGATCTTTTAGTTTTGACCATAGATGATTTTAGCTCCTGTTTAGATCTTTTAGTTTTGACCTTAGATGATTGTAGCTATCCTGTTTAGATCTTTTAGTTTTGAGCTTAGACGATTTTAGATCTTGTTTAGATCTTTTAGATTTGACCTTAGATGATTGTAGCTTTTCTGTTTAGATCTTTTAGTTTTGACATTAAATGATTTTAGCTATCCTGCTTAGATCTTTTAGTTTTGACCTTTGACGATTTTAGTTATCCTGTTTAGATCTTTTAGTTTTGACCTTAGACGATTTTAGCTATCCTGTTTAGATCTTTTAGTTCTGACCTTAGACGATTTTAGCTATCCTGTTTAGATCTTTTAGTTTTGACCTTAGATGATTTTAGCGATCATGTTTAGATCTTTTAGATTTGACCTTAGATGATTTTAGCTATCATGCTTAGATCTTTTAGTTTTGACCTTAGACGATTTTAGTTATCCTGTGTAGATTTTTTAGTTTTGACCTTAGACGATTTTAGCTATCCTGCTTAGATCTTTTAGTTTTGACCTTAGACGATTTTAGCTATCCTGTTTAGATCTTTTAGTTTTGACCTTAGATGATTTTAGCTATCATGTTTAGATCTTTTAGTTTTGACCTTAGACGATTTTAGCTTTCCTCTTTAGATCTTTTAGTTTTGACCTTATATGATTTTAGCTATCATGTTTAGATCTTTTAGTTTTGACCTTAGACGATTTTAGCTTTCCTGTTTAGATCTTTTAGTTTTGACCATAGATGATTTTAGCTCCTGTTTAGATCTTTTAGTTTTGACCTTAGATGATTGTAGCTATCCTGTTTAGATCTTTTTCTTTTGACCTTAGACGATTTTACATCCTGTTTAGATCTTTTAGTTTTGACCTTAGATGATATTAGCTCCTGTTTAGATCTTTTAGCTTTGATCTTAGATGATTTTAGCTATCCTGTTTAGATCTTTTAGTTTTGACCTTAGACGATTTTAGCTCCTGTTTAGATCTTTTAGTTTTGACCTTAGATGATTTTAGCTATCCTGTTTAGATCTTTTTGTTTTTACCTTAGACGATTTTACATCCTGTTTAGATCTTTTAGTTTTGACCATAGATGATTTTAGCTCCTGTTTAGATCTTTTAGTTTTGACCTTAGATGATTGTAGCTATCCTGTTTAGATCTTTTAGTTTTGAGCTTAGACGATTTTAGATCTTGTTTAGATCTTTTAGATTTGACCTTAGATGATTGTAGCTTTTCTGTTTAGATCTTTTAGTTTTGACATTAAATGATTTTAGCTATCCTGCTTAGATCTTTTAGTTTTGACCTTTGACGATTTTAGTTATCCTGTTTAGATCTTTTAGTTTTGACCTTAGACGATTTTAGCTATCCTGTTTAGATCTTTTAGTTCTGACCTTAGACGATTTTAGCTATCCTGTTTAGATCTTTTAGTTTTGACCTTAGATGATTTTAGCGATCATGTTTAGATCTTTTAGATTTGACCTTAGATGATTTTAGCTATCATGCTTAGATCTTTTAGTTTTGACCTTAGACGATTTTAGTTATCCTGTGTAGATTTTTTAGTTTTGACCTTAGACGATTTTAGCTATCCTGCTTAGATCTTTTAGTTTTGACCTTAGACGATTTTAGCTATCCTGTTTAGATCTTTTAGTTTTGACCTTAGATGATTTTAGCTATCATGTTTAGATCTTTTAGTTTTGACCTTAGACGATTTTAGCTTTCCTCTTTAGATCTTTTAGTTTTGACCTTATATGATTTTAGCTATCATGTTTAGATCTTTTAGTTTTGACCTTAGACGATTTTAGCTTTCCTGTTTAGATCTTTTAGTTTTGACCTTAGACGATTTTAGCTATCATGTTTAGATCTTATAGTTTTGACCTTAGATGATTCTAGCTATCCTGTTTAGATCTTTTAGTTTTGACCTTAGAAGATTTTAGTTATCCTGTTTAGATCTTTTAGTTTTGACCTTAGACGATTTTAGCTATCCTGTTTAGATCTTTTAGTTTTGACCTTAGACAATTTTAGCTATCCTGTTTAGATCTTTTAGTTTTGACCTTAGACGATTTTAGCTATCCTGTTTAGATCTTTTAGTTTTGACCTTAGACGATTTTAGTTATCCTGTTTAGATCTTTTAGTTTTGACCTTAGACGATTTTAGCTATCCTGTTTAGATCTTTTAGTTTTGACCTTAGACGATTTTAGTTATCCTGTTTAGATCTTTTAGTTTTGACCTTAGATGATTTTAGCTATCATGTTTAGATCTTTTAGTTTTGACTTTAGACGATTTTAGCTTTCCTCTTTAGATCTTTTAGTTTTGACCTTTGACGATTTTAGCTTTCCTGTTTAGATCTTTTAGTTTTGACCTTAGACGATTTTAGCTATCATGTTTAGATCTTATAGTTTTGACCTTAGATGATTCTAGCTATCCTGTTTAGATCTTTTAGTTTTGACCTTAGACGATTTTAGTTATCCTGTTTAGATCTTTTAGTTTTGACCTTAGACGATTTTAGCTATCCTGTTTAGATCTTTTAGTTTTGACCTTAGACACATTTAGCTATCCTGTTTAGATCTTTTAATTTTGACCTTAGACGATTTTAGCTATCCTGTTTAGATATTTTAGTTTTGACCGTAGACGATTTTAGCTATCCTGTTTAGATGTTTTAGTTTTGACCGTAGACGATTTTAGCTATCCTGTTTAGATGTTTTAGTTTTGACCTTAGACGATTTTAGCTATCCTGTTTATATCTTTTAGTTTTGACATTAAATGATTTTAGCTATCCTGCTTAGATCTTTTAGTTTTGACCTTTGACGATTTTAGTTATCCTGTTTAGATCTTTTAGTTTTGACCTTAGACGATTTTAGCTATCCTGTTTAGATCTTTTAGTTCTGACCTTAGACGATTTTAGCTATCCTGTTTAGATCTTTTAGTTTTGACCTTAGATGATTTTAGCTATCATGTTTAGATCTTTTAGATTTGACCTTAGATGATTTTAGCTATCATGCTTAGATCTTTTAGTTTTGACCTTAGACGATTTTAGTTATCCTGTGTAGATCTTTTAGTTTTGACCTTAGACGATTTTAGCTATCCTGCTTAGATCTTTTAGTTTTGACCTTAGACGATTTTAGCTATCCTGTTTAGATCTTTTAGTTTTGACCTTAGATGATTTTAGCTATCATGTTTAGATCTTTTAGTTTTGACCTTAGACGATTTTAGCTTTCCTCTTTAGATCTTTTAGTTTTGACCTTATATGATTTTAGCTATCATGTTTAGATCTTTTAGTTTTGACCTTAGACGATTTTAGCTTTCCTGTTTAGATCTTTTAGTTTTGACCTTAGACGATTTTAGCTATCATGTTTAGATCTTATAGTTTTGACCTTAGATGATTCTAGCTATCCTGTTTAGATCTTTTAGTTTTGACCTTAGACGATTTTAGTTATCCTGTTTAGATCTTTTAGTTTTGACCTTAGACGATTTTAGCTATCCTGTTTAGATCTTTTAGTTTTGACCTTAGACAATTTTAGCTATCCTGTTTAGATCTTTTAGTTTTGACCTTAGACGATTTTAGCTATCCTGTTTAGATCTTTTAGTTTTGACCTTAGATGATTTTAGCTATCCTGTTTAGATCTTTTAGTTTTGACCTTAGATGATTTTAGCTATCATGTTTAGATCTTTTAGTTTTGACCTTAGATGATTTTAGCTATCATGTTTAGATCTTTTAGTTTTGACCTTAGACGATTTTAGTTATCCTGTTTAGATCTTTTAGTTTTGACCTTAGACGATTTTAGCTATCCTGTTTAGATCTTTTAGTTTTGACCTTAGACGATTTTAGCTATCCTGTTTAGATCTTTTAGTTTTGACCTTAGATGATTTTAGCTATCATGTTTAGATCTTTTAGTTTTGACCTTAGACGATTTTAGCTTTCCTCTTTAGATCTTTTAGTTTTGACCTTTGACGATTTTAGCTTTCCTGTTTAGATCTTTTAGTTTTGACCTTAGACGATTTTAGCTATCATGTTTAGATCTTATAGTTTTGACCTTAGATGATTCTAGCTATCCTGTTTAGATCTTTTAGTTTTGACCTTAGACGATTTTAGTTATCCTGTTTAGATCTTTTAGTTTTGACCTTAGACGAATTTAGCTATCCTGTTTAGATCTTTTAGTTTTGACCTTAGACAAATTTAGCTATCCTGTTTAGATCTTTTAATTTTGACCTTAGACGATTTTAGCTATCCTGTTTAGATATTTTAGTTTTGACCTTAGATGATTTTAGCTATCATGTTTAGATCTTTTAGTTTTGACTTTAGACGATTTTAGTTATCCTGTTTAGATCTTTTAGTTTTGACCTTAGACGATTTTAGCTATCCTGTTTAGATCTTTTAGTTTTGACCTTAGACGATTTTAGCTATCCTGTTTAGAACTTTTAGTTTTGACCTTAGACGATTTTAGCTATCCTGTTTAGATATTTTAGTTTTGACCGTAGACGATTTTAGCTATCCTGTTTAGATATTTTAGTTTTGACCTTAGATGATTTTAGGTATCCTGTTTAGATATTTTAGTTTTGACCTTAGACGATTTTAGCTTTCCTGTTTATATCTTTTAGTTTTGACATTAAATGATTTTAGTTATCCTGCTTAGATCTTTTAGTTTTGACATTAGACGATTTTAGCTATCATGTTTAGATCTTTTAGTTTTGACCTTAGACGATTTTAGCTTTCCTGTTTAGATCTTTTAGTTTTGACCTTAGACGATTTTAGCTATCATGTTTAGATCTTATAGTTTTGACCTTAGATGATTCTAGCTATCCTGTTTAGATCTTTTAGTTTTGACCTTAGACGATTTTAGTTATCCTGTTTAGATCTTTTAGTTTTGACCTTAGACGATTTTAGCTATCCTGTTTAGATCTTTTAGTTTTGACCTTAGACAATTTTAGCTATCCTGTTTAGATCTTTTAGTTTTGACCTTAGACGATTTTAGCTATCCTGTTTAGATCTTTTAGTTTTGACCTTAGATGATTTTAGCTATCCTGTTTAGATCTTTTAGTTTTGACCTTAGATGATTTTAGCTATCATGTTTAGATCTTTTAGTTTTGACCTTAGATGATTTTAGCTATCATGTTTAGATCTTTTAGTTTTGACCTTAGACGATTTTAGTTATCCTGTTTAGATCTTTTAGTTTTGACCTTAGACGATTTTAGCTATCCTGTTTAGATCTTTTAGTTTTGACCTTAGACGATTTTAGCTATCCTGTTTAGATCTTTTAGTTTTGACCTTAGATGATTTTAGCTATCATGTTTAGATCTTTTAGTTTTGACCTTAGACGATTTTAGCTTTCCTCTTTAGATCTTTTAGTTTTGACCTTTGACGATTTTAGCTTTCCTGTTTAGATCTTTTAGTTTTGACCTTAGACGATTTTAGCTATCATGTTTAGATCTTATAGTTTTGACCTTAGATGATTCTAGCTATCCTGTTTAGATCTTTTAGTTTTGACCTTAGACGATTTTAGTTATCCTGTTTAGATCTTTTAGTTTTGACCTTAGACGATTTTAGCTATCCTGTTTAGATCTTTTAGTTTTGACCTTAGACAAATTTAGCTATCCTGTTTAGATCTTTTAATTTTGACCTTAGACGATTTTAGCTATCCTGTTTAGATATTTTAGTTTTGACCTTAGATGATTTTAGCTATCATGTTTAGATCTTTTAGTTTTGACTTTAGACGATTTTAGTTATCCTGTTTAGATCTTTTAGTTTTGACCTTAGACGATTTTAGCTATCCTGTTTAGATCTTTTAGTTTTGACCTTAGACGATTTTAGCTATCCTGTTTAGATCTTTTAGTTTTGACCTTAGACGATTTTAGCTATCCTGTTTAGATCTTTTAGTTTTGACCTTAGACGATTTTAGTTATCCTGTTTAGATCTTTTAGTTTTGACCTTAGACGATTTTAGCTATCCTGTTTAGATCTTTTAGTTTTGACCTTAGACGATTTTAGTTATCCTGTTTAGATCTTTTAGTTTTGACCTTAGATGATTTTAGCTATCATGTTTAGATCTTTTAGTTTTGACTTTAGACGATTTTAGCTTTCCTCTTTAGATCTTTTAGTTTTGACCTTTGACGATTTTAGCTTTCCTGTTTAGATCTTTTAGTTTTGACCTTAGACGATTTTAGCTATCATGTTTAGATCTTATAGTTTTGACCTTAGATGATTCTAGCTATCCTGTTTAGATCTTTTAGTTTTGACCTTAGACGATTTTAGTTATCCTGTTTAGATCTTTTAGTTTTGACCTTAGACGATTTTAGCTATCCTGTTTAGATCTTTTAGTTTTGACCTTAGACACATTTAGCTATCCTGTTTAGATCTTTTAATTTTGACCTTAGACGATTTTAGCTATCCTGTTTAGATATTTTAGTTTTGACCGTAGACGATTTTAGCTATCCTGTTTAGATGTTTTAGTTTTGACCGTAGACGATTTTAGCTATCCTGTTTAGATGTTTTAGTTTTGACCTTAGACGATTTTAGGTATCCTGTTTAGATCTTTTAGTTTTGACCTTAGACGATTTTAGCTATCCTGTTTATATCTTTTAGTTTTGACATTAAATGATTTTAGCTATCCTGCTTAGATCTTTTAGTTTTGACCTTTGACGATTTTAGTTATCCTGTTTAGATCTTTTAGTTTTGACCTTAGACGATTTTAGCTATCCTGTTTAGATCTTTTAGTTCTGACCTTAGACGATTTTAGCTATCCTGTTTAGATCTTTTAGTTTTGACCTTAGATGATTTTAGCTATCATGTTTAGATCTTTTAGATTTGACCTTAGATGATTTTAGCTATCATGCTTAGATCTTTTAGTTTTGACCTTAGACGATTTTAGTTATCCTGTGTAGATCTTTTAGTTTTGACCTTAGACGATTTTAGCTATCCTGCTTAGATCTTTTAGTTTTGACCTTAGACGATTTTAGCTATCCTGTTTAGATCTTTTAGTTTTGACCTTAGATGATTTTAGCTATCATGTTTAGATCTTTTAGTTTTGACCTTAGACGATTTTAGCTTTCCTCTTTAGATCTTTTAGTTTTGACCTTATATGATTTTAGCTATCATGTTTAGATCTTTTAGTTTTGACCTTAGACGATTTTAGCTTTCCTGTTTAGATCTTTTAGTTTTGACCTTAGACGATTTTAGCTATCATGTTTAGATCTTATAGTTTTGACCTTAGATGATTCTAGCTATCCTGTTTAGATCTTTTAGTTTTGACCTTAGACGATTTTAGTTATCCTGTTTAGATCTTTTAGTTTTGACCTTAGACGATTTTAGCTATCCTGTTTAGATCTTTTAGTTTTGACCTTAGACAATTTTAGCTATCCTGTTTAGATCTTTTAGTTTTGACCTTAGACGATTTTAGCTATCCTGTTTAGATCTTTTAGTTTTGACCTTAGATGATTTTAGCTATCCTGTTTAGATCTTTTAGTTTTGACCTTAGATGATTTTAGCTATCATGTTTAGATCTTTTAGTTTTGACCTTAGATGATTTTAGCTATCATGTTTAGATCTTTTAGTTTTGACCTTAGACGATTTTAGTTATCCTGTTTAGATCTTTTAGTTTTGACCTTAGACGATTTTAGCTATCCTGTTTAGATCTTTTAGTTTTGACCTTAGACGATTTTAGCTATCCTGTTTAGATCTTTTAGTTTTGACCTTAGATGATTTTAGCTATCATGTTTAGATCTTTTAGTTTTGACCTTAGACGATTTTAGCTTTCCTCTTTAGATCTTTTAGTTTTGACCTTTGACGATTTTAGCTTTCCTGTTTAGATCTTTTAGTTTTGACCTTAGACGATTTTAGCTATCATGTTTAGATCTTATAGTTTTGACCTTAGATGATTCTAGCTATCCTGTTTAGATCTTTTAGTTTTGACCTTAGACGATTTTAGTTATCCTGTTTAGATCTTTTAGTTTTGACCTTAGACGATTTTAGCTATCCTGTTTAGATCTTTTAGTTTTGACCTTAGACAAATTTAGCTATCCTGTTTAGATCTTTTAATTTTGACCTTAGACGATTTTAGCTATCCTGTTTAGATATTTTAGTTTTGACCTTAGATGATTTTAGCTATCATGTTTAGATCTTTTAGTTTTGACTTTAGACGATTTTAGTTATCCTGTTTAGATCTTTTAGTTTTGACCTTAGACGATTTTAGCTATCCTGTTTAGATCTTTTAGTTTTGACCTTAGACGATTTTAGCTATCCTGTTTAGAACTTTTAGTTTTGACCTTAGACGATTTTAGCTATCCTGTTTAGATATTTTAGTTTTGACCGTAGACGATTTTAGCTATCCTGTTTAGATATTTTAGTTTTGACCTTAGACGATTTTAGGTATCCTGTTTAGATATTTTAGTTTTGACCTTAGACGATTTTAGCTTTCCTGTTTATATCTTTTAGTTTTGACATTAAATGATTTTAGTTATCCTGCTTAGATCTTTTAGTTTTGACATTAGACGATTTTAGCTATCCTGTTTAGATCTTTTAGTTTTGACCTTAGACGATTTTAGCTATCCTGTTTAGATCTTTTAGTTTTGACCTTAGATGATTTTAGCTATCATGTTTAGATCTTTTAGTTTTGACCTTAGACGATTTTAGCTTTCCTCTTTAGATCTTTTAGTTTTGACCTTATATGATTTTAGCTATCATGTTTAGATCTTTTAGTTTTGACCTTAGACGATTTTAGCTTTCCTGTTTAGATCTTTTAGTTTTGACCTTAGACGATTTTAGCTATCATGTTTAGATCTTATAGTTTTGACCTTAGATGATTCTAGCTATCCTGTTTAGATCTTTTAGTTTTGACCTTAGACGATTTTAGTTATCCTGTTTAGATCTTTTAGTTTTGACCTTAGACGATTTTAGCTATCCTGTTTAGATCTTTTAGTTTTGACCTTAGACAATTTTAGCTATCCTGTTTAGATCTTTTAGTTTTGACCTTAGACGATTTTAGCTATCCTGTTTAGATCTTTTAGTTTTGACCTTAGATGATTTTAGCTATCCTGTTTAGATCTTTTAGTTTTGACCTTAGATGATTTTAGCTATCATGTTTAGATCTTTTAGTTTTGACCTTAGATGATTTTAGCTATCATGTTTAGATCTTTTAGTTTTGACCTTAGACGATTTTAGTTATCCTGTTTAGATCTTTTAGTTTTGACCTTAGACGATTTTAGCTATCCTGTTTAGATCTTTTAGTTTTGACCTTAGACGATTTTAGCTATCCTGTTTAGATCTTTTAGTTTTGACCTTAGATGATTTTAGCTATCATGTTTAGATCTTTTAGTTTTGACCTTAGACGATTTTAGCTTTCCTCTTTAGATCTTTTAGTTTTGACCTTTGACGATTTTAGCTTTCCTGTTTAGATCTTTTAGTTTTGACCTTAGACGATTTTAGCTATCATGTTTAGATCTTATAGTTTTGACCTTAGATGATTCTAGCTATCCTGTTTAGATCTTTTAGTTTTGACCTTAGACGATTTTAGTTATCCTGTTTAGATCTTTTAGTTTTGACCTTAGACGATTTTAGCTATCCTGTTTAGATCTTTTAGTTTTGACCTTAGACAAATTTAGCTATCCTGTTTAGATCTTTTAATTTTGACCTTAGACGATTTTAGCTATCCTGTTTAGATATTTTAGTTTTGACCTTAGATGATTTTAGCTATCATGTTTAGATCTTTTAGTTTTGACTTTCGACGATTTTAGTTATCCTGTTTAGATCTTTTAGTTTTGACATTAGACGATTTTAGCTATCCTGTTTAGATCTTTTAGTTTTGACCTTAGACGATTTTAGCTATCCTGTTTAGAACTTTTAGTTTTGACCTTAGACGATTTTAGCTATCCTGTTTAGATATTTTAGTTTTGACCGTAGACGATTTTAGCTATCCTGTTTAGATATTTTAGTTTTGACCTTAGACGATTTTAGGTATCCTGTTTAGATATTTTAGTTTTGACCTTAGACGATTTTAGCTTTCCTGTTTATATCTTTTAGTTTTGACATTAAATGATTTTAGTTATCCTGCTTAGATCTTTTAGTTTTGACATTAGACGATTTTAGCTATCCTGTTTAGATCTTTTAGTTTTGACCTTAGACGATTTTAGCTATCCTGTTTAGATCTTTTAGTTTTGACCTTAGATGATTTTAGCTATCATGTTTAGATCTTTTAGTTTTGACCTTAGACGATTTTAGCTATCCTGTTTAGTTCTTTTAGTTTTGACCTTAGATGATTTTAGCTCCTGTTTAGACTTTTAGTTTTGACCTTAGTTGATTTTAGCTCCTGTTTAGATCTTTTAGTTTTGACCTTAGATTATTTTAGCTATCCTGTTTAGATCTTTTAATTTTGACCTTAGACGATTTTAGCTCCTGTTTAGATCTTTTAGTTTTTACCTCAGATGATTTTAGCTATCCTGTTTAGATCTTTTAGTTTTGACCTTAGACGATTTTAGCTCCTTTTAGATCTTTTAGTTTTTACCTTAGATTAGTTTAGCTATCCTGTTTAGATCTTTTAGTTTTGACCTTAGACGATTTTAGCCCCTGTTTAGATCTTTTAGTTTTTACCTTAGATGATTGTAGCTGTCCTGCTTAGATCTTTTAGTTTTGACCTTAGACGATTTTAGCTATGCTGTTTAGATCTTTTAGTTTTGACCTTAGACGATTTTAGCTCCTGTTCAGATCTTTTAGTTTTGACCTTAGATGATTGTAGCTATCCTGTTTAGATCTTTTAGTTTTGACCTTAGAGGATTTTGGCTCCTGCTTAGATCTTTTAGTTTTGACCTTAAATCATTGTAGCTATCCTGTTTAGATCTTTTAGTTTTTACCTTAGATGAGCTTAGCTCCTGTTTAGATCTTTTAATTTTGACCTTAGATGATTGAAGCTATCCTGTTTAGATCTTTTAGTTTTTACCTTAGACGATTTTAGCTCCTGTTTAGATCTTTTAGTTTTGACCTTAGATGATTGTAGCTATCCTGTTTAGATCTTTTAGTTTTGACCTTAGACGATTTTAGCTCCTGCTTAGATCTTTTAGTTTTGACCTTAGATGATTGTAGCTATGCTGTTTAGATCTTTTAGTTTTGATCTTAGACGATTTTAGCTCCTGCTTAGATCTTTTAGTTTTAACCTTAGATAATTGTAGCTATCCTGCTTAGATCTTTTAGTTTTGACCTTAGATGATTTTAGCTATCCTGTTTAGATCTTTTTCTTTTGACCTTAGATGATTTTAGCTCCTGTTTAGATCTTTTATTTTTGACCTTAGATGATTGTAGCTCCTGTTTAGATGTTTTAGTTTTGATCTTAGAAGATTTTAGCTATCCTGTTTAGATCTTTTAGTTTTGACCTTAGACGATTTTAGCTATCCTGTTTAGATCTTTTAGTTTTGATCTTAGATGATTTTAGCTATCCTGTTTAGATCTTTTTCTTTTGACCTTAGACGATTTTACATCCTGTTTAGATCTTTTAGTTTTGACCTTAGACGATTTTAGCTATCCTGTTTAGATCTTTTAGTTTTGACCTTAGACGATTTTAGCTCCTATTTAGATGTTTTAGTTTTGATCTTAGATGATTTTAACTATCCTGTTTAGATCTTTTTCATTTGACCTTAGACGATTTTACATCCTGTTTAGATCTTTTAGTTTTGACCTTAGATGATTTTAGCTCCTGTTTAGATCTTTATTTTTGAGCTTAGTTAATTGTAGCTATCCTGTTTAGATCTTTTAGTTTTGACCTTAGACGATTTTAGCTATCCTGTTTAGATGTTTTAGGCTTGACCTTAGATGATTTTAGCTATCCTGTTTAGATCTTTTTCATTTGACCTTAGACGATTTTACATCGTGTTTAGATCTTTTAGTTTTGACCTTAGATGATTTTAGCTATCCTGTTTAGATCTTTTTCTTTTGACCTTAGACGATTGTAGCTATCCCGTTTAGATCTTTTAATTTTCACCTTAGACGATTTTAGCTCCTGTTTAGAGCTTTTAGTTTTGATCTTATATGATTTTAGCTATCCTGTTTAGATCTTTTTCTTTTGACCTTAGACGATTTTAGCTCCTGTTTAGATCTTTTAGTTTTGACCTTAGATGATTGTAGCTATCCTGTTTAGATCTTTTAGTTTTGACCTTAGACGATTTTAGCTCCTGCTTAGATCTTTTAGTTTTGACCTTAGATGATTGTAGCTATCCTGTTTAGATCTTTTAGTTTTGACCTTATACGATTTTAGCTCCTATTTAGATCTTTTAGTTTTGACCTTAGATGATTGTATCTATCCTATTTAGATCTTTTAGTTTTGACCTTAGACGATTTTAGCTCCTGTTTAGATGTTTTAGTTTTGATCTTAGACGATTTTAGCTATCCTGTTTAGATCTTTTTCTTTTGACCTTAGACGATTTTACATCCTGCTTGGATCTTTTAATTTTGACCTTAGACGATTTTAGCTATCCGGTTTAGATCTTTTAGTTTTGACCTTAGATGATTTTAGCTCCTGTTTAGATCTTTTAGTTTTGATCTTAGATGATTTTAGCTATCCTGTTTAGATCTTTTAGTTTTGATCTTAGATGATTGTAGCTATCCTGTTTAGATCTTTTAGTTTTGACCTTAGACGAGTTTAGCTCCTGCTTAGATCTTTTAGTTTTGATCTTAGATGATTTTAGCTATCCTGTTTAGATCTTTTAGTTTTGATCTTAGATGATTGTAGCTATGCTGTTTAGATCTTTTAGTTTTGATCTTAGATGATTTTAGCTATCCTGTTTAGATCTTTTAGTTTTGACCTTAGACGATTTTAGCTTTCCTCTTTAGATCTTTTAGTTTTGACCTTTGACGATTTTAGCTTTCCTGTTTAGATCTTTTAGTTTTGACCTTAGACGATTTTAGCTATCATGTTTAGATCTTATAGTTTTGACCTTAGATGATTCTAGCTATCCTGTTTAGATCTTTTAGTTTTGACCTTAGACGATTTTAGTTATCCTGTTTAGATCTTTTAGTTTTGACCTTAGACGATTTTAGCTATCCTGTTTAGATCTTTTAGTTTTGACCTTAGACAAATTTAGCTATCCTGTTTAGATCTTTTAATTTTGACCTTAGACGATTTTAGCTATCCTGTTTAGATATTTTAGTTTTGACCTTAGATGATTTTAGCTATCATGTTTAGATCTTTTAGTTTTGACTTTAGACGATTTTAGTTATCCTGTTTAGATCTTTTAGTTTTGACCTTAGACGATTTTAGCTATCCTGTTTAGATCTTTTAGTTTTGACCTTAGACGATTTTAGCTATCCTGTTTAGAACTTTTAGTTTTGACCTTAGACGATTTTAGCTATCCTGTTTAGATATTTTAGTTTTGACCGTAGACGATTTTAGCTATCCTGTTTAGATATTTTAGTTTTGACCTTAGACGATTTTAGGTATCCTGTTTAGATATTTTAGTTTTGACCTTAGACGATTTTAGCTTTCCTGTTTATATCTTTTAGTTTTGACATTAAATGATTTTAGTTATCCTGCTTAGATCTTTTAGTTTTGACATTAGACGATTTTAGCTATCCTGTTTAGATCTTTTAGTTTTGACCTTAGACGATTTTAGCTATCCTGTTTAGATCTTTTAGTTTTGACCTTAGATGATTTTAGCTATCATGTTTAGATCTTTTAGTTTTGACCTTAGACGATTTTAGCTTTCCTCTTTAGATCTTTTAGTTTTGACCTTATATGATTTTAGCTATCATGTTTAGATCTTTTAGTTTTGACCTTAGACGATTTTAGCTTTCCTGTTTAGATCTTTTAGTTTTGACCTTAGACGATTTTAGCTATCATGTTTAGATCTTATAGTTTTGACCTTAGATGATTCTAGGTATCCTGTTTAGATCTTTTAGTTTTGACCTTAGACGATTTTAGTTATCCTGTTTAGATCTTTTAGTTTTGACCTTAGACGATTTTAGCTATCCTGTTTAGATCTTTTAGTTTTGACCTTAGACAATTTTAGCTATCCTGTTTAGATCTTTTAGTTTTGACCTTAGACGATTTTAGCTATCCTGTTTAGATCTTTTAGTTTTGACCTTAGATGATTTTAGCTATCCTGTTTAGATCTTTTAGTTTTGACCTTAGATGATTTTAGCTATCATGTTTAGATCTTTTAGTTTTGACCTTAGATGATTTTAGCTATCATGTTTAGATCTTTTAGTTTTGACCTTAGACGATTTTAGTTATCCTGTTTAGATCTTTTAGTTTTGACCTTAGACGATTTTAGCTATCCTGTTTAGATCTTTTAGTTTTGACCTTAGACGATTTTAGCTATCCTGTTTAGATCTTTTAGTTTTGACCTTAGATGATTTTAGCTATCATGTTTAGATCTTTTAGTTTTGACCTTAGACGATTTTAGCTTTCCTCTTTAGATCTTTTAGTTTTGACCTTTGACGATTTTAGCTTTCCTGTTTAGATCTTTTAGTTTTGACCTTAGACGATTTTAGCTATCATGTTTAGATCTTATAGTTTTGACCTTAGATGATTCTAGCTATCCTGTTTAGATCTTTTAGTTTTGACCTTAGACGATTTTAGTTATCCTGTTTAGATCTTTTAGTTTTGACCTTAGACGATTTTAGCTATCCTGTTTAGATCTTTTAGTTTTGACCTTAGACAAATTTAGCTATCCTGTTTAGATCTTTTAATTTTGACCTTAGACGATTTTAGCTATCCTGTTTAGATATTTTAGTTTTGACCTTAGATGATTTTAGCTATCATGTTTAGATCTTTTAGTTTTGACTTTCGACGATTTTAGTTATCCTGTTTAGATCTTTTAGTTTTGACATTAGACGATTTTAGCTATCCTGTTTAGATCTTTTAGTTTTGACCTTAGACGATTTTAGCTATCCTGTTTAGAACTTTTAGTTTTGACCTTAGACGATTTTAGCTATCCTGTTTAGATATTTTAGTTTTGACCGTAGACGATTTTAGCTATCCTGTTTAGATATTTTAGTTTTGACCTTAGACGATTTTAGGTATCCTGTTTAGATATTTTAGTTTTGACCTTAGACGATTTTAGCTATCATGTTTAGATCTTTTAGTTTTGACCTTAGACGATTTTAGCTATCCTGTTTAGTTCTTTTAGTTTTGACCTTAGATGATTTTAGCTCCTGTTTAGACTTTTAGTTTTGACCTTAGTTGATTTTAGCTCCTGTTTAGATCTTTTAGTTTTGACCTTAGATTATTTTAGCTATCCTGTTTAGATCTTTTAATTTTGACCTTAGACGATTTTAGCTCCTGTTTAGATCTTTTAGTTTTTACCTCAGATGATTTTAGCTATCCTGTTTAGATCTTTTAGTTTTGACCTTAGACGATTTTAGCTCCTTTTAGATCTTTTAGTTTTTACCTTAGATTAGTTTAGCTATCCTGTTTAGATCTTTTAGTTTTGACCTTAGACGATTTTAGCCCCTGTTTAGATCTTTTAGTTTTTACCTTAGATGATTGTAGCTGTCCTGCTTAGATCTTTTAGTTTTGACCTTAGACGATTTTAGCTATGCTGTTTAGATCTTTTAGTTTTGACCTTAGACGATTTTAGCTCCTGTTCAGATCTTTTAGTTTTGACCTTAGATGATTGTAGCTATCCTGTTTAGATCTTTTAGTTTTGACCTTAGAGGATTTTGGCTCCTGCTTAGATCTTTTAGTTTTGACCTTAAATCATTGTAGCTATCCTGTTTAGATCTTTTAGTTTTTACCTTAGATGAGCTTAGCTCCTGTTTAGATCTTTTAATTTTGACCTTAGATGATTGAAGCTATCCTGTTTAGATCTTTTAGTTTTTACCTTAGACGATTTTAGCTCCTGTTTAGATCTTTTAGTTTTGACCTTAGATGATTGTAGCTATCCTGTTTAGATCTTTTAGTTTTGACCTTAGACGATTTTAGCTCCTGCTTAGATCTTTTAGTTTTGACCTTAGATGATTGTAGCTATGCTGTTTAGATCTTTTAGTTTTGATCTTAGACGATTTTAGCTCCTGCTTAGATCTTTTAGTTTTAACCTTAGATAATTGTAGCTATCCTGCTTAGATCTTTTAGTTTTGACCTTAGATGATTTTAGCTATCCTGTTTAGATCTTTTTCTTTTGACCTTAGATGATTTTAGCTCCTGTTTAGATCTTTTATTTTTGACCTTAGATGATTGTAGCTCCTGTTTAGATGTTTTAGTTTTGATCTTAGAAGATTTTAGCTATCCTGTTTAGATCTTTTAGTTTTGACCTTAGACGATTTTAGCTATCCTGTTTAGATCTTTTAGTTTTGATCTTAGATGATTTTAGCTATCCTGTTTAGATCTTTTTCTTTTGACCTTAGACGATTTTACATCCTGTTTAGATCTTTTAGTTTTGACCTTAGACGATTTTAGCTATCCTGTTTAGATCTTTTAGTTTTGACCTTAGACGATTTTAGCTCCTATTTAGATGTTTTAGTTTTGATCTTAGATGATTTTAACTATCCTGTTTAGATCTTTTTCATTTGACCTTAGACGATTTTACATCCTGTTTAGATCTTTTAGTTTTGACCTTAGATGATTTTAGCTCCTGTTTAGATCTTTATTTTTGAGCTTAGTTAATTGTAGCTATCCTGTTTAGATCTTTTAGTTTTGACCTTAGACGATTTTAGCTATCCTGTTTAGATGTTTTAGGCTTGACCTTAGATGATTTTAGCTATCCTGTTTAGATCTTTTTCATTTGACCTTAGACGATTTTACATCGTGTTTAGATCTTTTAGTTTTGACCTTAGATGATTTTAGCTATCCTGTTTAGATCTTTTTCTTTTGACCTTAGACGATTGTAGCTATCCCGTTTAGATCTTTTAATTTTCACCTTAGACGATTTTAGCTCCTGTTTAGAGCTTTTAGTTTTGATCTTATATGATTTTAGCTATCCTGTTTAGATCTTTTTCTTTTGACCTTAGACGATTTTAGCTCCTGTTTAGATCTTTTAGTTTTGACCTTAGATGATTGTAGCTATCCTGTTTAGATCTTTTAGTTTTGACCTTAGACGATTTTAGCTCCTGCTTAGATCTTTTAGTTTTGACCTTAGATGATTGTAGCTATCCTGTTTAGATCTTTTAGTTTTGACCTTATACGATTTTAGCTCCTATTTAGATCTTTTAGTTTTGACCTTAGATGATTGTATCTATCCTATTTAGATCTTTTAGTTTTGACCTTAGACGATTTTAGCTCCTGTTTAGATGTTTTAGTTTTGATCTTAGACGATTTTAGCTATCCTGTTTAGATCTTTTTCTTTTGACCTTAGACGATTTTACATCCTGCTTGGATCTTTTAATTTTGACCTTAGACGATTTTAGCTATCCGGTTTAGATCTTTTAGTTTTGACCTTAGATGATTTTAGCTCCTGTTTAGATCTTTTAGTTTTGATCTTAGATGATTTTAGCTATCCTGTTTAGATCTTTTAGTTTTGATCTTAGATGATTGTAGCTATCCTGTTTAGATCTTTTAGTTTTGACCTTAGACGAGTTTAGCTCCTGCTTAGATCTTTTAGTTTTGATCTTAGATGATTTTAGCTATCCTGTTTAGATCTTTTAGTTTTGATCTTAGATGATTGTAGCTATGCTGTTTAGATCTTTTAGTTTTGATCTTAGATGATTTTAGCTATCCTGTTTAGATCTTTTAGTTTTGACCTTAGACGATTTTAGCTTTCCTCTTTAGATCTTTTAGTTTTGACCTTTGACGATTTTAGCTTTCCTGTTTAGATCTTTTAGTTTTGACCTTAGACGATTTTAGCTATCATGTTTAGATCTTATAGTTTTGACCTTAGATGATTCTAGCTATCCTGTTTAGATCTTTTAGTTTTGACCTTAGACGATTTTAGTTATCCTGTTTAGATCTTTTAGTTTTGACCTTAGACGATTTTAGCTATCCTGTTTAGATCTTTTAGTTTTGACCTTAGACAAATTTAGCTATCCTGTTTAGATCTTTTAATTTTGACCTTAGACGATTTTAGCTATCCTGTTTAGATATTTTAGTTTTGACCTTAGATGATTTTAGCTATCATGTTTAGATCTTTTAGTTTTGACTTTAGACGATTTTAGTTATCCTGTTTAGATCTTTTAGTTTTGACCTTAGACGATTTTAGCTATCCTGTTTAGATCTTTTAGTTTTGACCTTAGACGATTTTAGCTATCCTGTTTAGAACTTTTAGTTTTGACCTTAGACGATTTTAGCTATCCTGTTTAGATATTTTAGTTTTGACCGTAGACGATTTTAGCTATCCTGTTTAGATATTTTAGTTTTGACCTTAGACGATTTTAGGTATCCTGTTTAGATATTTTAGTTTTGACCTTAGACGATTTTAGCTTTCCTGTTTATATCTTTTAGTTTTGACATTAAATGATTTTAGTTATCCTGCTTAGATCTTTTAGTTTTGACATTAGACGATTTTAGCTATCCTGTTTAGATCTTTTAGTTTTGACCTTAGACGATTTTAGCTATCCTGTTTAGATCTTTTAGTTTTGACCTTAGATGATTTTAGCTATCATGTTTAGATCTTTTAGTTTTGACCTTAGACGATTTTAGCTTTCCTCTTTAGATCTTTTAGTTTTGACCTTATATGATTTTAGCTATCATGTTTAGATCTTTTAGTTTTGACCTTAGACGATTTTAGCTTTCCTGTTTAGATCTTTTAGTTTTGACCTTAGACGATTTTAGCTATCATGTTTAGATCTTATAGTTTTGACCTTAGATGATTCTAGCTATCCTGTTTAGATCTTTTAGTTTTGACCTTAGACGATTTTAGTTATCCTGTTTAGATCTTTTAGTTTTGACCTTAGACGATTTTAGCTATCCTGTTTAGATCTTTTAGTTTTGACCTTAGACAATTTTAGCTATCCTGTTTAGATCTTTTAGTTTTGACCTTAGACGATTTTAGCTATCCTGTTTAGATCTTTTAGTTTTGACCTTAGATGATTTTAGCTATCCTGTTTAGATCTTTTAGTTTTGACCTTAGATGATTTTAGCTATCATGTTTAGATCTTTTAGTTTTGACCTTAGATGATTTTAGCTATCATGTTTAGATCTTTTAGTTTTGACCTTAGACGATTTTAGTTATCCTGTTTAGATCTTTTAGTTTTGACCTTAGACGATTTTAGCTATCCTGTTTAGATCTTTTAGTTTTGACCTTAGACGATTTTAGCTATCCTGTTTAGATCTTTTAGTTTTGACCTTAGATGATTTTAGCTATCATGTTTAGATCTTTTAGTTTTGACCTTAGACGATTTTAGCTTTCCTCTTTAGATCTTTTAGTTTTGACCTTTGACGATTTTAGCTTTCCTGTTTAGATCTTTTAGTTTTGACCTTAGACGATTTTAGCTATCATGTTTAGATCTTATAGTTTTGACCTTAGATGATTCTAGCTATCCTGTTTAGATCTTTTAGTTTTGACCTTAGACGATTTTAGTTATCCTGTTTAGATCTTTTAGTTTTGACCTTAGACGATTTTAGCTATCCTGTTTAGATCTTTTAGTTTTGACCTTAGACAAATTTAGCTATCCTGTTTAGATCTTTTAATTTTGACCTTAGACGATTTTAGCTATCCTGTTTAGATATTTTAGTTTTGACCTTAGATGATTTTAGCTATCATGTTTAGATCTTTTAGTTTTGACTTTCGACGATTTTAGTTATCCTGTTTAGATCTTTTAGTTTTGACATTAGACGATTTTAGCTATCCTGTTTAGATCTTTTAGTTTTGACCTTAGACGATTTTAGCTATCCTGTTTAGAACTTTTAGTTTTGACCTTAGACGATTTTAGCTATCCTGTTTAGATATTTTAGTTTTGACCGTAGACGATTTTAGCTATCCTGTTTAGATATTTTAGTTTTGACCTTAGACGATTTTAGGTATCCTGTTTAGATATTTTAGTTTTGACCTTAGACGATTTTAGCTTTCCTGTTTATATCTTTTAGTTTTGACATTAAATGATTTTAGTTATCCTGCTTAGATCTTTTAGTTTTGACATTAGACGATTTTAGCTATCCTGTTTAGATCTTTTAGTTTTGACCTTAGACGATTTTAGCTATCCTGTTTAGATCTTTTAGTTTTGACCTTAGATGATTTTAGCTATCATGTTTAGATCTTTTAGTTTTGACCTTAGACGATTTTAGCTATCCTGTTTAGTTCTTTTAGTTTTGACCTTAGATGATTTTAGCTCCTGTTTAGACTTTTAGTTTTGACCTTAGTTGATTTTAGCTCCTGTTTAGATCTTTTAGTTTTGACCTTAGATTATTTTAGCTATCCTGTTTAGATCTTTTAATTTTGACCTTAGACGATTTTAGCTCCTGTTTAGATCTTTTAGTTTTTACCTCAGATGATTTTAGCTATCCTGTTTAGATCTTTTAGTTTTGACCTTAGACGATTTTAGCTCCTTTTAGATCTTTTAGTTTTTACCTTAGATTAGTTTAGCTATCCTGTTTAGATCTTTTAGTTTTGACCTTAGACGATTTTAGCCCCTGTTTAGATCTTTTAGTTTTTACCTTAGATGATTGTAGCTGTCCTGCTTAGATCTTTTAGTTTTGACCTTAGACGATTTTAGCTATGCTGTTTAGATCTTTTAGTTTTGACCTTAGACGATTTTAGCTCCTGTTCAGATCTTTTAGTTTTGACCTTAGATGATTGTAGCTATCCTGTTTAGATCTTTTAGTTTTGACCTTAGAGGATTTTGGCTCCTGCTTAGATCTTTTAGTTTTGACCTTAAATCATTGTAGCTATCCTGTTTAGATCTTTTAGTTTTTACCTTAGATGAGCTTAGCTCCTGTTTAGATCTTTTAATTTTGACCTTAGATGATTGAAGCTATCCTGTTTAGATCTTTTAGTTTTTACCTTAGACGATTTTAGCTCCTGTTTAGATCTTTTAGTTTTGACCTTAGATGATTGTAGCTATCCTGTTTAGATCTTTTAGTTTTGACCTTAGACGATTTTAGCTCCTGCTTAGATCTTTTAGTTTTGACCTTAGATGATTGTAGCTATGCTGTTTAGATCTTTTAGTTTTGATCTTAGACGATTTTAGCTCCTGCTTAGATCTTTTAGTTTTAACCTTAGATAATTGTAGCTATCCTGCTTAGATCTTTTAGTTTTGACCTTAGATGATTTTAGCTATCCTGTTTAGATCTTTTTCTTTTGACCTTAGATGATTTTAGCTCCTGTTTAGATCTTTTATTTTTGACCTTAGATGATTGTAGCTCCTGTTTAGATGTTTTAGTTTTGATCTTAGAAGATTTTAGCTATCCTGTTTAGATCTTTTAGTTTTGACCTTAGACGATTTTAGCTATCCTGTTTAGATCTTTTAGTTTTGATCTTAGATGATTTTAGCTATCCTGTTTAGATCTTTTTCTTTTGACCTTAGACGATTTTACATCCTGTTTAGATCTTTTAGTTTTGACCTTAGACGATTTTAGCTATCCTGTTTAGATCTTTTAGTTTTGACCTTAGACGATTTTAGCTCCTATTTAGATGTTTTAGTTTTGATCTTAGATGATTTTAACTATCCTGTTTAGATCTTTTTCATTTGACCTTAGACGATTTTACATCCTGTTTAGATCTTTTAGTTTTGACCTTAGATGATTTTAGCTCCTGTTTAGATCTTTATTTTTGAGCTTAGTTAATTGTAGCTATCCTGTTTAGATCTTTTAGTTTTGACCTTAGACGATTTTAGCTATCCTGTTTAGATGTTTTAGGCTTGACCTTAGATGATTTTAGCTATCCTGTTTAGATCTTTTTCATTTGACCTTAGACGATTTTACATCGTGTTTAGATCTTTTAGTTTTGACCTTAGATGATTTTAGCTATCCTGTTTAGATCTTTTTCTTTTGACCTTAGACGATTGTAGCTATCCCGTTTAGATCTTTTAATTTTCACCTTAGACGATTTTAGCTCCTGTTTAGAGCTTTTAGTTTTGATCTTATATGATTTTAGCTATCCTGTTTAGATCTTTTTCTTTTGACCTTAGACGATTTTAGCTCCTGTTTAGATCTTTTAGTTTTGACCTTAGATGATTGTAGCTATCCTGTTTAGATCTTTTAGTTTTGACCTTAGACGATTTTAGCTCCTGCTTAGATCTTTTAGTTTTGACCTTAGATGATTGTAGCTATCCTGTTTAGATCTTTTAGTTTTGACCTTATACGATTTTAGCTCCTATTTAGATCTTTTAGTTTTGACCTTAGATGATTGTATCTATCCTATTTAGATCTTTTAGTTTTGACCTTAGACGATTTTAGCTCCTGTTTAGATGTTTTAGTTTTGATCTTAGACGATTTTAGCTATCCTGTTTAGATCTTTTTCTTTTGACCTTAGACGATTTTACATCCTGCTTGGATCTTTTAATTTTGACCTTAGACGATTTTAGCTATCCGGTTTAGATCTTTTAGTTTTGACCTTAGATGATTTTAGCTCCTGTTTAGATCTTTTAGTTTTGATCTTAGATGATTTTAGCTATCCTGTTTAGATCTTTTAGTTTTGATCTTAGATGATTGTAGCTATCCTGTTTAGATCTTTTAGTTTTGACCTTAGACGAGTTTAGCTCCTGCTTAGATCTTTTAGTTTTGATCTTAGATGATTTTAGCTATCCTGTTTAGATCTTTTAGTTTTGATCTTAGATGATTGTAGCTATGCTGTTTAGATCTTTTAGTTTTGATCTTAGATGATTTTAGCTATCCTGTTTAGATCTTTTTGTTTTGGCCTTAGACGATTTTAGCTATCCTGTTTAGATCTTTTAGTTTTGACCTTAGACGTTTTAGCTCCTGTGTAGATCTTTTAGTTTTGACCTTAGATGATTTTAGCTATCCTGTTTAGATCTTTTAGTTTTGACCTTAGACGATTTTAGCTATCCTGTTTAGATCTTTTAGTTTTGACCTTAGATGATTTTAGCTATCATGTTTAGATCTTTTAGTTTTGACCTTAGACGATTTTAGCTATCCTGTTTAGATCTTTTAGTTTTGACCTTAGACGATTTTAGCTCCTTTTAGATCTTTTAGTTTTTACCTTAGATTAGTTTAGCTATCCTGTTTAGATCTTTTAGTTTTGACCTTAGACGATTTTAGCTCCTGTTTAGATCTTTTAGTTTTTACCTTAGATGATTGTAGCTGTCCTGCTTAGATCTTTTAGTTTTGACCTTAGACGATTTTAGCTATGCTGTTTAGATCTTTTAGTTTTGACCTTAGACGATTTTAGCTCCTGTTCAGATCTTTTAGTTTTGACCTTAGATGATTGTAGCTATCCTGTTTAGATCTTTTAGTTTTGACCTTAGAGGATTTTGGCTCCTGCTTAGATCTTTTAGTTTTGACCTTAAATCATTGTAGCTATCCTGTTTAGATCTTTTAGTTTTTACCTTAGATGAGTTTAGCTCCTGTTTAGATCTTTTAATTTTGACCTTAGATGATTGAAGCTATCCTGTTTAGATCTTTTAGTTTTGACCTTAGACGATTTTAGCTCCTGTTTAGATCTTTTAGTTTTGACCTTAGATGATTGTAGCTATCCTGTTTAGATCTTTTAGTTTTGACCTTAGACGATTTTAGCTCCTGCTTAGATCTTTTAGTTTTGACCTTAGATGATTGTAGCTATGCTGTTTAGATCTTTTAGTTTTGATCTTAGACGATTTTAGCTCCTGCTTAGATCTTTTAGTTTTAACCTTAGATAATTGTAGCTATCCTGCTTAGATCTTTTAGTTTTGACCTTAGATGATTTTAGCTATCCTGTTTAGATCTTTTTCTTTTGACCTTAGATGATTTTAGCTCCTGTTTAGATCTTTTATTTTTGACCTTAGATGATTGTAGCTCCTGTTTAGATGTTTTAGTTTTGATCTTAGACGATTTTAGCTATCCTGTTTAGATCTTTTAGTTTTGACCTTAGACGATTTTAGCTATCCTGTTTAGATCTTTTAGTTTTGATCTTAGATGATTTTAGCTATCCTGTTTAGATCTTTTTCTTTTGACCTTAGACGATTTTACATCCTGTTTAGATCTTTTAGTTTTGACCTTAGACGATTTTAGCTATCCTGTTTAGATCTTTTAGTTTTGACCTTAGACGATTTTAGCTCCTATTTAGATGTTTTAGTTTTGATCTTAGATGATTTTAACTATCCTGTTTAGATCTTTTTCATTTGACCTTAGACGATTTTACATCCTGTTTAGATCTTTTAGTTTTGACCTTAGATGATTTTAGCTCCTGTTTAGATCTTTATTTTTGAGCTTAGTTAATTGTAGCTATCCTGTTTAGATCTTTTAGTTTTGACCTTAGACGATTTTAGCTATCCTGTTTAGATGTTTTAGGCTTGACCTTAGATGATTTTAGCTATCCTGTTTAGATCTTTTTCATTTGACCTTAGACGATTTTACATCGTGTTTAGATCTTTTAGTTTTGACCTTAGATGATTTTAGCTATCCTGTTTAGATCTTTTTCTTTTGACCTTAGACGATTGTAGCTATCCCGTTTAGATCTTTTAATTTTCACCTTAGACGATTTTAGCTCCTGTTTAGAGCTTTTAGTTTTGATCTTATATGATTTTAGCTATCCTGTTTAGATCTTTTTCTTTTGACCTTAGACGATTTTAGCTCCTGTTTAGATCTTTTAGTTTTGACCTTAGATGATTGTAGCTATCCTGTTTAGATCTTTTAGTTTTGACCTTAGACGATTTTAGCTCCTGCTTAGATCTTTTAGTTTTGACCTTAGATGATTGTAGCTATCCTGTTTAGATCTTTTAGTTTTGACCTTATACGATTTTAGCTCTTATTTAGATCTTTTAGTTTTGACCTTAGATGATTGTATCTATCCTATTTAGATCTTTTAGTTTTGACCTTAGACGATTTTAGCTCCTGTTTAGATGTTTTAGTTTTGATCTTAGACGATTTTAGCTATCCTGTTTAGATCTTTTTCTTTTGACCTTAGACGATTTTACATCCTGCTTGGATCTTTTAATTTTGACCTTAGACGATTTTAGCTATCCGGTTTAGATCTTTTAGTTTTGACCTTAGATGATTTTAGCTCCTGTTTAGATCTTTTAGTTTTGATCTTAGATGATTTTAGCTATCCTGTTTAGATCTTTTAGTTTTGATCTTAGATGATTGTAGCTATCCTGTTTAGATCTTTTAGTTTTGACCTTAGACGAGTTTAGCTCCTGCTTAGATCTTTTAGTTTTGATCTTAGATGATTTTAGCTATCCTGTTTAGATCTTTTAGTTTTGATCTTAGATGATTGTAGCTATGCTGTTTAGATCTTTTAGTTTTGATCTTAGATGATTGTAGCTATCCTGTTTAGATCTTTTAGTTTTGACCTTAGACGAGTTTAGCTCCTGCTTAGATCTTTTAGTTTTGATCTTAGATGATTTTAGCTATCCTGTTTAGATCTTTTAGTTTTGATCTTAGATGATTGTAGCTATGCTGTTTAGATCTTTTAGTTTTGATCTTAGATGATTTTAGCTATCCTGTTTAGATATTTTAGTTTTGACCGTAGACGATTTTAGCTATCCTGTTTAGATATTTTAGTTTTGACCTTAGACGATTTTAGGTATCCTGTTTAGATATTTTAGTTTTGACCTTAGACGATTTTAGCTTTCCTGTTTATATCTTTTAGTTTTGACATTAAATGATTTTAGTTATCCTGCTTAGATCTTTTAGTTTTGACATTAGACGATTTTAGCTATCATGTTTAGATCTTTTAGTTTTGACCTTAGACGATTTTAGCTTTCCTGTTTAGATCTTTTAGTTTTGACCTTAGACGATTTTAGCTATCATGTTTAGATCTTATAGTTTTGACCTTAGATGATTCTAGCTATCCTGTTTAGATCTTTTAGTTTTGACCTTAGACGATTTTAGTTATCCTGTTTAGATCTTTTAGTTTTGACCTTAGACGATTTTAGCTATCCTGTTTAGATCTTTTAGTTTTGACCTTAGACAATTTTAGCTATCCTGTTTAGATCTTTTAGTTTTGACCTTAGACGATTTTAGCTATCCTGTTTAGATCTTTTAGTTTTGACCTTAGATGATTTTAGCTATCCTGTTTAGATCTTTTAGTTTTGACCTTAGATGATTTTAGCTATCATGTTTAGATCTTTTAGTTTTGACCTTAGATGATTTTAGCTATCATGTTTAGATCTTTTAGTTTTGACCTTAGACGATTTTAGTTATCCTGTTTAGATCTTTTAGTTTTGACCTTAGACGATTTTAGCTATCCTGTTTAGATCTTTTAGTTTTGACCTTAGACGATTTTAGCTATCCTGTTTAGATCTTTTAGTTTTGACCTTAGATGATTTTAGCTATCATGTTTAGATCTTTTAGTTTTGACCTTAGACGATTTTAGCTTTCCTCTTTAGATCTTTTAGTTTTGACCTTTGACGATTTTAGCTTTCCTGTTTAGATCTTTTAGTTTTGACCTTAGACGATTTTAGCTATCATGTTTAGATCTTATAGTTTTGACCTTAGATGATTCTAGCTATCCTGTTTAGATCTTTTAGTTTTGACCTTAGACGATTTTAGTTATCCTGTTTAGATCTTTTAGTTTTGACCTTAGACGATTTTAGCTATCCTGTTTAGATCTTTTAGTTTTGACCTTAGACAAATTTAGCTATCCTGTTTAGATCTTTTAATTTTGACCTTAGACGATTTTAGCTATCCTGTTTAGATATTTTAGTTTTGACCTTAGATGATTTTAGCTATCATGTTTAGATCTTTTAGTTTTGACTTTAGACGATTTTAGTTATCCTGTTTAGATCTTTTAGTTTTGACCTTAGACGATTTTAGCTATCCTGTTTAGATCTTTTAGTTTTGACCTTAGACGATTTTAGCTATCCTGTTTAGATCTTTTAGTTTTGACCTTAGACGATTTTAGCTATCCTGTTTAGATCTTTTAGTTTTGACCTTAGACGATTTTAGTTATCCTGTTTAGATCTTTTAGTTTTGACCTTAGACGATTTTAGCTATCCTGTTTAGATCTTTTAGTTTTGACCTTAGACGATTTTAGTTATCCTGTTTAGATCTTTTAGTTTTGACCTTAGATGATTTTAGCTATCATGTTTAGATCTTTTAGTTTTGACTTTAGACGATTTTAGCTTTCCTCTTTAGATCTTTTAGTTTTGACCTTTGACGATTTTAGCTTTCCTGTTTAGATCTTTTAGTTTTGACCTTAGACGATTTTAGCTATCATGTTTAGATCTTATAGTTTTGACCTTAGATGATTCTAGCTATCCTGTTTAGATCTTTTAGTTTTGACCTTAGATGATTTTAGCTCCTGTTTAGATCTTTTAGTTTTGATCTTAGATGATTTTAGCTATCCTGTTTAGATCTTTTAGTTTTGATCTTAGATGATTGTAGCTATCCTGTTTAGATCTTTTAGTTTTGACCTTAGACGAGTTTAGCTCCTGCTTAGATCTTTTAGTTTTGATCTTAGATGATTTTAGCTATCCTGTTTAGATCTTTTAGTTTTGATCTTAGATGATTGTAGCTATGCTGTTTAGATCTTTTAGTTTTGATCTTAGATGATTGTAGCTATCCTGTTTAGATCTTTTAGTTTTGACCTTAGACGAGTTTAGCTCCTGCTTAGATCTTTTAGTTTTGATCTTAGATGATTTTAGCTATCCTGTTTAGATCTTTTAGTTTTGATCTTAGATGATTGTAGCTATGCTGTTTAGATCTTTTAGTTTTGATCTTAGATGATTTTAGCTATCCTGTTTAGATATTTTAGTTTTGACCGTAGACGATTTTAGCTATCCTGTTTAGATATTTTAGTTTTGACCTTAGACGATTTTAGGTATCCTGTTTAGATATTTTAGTTTTGACCTTAGACGATTTTAGCTTTCCTGTTTATATCTTTTAGTTTTGACATTAAATGATTTTAGTTATCCTGCTTAGATCTTTTAGTTTTGACATTAGACGATTTTAGCTATCATGTTTAGATCTTTTAGTTTTGACCTTAGACGATTTTAGCTTTCCTGTTTAGATCTTTTAGTTTTGACCTTAGACGATTTTAGCTATCATGTTTAGATCTTATAGTTTTGACCTTAGATGATTCTAGCTATCCTGTTTAGATCTTTTAGTTTTGACCTTAGACGATTTTAGTTATCCTGTTTAGATCTTTTAGTTTTGACCTTAGACGATTTTAGCTATCCTGTTTAGATCTTTTAGTTTTGACCTTAGACAATTTTAGCTATCCTGTTTAGATCTTTTAGTTTTGACCTTAGACGATTTTAGCTATCCTGTTTAGATCTTTTAGTTTTGACCTTAGATGATTTTAGCTATCCTGTTTAGATCTTTTAGTTTTGACCTTAGATGATTTTAGCTATCATGTTTAGATCTTTTAGTTTTGACCTTAGATGATTTTAGCTATCATGTTTAGATCTTTTAGTTTTGACCTTAGACGATTTTAGTTATCCTGTTTAGATCTTTTAGTTTTGACCTTAGACGATTTTAGCTATCCTGTTTAGATCTTTTAGTTTTGACCTTAGACGATTTTAGCTATCCTGTTTAGATCTTTTAGTTTTGACCTTAGATGATTTTAGCTATCATGTTTAGATCTTTTAGTTTTGACCTTAGACGATTTTAGCTTTCCTCTTTAGATCTTTTAGTTTTGACCTTTGACGATTTTAGCTTTCCTGTTTAGATCTTTTAGTTTTGACCTTAGACGATTTTAGCTATCATGTTTAGATCTTATAGTTTTGACCTTAGATGATTCTAGCTATCCTGTTTAGATCTTTTAGTTTTGACCTTAGACGATTTTAGTTATCCTGTTTAGATCTTTTAGTTTTGACCTTAGACGATTTTAGCTATCCTGTTTAGATCTTTTAGTTTTGACCTTAGACAAATTTAGCTATCCTGTTTAGATCTTTTAATTTTGACCTTAGACGATTTTAGCTATCCTGTTTAGATATTTTAGTTTTGACCTTAGATGATTTTAGCTATCATGTTTAGATCTTTTAGTTTTGACTTTAGACGATTTTAGTTATCCTGTTTAGATCTTTTAGTTTTGACCTTAGACGATTTTAGCTATCCTGTTTAGATCTTTTAGTTTTGACCTTAGACGATTTTAGCTATCCTGTTTAGATCTTTTAGTTTTGACCTTAGACGATTTTAGCTATCCTGTTTAGATCTTTTAGTTTTGACCTTAGACGATTTTAGTTATCCTGTTTAGATCTTTTAGTTTTGACCTTAGACGATTTTAGCTATCCTGTTTAGATCTTTTAGTTTTGACCTTAGACGATTTTAGTTATCCTGTTTAGATCTTTTAGTTTTGACCTTAGATGATTTTAGCTATCATGTTTAGATCTTTTAGTTTTGACTTTAGACGATTTTAGCTTTCCTCTTTAGATCTTTTAGTTTTGACCTTTGACGATTTTAGCTTTCCTGTTTAGATCTTTTAGTTTTGACCTTAGACGATTTTAGCTATCATGTTTAGATCTTATAGTTTTGACCTTAGATGATTCTAGCTATCCTGTTTAGATCTTTTAGTTTTGACCTTAGACGATTTTAGTTATCCTGTTTAGATCTTTTAGTTTTGACCTTAGACGATTTTAGCTATCCTGTTTAGATCTTTTAGTTTTGACCTTAGACACATTTAGCTATCCTGTTTAGATCTTTTAATTTTGACCTTAGACGATTTTAGCTATCCTGTTTAGATATTTTAGTTTTGACCGTAGACGATTTTAGCTATCCTGTTTAGATGTTTTAGTTTTGACCGTAGACGATTTTAGCTATCCTGTTTAGATGTTTTAGTTTTGACCTTAGACGATTTTAGGTATCCTGTTTAGATCTTTTAGTTTTGACCTTAGACGATTTTAGCTATCCTGTTTATATCTTTTAGTTTTGACATTAAATGATTTTAGCTATCCTGCTTAGATCTTTTAGTTTTGACCTTTGACGATTTTAGTTATCCTGTTTAGATCTTTTAGTTTTGACCTTAGACGATTTTAGCTATCCTGTTTAGATCTTTTAGTTCTGACCTTAGACGATTTTAGCTATCCTGTTTAGATCTTTTAGTTTTGACCTTAGATGATTTTAGCTATCATGTTTAGATCTTTTAGATTTGACCTTAGATGATTTTAGCTATCATGCTTAGATCTTTTAGTTTTGACCTTAGACGATTTTAGTTATCCTGTGTAGATCTTTTAGTTTTGACCTTAGACGATTTTAGCTATCCTGCTTAGATCTTTTAGTTTTGACCTTAGACGATTTTAGCTATCCTGTTTAGATCTTTTAGTTTTGACCTTAGATGATTTTAGCTATCATGTTTAGATCTTTTAGTTTTGACCTTAGACGATTTTAGCTTTCCTCTTTAGATCTTTTAGTTTTGACCTTATATGATTTTAGCTATCATGTTTAGATCTTTTAGTTTTGACCTTAGACGATTTTAGCTTTCCTGTTTAGATCTTTTAGTTTTGACCTTAGACGATTTTAGCTATCATGTTTAGATCTTATAGTTTTGACCTTAGATGATTCTAGCTATCCTGTTTAGATCTTTTAGTTTTGACCTTAGACGATTTTAGTTATCCTGTTTAGATCTTTTAGTTTTGACCTTAGACGATTTTAGCTATCCTGTTTAGATCTTTTAGTTTTGACCTTAGACAATTTTAGCTATCCTGTTTAGATCTTTTAGTTTTGACCTTAGACGATTTTAGCTATCCTGTTTAGATCTTTTAGTTTTGACCTTAGATGATTTTAGCTATCCTGTTTAGATCTTTTAGTTTTGACCTTAGATGATTTTAGCTATCATGTTTAGATCTTTTAGTTTTGACCTTAGATGATTTTAGCTATCATGTTTAGATCTTTTAGTTTTGACCTTAGACGATTTTAGTTATCCTGTTTAGATCTTTTAGTTTTGACCTTAGACGATTTTAGCTATCCTGTTTAGATCTTTTAGTTTTGACCTTAGACGATTTTAGCTATCCTGTTTAGATCTTTTAGTTTTGACCTTAGATGATTTTAGCTATCATGTTTAGATCTTTTAGTTTTGACCTTAGACGATTTTAGCTTTCCTCTTTAGATCTTTTAGTTTTGACCTTTGACGATTTTAGCTTTCCTGTTTAGATCTTTTAGTTTTGACCTTAGACGATTTTAGCTATCATGTTTAGATCTTATAGTTTTGACCTTAGATGATTCTAGCTATCCTGTTTAGATCTTTTAGTTTTGACCTTAGACGATTTTAGTTATCCTGTTTAGATCTTTTAGTTTTGACCTTAGACGATTTTAGCTATCCTGTTTAGATCTTTTAGTTTTGACCTTAGACAAATTTAGCTATCCTGTTTAGATCTTTTAATTTTGACCTTAGACGATTTTAGCTATCCTGTTTAGATATTTTAGTTTTGACCTTAGATGATTTTAGCTATCATGTTTAGATCTTTTAGTTTTGACTTTAGACGATTTTAGTTATCCTGTTTAGATCTTTTAGTTTTGACCTTAGACGATTTTAGCTATCCTGTTTAGATCTTTTAGTTTTGACCTTAGACGATTTTAGCTATCCTGTTTAGAACTTTTAGTTTTGACCTTAGACGATTTTAGCTATCCTGTTTAGATATTTTAGTTTTGACCGTAGACGATTTTAGCTATCCTGTTTAGATATTTTAGTTTTGACCTTAGACGATTTTAGGTATCCTGTTTAGATATTTTAGTTTTGACCTTAGACGATTTTAGCTTTCCTGTTTATATCTTTTAGTTTTGACATTAAATGATTTTAGTTATCCTGCTTAGATCTTTTAGTTTTGACATTAGACGATTTTAGCTATCCTGTTTAGATCTTTTAGTTTTGACCTTAGACGATTTTAGCTATCCTGTTTAGATCTTTTAGTTTTGACCTTAGATGATTTTAGCTATCATGTTTAGATCTTTTAGTTTTGACCTTAGACGATTTTAGCTTTCCTCTTTAGATCTTTTAGTTTTGACCTTATATGATTTTAGCTATCATGTTTAGATCTTTTAGTTTTGACCTTAGACGATTTTAGCTTTCCTGTTTAGATCTTTTAGTTTTGACCTTAGACGATTTTAGCTATCATGTTTAGATCTTATAGTTTTGACCTTAGATGATTCTAGCTATCCTGTTTAGATCTTTTAGTTTTGACCTTAGACGATTTTAGTTATCCTGTTTAGATCTTTTAGTTTTGACCTTAGACGATTTTAGCTATCCTGTTTAGATCTTTTAGTTTTGACCTTATACAATTTTAGCTATCCTGTTTAGATCTTTTAGTTTTGACCTTAGACGATTTTAGCTATCCTGTTTAGATCTTTTAGTTTTGACCTTAGATGATTTTAGCTATCCTGTTTAGATCTTTTAGTTTTGACCTTAGATGATTTTAGCTATCATGTTTAGATCTTTTAGTTTTGACCTTAGATGATTTTAGCTATCATGTTTAGATCTTTTAGTTTTGACCTTAGACGATTTTAGTTATCCTGTTTAGATCTTTTAGTTTTGACCTTAGACGATTTTAGCTATCCTGTTTAGATCTTTTAGTTTTGACCTTAGACGATTTTAGCTATCCTGTTTAGATCTTTTAGTTTTGACCTTAGATGATTTTAGCTATCATGTTTAGATCTTTTAGTTTTGACCTTAGACGATTTTAGCTTTCCTCTTTAGATCTTTTAGTTTTGACCTTTGACGATTTTAGCTTTCCTGTTTAGATCTTTTAGTTTTGACCTTAGACGATTTTAGCTATCATGTTTAGATCTTATAGTTTTGACCTTAGATGATTCTAGCTATCCTGTTTAGATCTTTTAGTTTTGACCTTAGACGATTTTAGTTATCCTGTTTAGATCTTTTAGTTTTGACCTTAGACGATTTTAGCTATCCTGTTTAGATCTTTTAGTTTTGACCTTAGACAAATTTAGCTATCCTGTTTAGATCTTTTAATTTTGACCTTAGACGATTTTAGCTATCCTGTTTAGATATTTTAGTTTTGACCTTAGATGATTTTAGCTATCATGTTTAGATCTTTTAGTTTTGACTTTCGACGATTTTAGTTATCCTGTTTAGATCTTTTAGTTTTGACATTAGACGATTTTAGCTATCCTGTTTAGATCTTTTAGTTTTGACCTTAGACGATTTTAGCTATCCTGTTTAGAACTTTTAGTTTTGACCTTAGACGATTTTAGCTATCCTGTTTAGATATTTTAGTTTTGACCGTAGACGATTTTAGCTATCCTGTTTAGATATTTTAGTTTTGACCTTAGACGATTTTAGGTATCCTGTTTAGATATTTTAGTTTTGACCTTAGACGATTTTAGCTTTCCTGTTTATATCTTTTAGTTTTGACATTAAATGATTTTAGTTATCCTGCTTAGATCTTTTAGTTTTGACATTAGACGATTTTAGCTATCCTGTTTAGATCTTTTAGTTTTGACCTTAGACGATTTTAGCTATCCTGTTTAGATCTTTTAGTTTTGACCTTAGATGATTTTAGCTATCATGTTTAGATCTTTTAGTTTTGACCTTAGACGATTTTAGCTATCCTGTTTAGTTCTTTTAGTTTTGACCTTAGATGATTTTAGCTCCTGTTTAGACTTTTAGTTTTGACCTTAGTTGATTTTAGCTCCTGTTTAGATCTTTTAGTTTTGACCTTAGATTATTTTAGCTATCCTGTTTAGATCTTTTAATTTTGACCTTAGACGATTTTAGCTCCTGTTTAGATCTTTTAGTTTTTACCTCAGATGATTTTAGCTATCCTGTTTAGATCTTTTAGTTTTGACCTTAGACGATTTTAGCTCCTTTTAGATCTTTTAGTTTTTACCTTAGATTAGTTTAGCTATCCTGTTTAGATCTTTTAGTTTTGACCTTAGACGATTTTAGCCCCTGTTTAGATCTTTTAGTTTTTACCTTAGATGATTGTAGCTGTCCTGCTTAGATCTTTTAGTTTTGACCTTAGACGATTTTAGCTATGCTGTTTAGATCTTTTAGTTTTGACCTTAGACGATTTTAGCTCCTGTTCAGATCTTTTAGTTTTGACCTTAGATGATTGTAGCTATCCTGTTTAGATCTTTTAGTTTTGACCTTAGAGGATTTTGGCTCCTGCTTAGATCTTTTAGTTTTGACCTTAAATCATTGTAGCTATCCTGTTTAGATCTTTTAGTTTTTACCTTAGATGAGCTTAGCTCCTGTTTAGATCTTTTAATTTTGACCTTAGATGATTGAAGCTATCCTGTTTAGATCTTTTAGTTTTTACCTTAGACGATTTTAGCTCCTGTTTAGATCTTTTAGTTTTGACCTTAGATGATTGTAGCTATCCTGTTTAGATCTTTTAGTTTTGACCTTAGACGATTTTAGCTCCTGCTTAGATCTTTTAGTTTTGACCTTAGATGATTGTAGCTATGCTGTTTAGATCTTTTAGTTTTGATCTTAGACGATTTTAGCTCCTGCTTAGATCTTTTAGTTTTAACCTTAGATAATTGTAGCTATCCTGCTTAGATCTTTTAGTTTTGACCTTAGATGATTTTAGCTATCCTGTTTAGATCTTTTTCTTTTGACCTTAGATGATTTTAGCTCCTGTTTAGATCTTTTATTTTTGACCTTAGATGATTGTAGCTCCTGTTTAGATGTTTTAGTTTTGATCTTAGAAGATTTTAGCTATCCTGTTTAGATCTTTTAGTTTTGACCTTAGACGATTTTAGCTATCCTGTTTAGATCTTTTAGTTTTGATCTTAGATGATTTTAGCTATCCTGTTTAGATCTTTTTCTTTTGACCTTAGACGATTTTACATCCTGTTTAGATCTTTTAGTTTTGACCTTAGACGATTTTAGCTATCCTGTTTAGATCTTTTAGTTTTGACCTTAGACGATTTTAGCTCCTATTTAGATGTTTTAGTTTTGATCTTAGATGATTTTAACTATCCTGTTTAGATCTTTTTCATTTGACCTTAGACGATTTTACATCCTGTTTAGATCTTTTAGTTTTGACCTTAGATGATTTTAGCTCCTGTTTAGATCTTTATTTTTGAGCTTAGTTAATTGTAGCTATCCTGTTTAGATCTTTTAGTTTTGACCTTAGACGATTTTAGCTATCCTGTTTAGATGTTTTAGGCTTGACCTTAGATGATTTTAGCTATCCTGTTTAGATCTTTTTCATTTGACCTTAGACGATTTTACATCGTGTTTAGATCTTTTAGTTTTGACCTTAGATGATTTTAGCTATCCTGTTTAGATCTTTTTCTTTTGACCTTAGACGATTGTAGCTATCCCGTTTAGATCTTTTAATTTTCACCTTAGACGATTTTAGCTCCTGTTTAGAGCTTTTAGTTTTGATCTTATATGATTTTAGCTATCCTGTTTAGATCTTTTTCTTTTGACCTTAGACGATTTTAGCTCCTGTTTAGATCTTTTAGTTTTGACCTTAGATGATTGTAGCTATCCTGTTTAGATCTTTTAGTTTTGACCTTAGACGATTTTAGCTCCTGCTTAGATCTTTTAGTTTTGACCTTAGATGATTGTAGCTATCCTGTTTAGATCTTTTAGTTTTGACCTTATACGATTTTAGCTCCTATTTAGATCTTTTAGTTTTGACCTTAGATGATTGTATCTATCCTATTTAGATCTTTTAGTTTTGACCTTAGACGATTTTAGCTCCTGTTTAGATGTTTTAGTTTTGATCTTAGACGATTTTAGCTATCCTGTTTAGATCTTTTTCTTTTGACCTTAGACGATTTTACATCCTGCTTGGATCTTTTAATTTTGACCTTAGACGATTTTAGCTATCCGGTTTAGATCTTTTAGTTTTGACCTTAGATGATTTTAGCTCCTGTTTAGATCTTTTAGTTTTGATCTTAGATGATTTTAGCTATCCTGTTTAGATCTTTTAGTTTTGATCTTAGATGATTGTAGCTATCCTGTTTAGATCTTTTAGTTTTGACCTTAGACGAGTTTAGCTCCTGCTTAGATCTTTTAGTTTTGATCTTAGATGATTTTAGCTATCCTGTTTAGATCTTTTAGTTTTGATCTTAGATGATTGTAGCTATGCTGTTTAGATCTTTTAGTTTTGATCTTAGATGATTTTAGCTATCCTGTTTAGATCTTTTTGTTTTGGCCTTAGACGATTTTAGCTATCCTGTTTAGATCTTTTAGTTTTGACCTTAGACGTTTTAGCTCCTGTGTAGATCTTTTAGTTTTGACCTTAGATGATTTTAGCTATCCTGTTTAGATCTTTTAGTTTTGACCTTAGACGATTTTAGCTATCCTGTTTAGATCTTTTAGTTTTGACCTTAGATGATTTTAGCTATCATGTTTAGATCTTTTAGTTTTGACCTTAGACGATTTTAGCTATCCTGTTTAGATCTTTTAGTTTTGACCTTAGACGATTTTAGCTCCTTTTAGATCTTTTAGTTTTTACCTTAGATTAGTTTAGCTATCCTGTTTAGATCTTTTAGTTTTGACCTTAGACGATTTTAGCTCCTGTTTAGATCTTTTAGTTTTTACCTTAGATGATTGTAGCTGTCCTGCTTAGATCTTTTAGTTTTGACCTTAGACGATTTTAGCTATGCTGTTTAGATCTTTTAGTTTTGACCTTAGACGATTTTAGCTCCTGTTCAGATCTTTTAGTTTTGACCTTAGATGATTGTAGCTATCCTGTTTAGATCTTTTAGTTTTGACCTTAGAGGATTTTGGCTCCTGCTTAGATCTTTTAGTTTTGACCTTAAATCATTGTAGCTATCCTGTTTAGATCTTTTAGTTTTTACCTTAGATGAGTTTAGCTCCTGTTTAGATCTTTTAATTTTGACCTTAGATGATTGAAGCTATCCTGTTTAGATCTTTTAGTTTTGACCTTAGACGATTTTAGCTCCTGTTTAGATCTTTTAGTTTTGACCTTAGATGATTGTAGCTATCCTGTTTAGATCTTTTAGTTTTGACCTTAGACGATTTTAGCTCCTGCTTAGATCTTTTAGTTTTGACCTTAGATGATTGTAGCTATGCTGTTTAGATCTTTTAGTTTTGATCTTAGACGATTTTAGCTCCTGCTTAGATCTTTTAGTTTTAACCTTAGATAATTGTAGCTATCCTGCTTAGATCTTTTAGTTTTGACCTTAGATGATTTTAGCTATCCTGTTTAGATCTTTTTCTTTTGACCTTAGATGATTTTAGCTCCTGTTTAGATCTTTTATTTTTGACCTTAGATGATTGTAGCTCCTGTTTAGATGTTTTAGTTTTGATCTTAGACGATTTTAGCTATCCTGTTTAGATCTTTTAGTTTTGACCTTAGACGATTTTAGCTATCCTGTTTAGATCTTTTAGTTTTGATCTTAGATGATTTTAGCTATCCTGTTTAGATCTTTTTCTTTTGACCTTAGACGATTTTACATCCTGTTTAGATCTTTTAGTTTTGACCTTAGACGATTTTAGCTATCCTGTTTAGATCTTTTAGTTTTGACCTTAGACGATTTTAGCTCCTATTTAGATGTTTTAGTTTTGATCTTAGATGATTTTAACTATCCTGTTTAGATCTTTTTCATTTGACCTTAGACGATTTTACATCCTGTTTAGATCTTTTAGTTTTGACCTTAGATGATTTTAGCTCCTGTTTAGATCTTTATTTTTGAGCTTAGTTAATTGTAGCTATCCTGTTTAGATCTTTTAGTTTTGACCTTAGACGATTTTAGCTATCCTGTTTAGATGTTTTAGGCTTGACCTTAGATGATTTTAGCTATCCTGTTTAGATCTTTTTCATTTGACCTTAGACGATTTTACATCGTGTTTAGATCTTTTAGTTTTGACCTTAGATGATTTTAGCTATCCTGTTTAGATCTTTTTCTTTTTACCTTAGACGATTGTAGCTATCCCGTTTAGATCTTTTAATTTTCACCTTAGACGATTTTAGCTCCTGTTTAGAGCTTTTAGTTTTGATCTTATATGATTTTAGCTATCCTGTTTAGATCTTTTTCTTTTGACCTTAGACGATTTTAGCTCCTGTTTAGATCTTTTAGTTTTGACCTTAGATGATTGTAGCTATCCTGTTTAGATCTTTTAGTTTTGACCTTAGACGATTTTAGCTCCTGCTTAGATCTTTTAGTTTTGACCTTAGATGATTGTAGCTATCCTGTTTAGATCTTTTAGTTTTGACCTTATACGATTTTAGCTCCTATTTAGATCTTTTAGTTTTGACCTTAGATGATTGTATCTATCCTATTTAGATCTTTTAGTTTTGACCTTAGACGATTTTAGCTCCTGTTTAGATGTTTTAGTTTTGATCTTAGACGATTTTAGCTATCCTGTTTAGATCTTTTTCTTTTGACCTTAGACGATTTTACATCCTGCTTGGATCTTTTAATTTTGACCTTAGACGATTTTAGCTATCCGGTTTAGATCTTTTAGTTTTGACCTTAGATGATTTTAGCTCCTGTTTAGATCTTTTAGTTTTGATCTTAGATGATTTTAGCTATCCTGTTTAGATCTTTTAGTTTTGATCTTAGATGATTGTAGCTATCCTGTTTAGATCTTTTAGTTTTGACCTTAGACGAGTTTAGCTCCTGCTTAGATCTTTTAGTTTTGATCTTAGATGATTTTAGCTATCCTGTTTAGATCTTTTAGTTTTGATCTTAGATGATTGTAGCTATGCTGTTTAGATCTTTTAGTTTTGATCTTAGATGATTTTAGCTATCCTGTTTAGATCTTTTTGTTTTGGCCTTGGACGATTTTAGCTATCCTGTTTAGATCTTTTAGTTTTGACCTTAGACGTTTTAGCTCCTGTGTAGATCTTTTAGTTTTGACCTTAGATGATTTTAGCTATCCTGTTTAGATCTTTTAGTTTTGACCTTAGACGATTTTAGCTATCCTGTTTAGATCTTTTAGTTTTGACCTTAGATGATTTTAGCTATCCTGTTTAGTTCTTTTAGTTTTGACCTTAGATGATTTTAGCTCCTGTTTAGACTTTTAGTTTTGACCTTAGTTGATTTTAGCTCCTGTTTAGATCTTTTAGTTTTGACCTTAGATTATTTTAGCTATCCTGTTTAGATCTTTTAATTTTGACCTTAGACGATTTTAGCTCCTGTTTAGATCTTTTAGTTTTTACCTTAGATTATTTTAGCTGTCCAGTTTAGATCTTTTAGTTTTTACCTTAGACGATTTTAGCTCCTGTTTAGATCTTTTAGTTTTTACCTTAGATGATTGTAGCTATCCTGTTAAGATCTTTTAGTTTTGACCTTAGACGATTTTAGCTATGCTGTTTAGATCTTTTAGTTTTGATCTTAGATGATTTTAGCTATCCTGTTTAGATCTTTTTCTTTTGACCTTAGACGATTTTACATCCTGCTTAGATCTTTTAGTTTTGATCTTAGACGATTTTAGTTATCCTGTTTAGATCTTTTAGTTTTGACCTTAGACGATTTTAGCTCCTGTTTAGATCTTTTAGTTTTGACCTTAGATGATTGTAGCTATCCTGTTTAGATCTTTTAGTTTTGACCATAGACGATTTTAGCTCCTGTTTAGATCTTTTAGTTTTGACCTTAGATGATTGTAGCTATCCTGTTTAGATCTTTTTCTTTTGACCTTAGACGATTTTACATCCTGTTTAGATCTTTTAGTTTTGACCTTAGATGATATTAGCTCCTGTTTAGATCTTTTAGCTTTGATCATAGATGATTTTAGCTATCCTGTTTAGATCTTTTAGTTTTGACCTTAGACGATTTTAGCTCCTGTTTAGATCTTTTAGTTTTGACCTTAGATGATTTTAGCTATCCTGTTTAGATCTTTTTGTTTTTACCTTAGACGATTTTACATCCTGTTTAGATCTTTTAGTTTTGACCATAGATGATTTTAGCTCCTGTTTAGATCTTTTAGTTTTGACCTTAGATGATTGTAGCTATCCTGTTTAGATCTTTTAGTTTTGAACTTAGACGATTTTAGATCTTGTTTAGATCTTTTAGATTTGACCTTAGATGATTGTAGCTTTTCTGTTTAGATCTTTTAGTTTTTACCATAGACAATTTTAGCTCCTGCTTAGATCTTTTAGTTTTGACCTTAGATGATTGTAGCTATCCTGTTTAGATCTTTTAGTTTTGACCTTAGACGATTTTAGCTCCTTTTTTAGATCTTTTAGTTTTGACCTTAGATGATTGTAGCTATCCTGTTTAGATCTTTTAGTTTTGACCTTAGACGATTTTGGCTCCTGCTTAGATCTTTTAGTTTTGACCTTAGACGATTTTAGCTATCCTGTTTAGATCTTTTAGTTTTGACCTTAGACGATTTTAGTTATCCTGTTTAGATCTTTTAGTTTGACCTGAGACCATTTTAGCTATCCTGTTTTGATCTTTTAGTTTTGACCTTAGATGATTTTAGCTATCATGTTTAGATCTTTTAGTTTTGACCTTAGACGATTTTAGCTATCCTGTTTAGATCTTTTAGTTTTGACCTTAGATGATTTTAGCTATCCTGTTTAGATATTTTAGTTTTGACCGTAGACGATTTTAGCTATCCTGTTTAGATCTTTTAGTTTTGACCTTAGACGATTTTAGGTATCCTGTTTAGATCTTTTAGTTTTGACCTTAGACGATTTTAGCTATCCTGTTTATATCTTTTAGTTTTGACATTAAATGATTTTAGCTATCCTGTTTAGATCTTTTAGTTTTGACCTTAGACGATTTTAGTTATCCTGTTTAGATCTTTTAGTTTTGACCTTAGACGATTTTAGCTATCCTGTTTAGATCTTTTAGTTCTGACCTTAGACGATTTTAGCTATCCTGTTTTGATCTTTTAGTTTTGACCTTAGATGATTTTAGCTATCATGTTTAGATCTTTTAGTTTTGACCTTAGATGATTTTAGCTATCATGTTTAAATCTTTTAGTTTTGACCTTAGACGATTTTAGTTATCCTGTTTAGATCTTTTAGTTTTGACCTTAGACGATTTTAGCTATCCTGCTTAGATCTTTTAGTTTTGACCTTAGACGATATTAGCTATCCTGTTTAGATCTTTTAGTTTTGACCTTAGATGATTTTAGCTATCATGTTTAGGTCTTTTAGTTTTGACCTTAGACGATTTTAGCTTTCCTCTTTAGATCTTTTAGTTTTGACCTTATATGATTTTAGCTATCATGTTTAGATCTTTTAGTTTTGACCTTAGACGATTTTAGCTTTCCTGTTTAGATCTTTTAGTTTTGACCTTAGACGATTTTAGCTATCATGTTTAGATCTTATAGTTTTCACCTTAGATGATTCTAGCTATCCTGTTTAGATCTTTTAGTTTTGACCTTAGACGATTTTAGTTATCCTGTTTAGATCTTTTAGTTTTGACCTTAGACGATTTTAGCTATCCTGTTTAGATCTTTTAGTTTTGACCTTAGATGATTTTAGCTCCTGTTTAGATCTTTTAGTTTTGATCTTAGATGATTTTAGCTATCCTGTTTAGATCTTTTAGTTTTGATCTTAGATGATTGTAGCTATCCTGTTTAGATCTTTTAGTTTTGACCTTAGACGAGTTTAGCTCCTGCTTAGATCTTTTAGTTTTGATCTTAGATGATTTTAGCTATCCTGTTTAGATCTTTTAGTTTTGATCTTAGATGATTGTAGCTATGCTGTTTAGATCTTTTAGTTTTGATCTTAGATGATTTTAGCTATCCTGTTTAGATCTTTTTGTTTTGGCATTAGACGATTTTAGCTATCCTGTTTAGATCTTTTAGTTTTGACCGTAGACGGTTTTACCTCCAGTGTAGATCTTTTAGTTTTGACCTTAGATGATTTTAGCTATCCTGTTTAGATCTTTTAGTTTTGATCTTAGATGATTGTAGCTATCCTGTTTAGATCTTTTAGTTTTGACCTTAGATGATTTTAGCTATCATGTTTAGATCTTTTAGTTTTGACCTTAGACGATTTTAGCTATCCTGTTTAGATCTTTTAGTTTTGACCTTAGATGATTTTAGCTATCCTGTTTAGTTCTTTTAGTTTTGACCTTAGATGATTTTAGCTCCTGTTTAGACTTTTAGTTTTGACCTTAGTTGATTTTAGCTCCTGTTTAGATCTTTTAGTTTTGACCTTAGATTATTTTAGATATCCTGTTTAGATCTTTTAATTTTGACCTTAGACGATTTTAGCTCCTGTTTAGATCTTTTAGTTTTTAACTCAGATGATTTTAGCTATCCTGTTTAGATCTTTTTCTTTTGACCTTAGACGATTTTACATCCTGCTTAGATCTTTTAGTTTTGATCTTAGACGATTTTAGTTATCCTGTTTAGATCTTTTAGTTTTGACCTTAGACGATTTTAGCTCCTGTTTAGATCTTTTAGTTTTGACCTTAGATGATTGTAGCTATCCTGTTTAGATCTTTTAGTTTTGACCATAGACGATTTTAGCTCCTGTTTAGATCTTTTAGTTTTGACCTTAGATGATTGTAGCTATCCTGTTTAGATCTTTTTCTTTTGACCTTAGACGATTTTACATCCTGTTTAGATCTTTTAGTTTTGACCTTAGATGATATTAGCTCCTGTTTAGATCTTTTAGCTTTGATCTTAGATGATTTTAGCGATCCTGTTTAGATCTTTTAGTTTTGACCTTAGACGATTTTAGCTCCTGTTTAGATCTTTTAGTTTTGACCTTAGATGATTTTAGCTATCCTGTTTAGATCTTTTTGTTTTTACCTTAGACGATTTTACATCCTGTTTAGATCTTTTAGTTTTGACCTTAGATGATTGTAGCTATCCTGTTTAGATCTTTTAGTTTTGAGCTTAGACGATTTTAGATCTTGTTTAGATCTTTTAGATTTGACCTTAGATGATTGTAGCTTTTCTGTTTAGATCTTTTAGTTTTTACCATAGACAATTTTAGCTCCTGCTTAGATCTTTTAGTTTTGACCTTAGATGATTGTAGCTATCCTGTTTAGATCTTTTAGTTTTGACCTTAGACGATTTTAGCTCCTGTTTAGATCTTTTAGTTTTGACCTTAGATGATTGTAGCTATCCTGTTTAGATCTTTTAGTTTTGACCTTAGACGATTTTGGCTCCTGCTTAGATCTTTTAGTTTTGACCTTAGACGATTTTAGCTATCCTGTTTAGATCTTTTAGTTTTGACCTTAGACGATTTTAGTTATCCTGTTTAGATCTTTTAGTTTTGACCTGAGACCATTTTAGCTATCCTGTTTTGATCTTTTAGTTTTGACCTTAGATGATTTTAGCTATCATGTTTAGATCTTTTAGTTTTGACCTTAGACGATTTTAGCTATCCTGTTTAGATCTTTTAGTTTTGACCTGAGACCATTTTAGCTATCCTGTTTTGATCTTTTAGTTTTGACCTTAGATGATTTTAGCTATCCTGTTTAGTTCTTTTAGTTTTGACCTTAGATGATTTTAGCTCCTGTTTAGACTTTTAGTTTTGACCTTCGTTGATTTTAGCTATCCTGTTTAGAACTTTTAATTTTGACCTTAGATGATTTTAGCTATCCTGTTTAGATATTTTAGTTTTGACCGTAGACGATTTTAGCTATCCTGTTTAGATCTTTTAGTTTTGACCTTAGACGATTTTAGGTATCCTGTTTAGATCTTTTAGTTTTGACCTTAGACGATTTTAGCTATCCTGTTTATATCTTTTAGTTTTGACATTAAATGATTTTAGCTATCCTGCTTAGATCTTTTAGTTTTGACCTTAGACGATTTTAGTTATCCTGTTTAGATCTTTTAGTTTTGACCTTAGACGATTTTACCTATCCTGTTTAGATCTTTTAGTTCTGACCTTAGACGATTTTAGCTATCCTGTTTAGATCTTTTAGTTTTGACCTTAGATGATTTTAGCTATCATGTTTAGATCTTTTAGTTTTGACCTTAGATGATTTTAGCTATCATGTTTAAATCTTTTAGTTTTGACCTTAGACGATTTTAGTTATCCTGTTTAGATCTTTTAGTTTTGACCTTAGACGATTTTAGCTATCCTGCTTAGATCTTTTAGTTTTGACCTTAGACGATATTAGCTATCCTGTTTAGATCTTTTAGTTTTGACCTTAGATGATTTTAGCTATCATGTTTAGGTCTTTTAGTTTTGACCTTAGACGATTTTAGCTTTCCTCTTTAGATCTTTTAGTTTTGACCTTATATGATTTTAGCTATCATGTTTAGATCTTTTAGTTTTGACCTTAGACGATTTTAGCTTTCCTGTTTAGATCTTTTAGTTTTGACCTTAGACGATTTTAGCTATCATGTTTAGATCTTATAGTTTTCACCTTAGATGATTCTAGCTATCCTGTTTAGATCTTTTAGTTTTGACCTTAGACGATTTTAGTTATCCTGTTTAGATCTTTTAGTTTTGACCTTAGACGATTTTAGCTATCCTGTTTAGATCTTTTAGTTTTGACCTTAGATGATTTTAGCTCCTGTTTAGATCTTTTAGTTTTGATCTTAGATGATTTTAGCTATCCTGTTTAGATCTTTTAGTTTTGATCTTAGATGATTGTAGCTATCCTGTTTAGATCTTTTAGTTTTGACCTTAGACGAGTTTAGCTCCTGCTTAGATCTTTTAGTTTTGATCTTAGATGATTTTAGCTATCCTGTTTAGATCTTTTAGTTTTGATCTTAGATGATTGTAGCTATGCTGTTTAGATCTTTTAGTTTGGATCTTAGATGATTTTAGCTATCCTGTTTAGATCTTTTTGTTTTGGCCTTAGACGATTTTAGCTATCCTGTTTAGATCTTTTAGTTTTGACCTTAGACGGTTTTAGCTCCTGTGTAGATCTTTTAGTTTTGACCTTAGATGATTTTAGCTATCCTGTTTAGATCTTTTAGTTTTGACCTTAGACGATTTTAGCTATCCTGTTTAGATCTTTTAGTTTTGACCTTAGATGATTTTAGCTATCCTGTTTAGATCTTTTAGTTTTGACCTTAGACGATTTTAGCTATCCTGTTTAGATCTTTTAGTTTTGACCTTAGATGATTTTAGCTATCCTGTTTAGTTCTTTTAGTTTTGACCTTAGATGATTTTAGCTCCTGTTTAGACTTTTAGTTTTGACCTTAGTTGATTTTAGCTCCTGTTTAGATCTTTTAGTTTTGACCTTAGATTATTTTAGCTATCCTGTTTAGATCTTTTAATTTTGACCTTAGACGATATTAGCTCCTGTTTAGATCTTTTAGTTTTTAACTCAGATGATTTTAGCTATCCTGTTTAGATCTTTTAGTTTTGACCTTAGACGATTTTAGCTATGCTGTTTAGATCTTTTAGTTTTGATCTTAGATGATTTTAGCTATCCTGTTTAGATCTTTTTCTTTTGACTTTAGACGATTTTACATCCTGCTTAGATCTTTTAGTTTTGATCTTAGACGATTTTAGTTATCCTGTTTAGATCTTTTAGTTTTGACCTTAGACGATTTTAGCTCCTGTTTAGATCTTTTAGTTTTGACCTTAGATGATTGTAGCTATCCTGTTTAGATCTTTTAGTTTTGACCATAGACGATTTTAGCTCCTGTTTAGATCTTTTAGTTTTGACCTTAGATGATTTTAGCTATCCTGTTTAGATCTTTTTCTTTTGACCTTAGACGATTTTAGCTCCTGTTTAGATCTTTTAGTTTTGACCTTAGATGATTGTAGCTATCCTGTTTAGATCTTTTAGTTTTGACCATAGACGATTTTAGCTCCTGTTTAGATCTTTTAGTTTTGACCTTAGATGATTGTAGCTATCCTGTTTAGATCTTTTTCTTTTGACCTTAGACGATTTTACATCCTGTTTAGATCTTTTAGTTTTGACCTTAGATGATATTAGCTCCTGTTTAGACTTTTAGTTTTGACCTTCGTTGATTTTAGCTATCCTGTTTAGAACTTTTAATTTTGACCTTAGATGATTTTAGCTATCCTGTTTAGATATTTTAGTTTTGACCGTAGACGATTTTAGCTATCCTGTTTAGATCTTTTAGTTTTGACCTTAGACGATTTTAGGTATCCTGTTTAGATCTTTTAGTTTTGACCTTAGACGATTTTAGCTATCCTGTTTATATCTTTTAGTTTTGACATTAAATGATTTTAGCTATCCTGCTTAGATCTTTTAGTTTTGACCTTAGACGATTTTAGTTATCCTGTTTAGATCTTTTAGATTTGACCTTAGACGATTTTAGCTATCCTGTTTAGATCTTTTAGTTCTGACCTTAGACGATTTTAGCTATCCTGTTTAGATCTTTTAGTTTTGACCTTAGATGATTTTAGCTATCATGTTTAGATCTTTTAGTTTTGACCTTAGATGATTTTAGCTATCATGTTTAAATCTTTTAGTTTTGACCTTAGACGATTTTAGTTATCCTGTTTAGATCTTTTAGTTTTGACCTTAGACGATTTTAGCTATCCTGCTTAGATCTTTTAGTTTTGACCTTAGACGATATTAGCTATCCTGTTTAGATCTTTTAGTTTTGACCTTAGATGATTTTAGCTATCATGTTTAGGTCTTTTAGTTTTGACCTTAGACGATTTTAGCTTTCCTCTTTAGATCTTTTAGTTTTGACCTTATATGATTTTAGCTATCATGTTTAGATCTTTTAGTTTTGACCTTAGACGATTTTAGCTTTCCTGTTTAGATCTTTTAGTTTTGACCTTAGACGATTTTAGCTATCATGTTTAGATCTTATAGTTTTCACCTTAGATGATTCTAGCTATCCTGTTTAGATCTTTTAGTTTTGACCTTAGACGATTTTAGTTATCCTGTTTAGATCTTTTAGTTTTGACCTTAGACGATTTTAGCTATCCTGTTTAGATCTTTTAGTTTTGACCTTAGATGATTTTAGCTCCTGTTTAGATCTTTTAGTTTTGATCTTAGATGATTTTAGCTATCCTGTTTAGATCTTTTAGTTTTGATCTTAGATGATTGTAGCTATCCTGTTTAGATCTTTTAGTTTTGACCTTAGACGAGTTTAGCTCCTGCTTAGATCTTTTAGTTTTGATCTTAGATGATTTTAGCTATCCTGTTTAGATCTTTTAGTTTTGATCTTAGATGATTGTAGCTATGCTGTTTAGATCTTTTAGTTTGGATCTTAGATGATTTTAGCTATCCTGTTTAGATCTTTTTGTTTTGGCCTTAGACGATTTTAGCTATCCTGTTTAGATCTTTTAGTTTTGACCTTAGACGGTTTTAGCTCCTGTGTAGATCTTTTAGTTTTGACCTTAGATGATTTTAGCTATCCTGTTTAGATCTTTTAGTTTTGACCTTAGACGATTTTAGCTATCCTGTTTAGATCTTTTAGTTTTGACCTTAGATGATTTTAGCTATCCTGTTTAGATCTTTTAGTTTTGACCTTAGACGATTTTAGCTATCCTGTTTAGATCTTTTAGTTTTGACCTTAGATGATTTTAGCTATCCTGTTTAGTTCTTTTAGTTTTGACCTTAGATGATTTTAGCTCCTGTTTAGACTTTTAGTTTTGACCTTAGTTGATTTTAGCTCCTGTTTAGATCTTTTAGTTTTGACCTTAGATTATTTTAGCTATCCTGTTTAGATCTTTTAATTTTGACCTTAGACGATTTTAGCTCCTGTTTAGATCTTTTAGTTTTTAACTCAGATGATTTTAGCTATCCTGTTTAGATCTTTTAGTTTTGACCTTAGACGATTTTAGCTATGCTGTTTAGATCTTTTAGTTTTGATCTTAGATGATTTTAGCTATCCTGTTTAGATCTTTTTCTTTTGACCTTAGACGATTTTACATCCTGCTTAGATCTTTTAGTTTTGATCTTAGACGATTTTAGTTATCCTGTTTAGATCTTTTAGTTTTGACCTTAGACGATTTTAGCTCCTGTTTAGATCTTTTAATTTTGACCTTAGACGAGTTTAGCTCCTGCTTAGATCGTTTAGTTTTGATCTTAGATGATTTTAGCTATCCTGTTTAGATCTTTTAGTTTTGATCTTAGATGATTGTAGCTATGCTGTTTAGATCTTTTAGTTTGGATCTTAGATGATTTTAGCTATCCTGTTTAGATCTTTTTGTTTTGGCCTTAGACGATTTTAGCTATCCTGTTTAGATCTTTTAGTTTTGACCTTAGACGGTTTTAGCTCCTGTGTAGATCTTTTAGTTTTGACCTTAGATGATTTTAGCTATCCTGTTTAGATCTTTTAGTTTTGACCTTAGACGATTTTAGCTATCCTGTTTAGATCTTTTAGTTTTGACCTTAGATGATTTTAGCTATCCTGTTTAGATCTTTTAGTTTTGACCTTAGACGATTTTAGCTATCCTGTTTAGATCTTTTAGTTTTGACCTTAGATGATTTTAGCTATCCTGTTTAGTTCTTTTAGTTTTGACCTTAGATGATTTTAGCTCCTGTTTAGACTTTTAGTTTTGACCTTAGTTGATTTTAGCTCCTGTTTAGATCTTTTAGTTTTGACCTTAGATTATTTTAGCTATCCTGTTTAGATCTTTTAATTTTGACCTTAGACGATTTTAGCTCCTGTTTAGATCTTTTAGTTTTTAACTCAGATGATTTTAGCTATCCTGTTTAGATCTTTTAGTTTTGACCTTAGACGATTTTAGCTATGGTGTTTAGATCTTTTAGTTTTGATCTTAGATGATTTTAGCTATCCTGTTTAGATCTTTTTCTTTTGACCTTAGACGATTTTACATCCTGCTTAGATCTTTTAGTTTTGATCTTAGACGATTTTAGTTATCCTGTTTAGATCTTTTAGTTTTGACCTTAGACGATTTTAGCTCCTGTTTAGATCTTTTAGTTTTGACCTTAGACGATTTTAGTTATCCTGTTTAGATCTTTTAGTTTTGACCTTAGACGATTTTAGCTATCCTGTTTAGATCTTTTAGTTTTGACCTTAGATGATTTTAGCTCCTGTTTAGATCTTTTAGTTTTGATCTTAGATGATTTTAGCTATCCTGTTTAGATCTTTTAGTTTTGATCTTAGATGATTGTAGCTATCCTGTTTAGATCTTTTAGTTTTGACCTTAGACGAGTTTAGCTCCTGCTTAGATCTTTTAGTTTTGATCTTAGATGATTTTAGCTATCCTGTTTAGATCTTTTAGTTTTGATCTTAGATGATTGTAGCTATGCTGTTTAGATCTTTTAGTTTGGATCTTAGATGATTTTAGCTATCCTGTTTAGATCTTTTTGTTTTGGCCTTAGACGATTTTAGCTATCCTGTTTAGATCTTTTAGTTTTGACCTTAGACGGTTTTAGCTCCTGTGTAGATCTTTTAGTTTTGACCTTAGATGATTTTAGCTATCCTGTTTAGATCTTTTAGTTTTGACCTTAGACGATTTTAGCTATCCTGTTTAGATCTTTTAGTTTTGACCTTAGATGATTTTAGCTATCCTGTTTAGATCTTTTAGTTTTGACCTTAGACGATTTTAGCTATCCTGTTTAGATCTTTTAGTTTTGACCTTAGATGATTTTAGCTATCCTGTTTAGTTCTTTTAGTTTTGACCTTAGATGATTTTAGCTCCTGTTTAGACTTTTAGTTTTGACCTTAGTTGATTTTAGCTCCTGTTTAGATCTTTTAGTTTTGACCTTAGATTATTTTAGCTATCCTGTTTAGATCTTTTAATTTTGACCTTAGACGATTTTAGCTCCTGTTTAGATCTTTTAGTTTTTAACTCAGATGATTTTAGCTATCCTGTTTAGATCTTTTAGTTTTGACCTTAGACGATTTTAGCTATGCTGTTTAGATCTTTTAGTTTTGATCTTAGATGATTTTAGCTATCCTGTTTAGATCTTTTTCTTTTGACCTTAGACGATTTTACATCCTGCTTAGATCTTTTAGTTTTGATCTTAGACGATTTTAGTTATCCTGTTTAGATCTTTTAGTTTTGACCTTAGACGATTTTAGCTCCTGTTTAGATCTTTTAGTTTTGACCTTAGATGATTGTAGCTATCCTGTTTAGATCTTTTAGTTTTGACCATAGACGATTTTAGCTCCTGTTTAGATCTTTTAGTTTTGACCTTAGATGATTGTAGCTATCCTGTTTAGATCTTTTTCTTTTGACCTTAGACGATTTTACATCCTGTTTAGATCTTTTAGTTTTGACCTTAGATGATATTAGCTCCTGTTTAGATCTTTTAGCTTTGATCTTAGATGATTTTAGCTATCCTGTTTAGATCTTTTAGTTTTGACCTTAGACGATTTTAGCTCCTGTTTAGATCTTTTAGTTTTGACCTTAGATGATTTTAGCTATCCTGTTTAGATCTTTTTGTTTTTACCTTAGACGATTTTACATCCTGTTTAGATCTTTTAGTTTTGACCATAGATGATTTTAGCTCCTGTTTAGATCTTTTAGTTTTGACCTTAGATGATTGTAGCTATCCTGTTTAGATCTTTTAGTTTTGAGCTTAGACGATTTTAGATCTTGTTTAGATCTTTTAGATTTGACCTTAGATGATGGTAGCTTTTCTGTTTAGATCTTTTAGTTTTGACCATAGACAATTTTAGCTCCTGCTTAGATCTTTTAGTTTTGACCTTAGATGATTGTAGCTATCCTGTTTAGATCTTTTTCTTTTGACCTTAGACGATTTTACATCCTGTTTAGATCTTTTAGTTTTGACCTTAGATGATATTAGCTCCTGTTTAGACTTTTAGTTTTGACCTTCGTTGATTTTAGCTATCCTGTTTAGAACTTTTAATTTTGACCTTAGATGATTTTAGCTATCCTGTTTAGATATTTTAGTTTTGACCGTAGACGATTTTAGCTATCCTGTTTAGATCTTTTAGTTTTGACCTTAGTCGATTTTAGGTATCCTGTTTAGATCTTTTAGTTTTGACCTTAGACGATTTTAGCTATCCTGTTTATATCTTTTAGTTTTGACATTAAATGATTTTAGCTATCCTGCTTAGATCTTTTAGTTTTGACCTTAGACGATTTTAGTTATCCTGTTTAGATCTTTTAGTTTTGACCTTAGACGATTTTAGATATCCTGTTTAGATCTTTTAGTTCTGACCTTAGACGATTTTAGCTATCCTGTTTAGATCTTTTAGTTTTGACCTTAGATGATTTTAGCTATCATGTTTAGATCTTTTAGTTTTGACCTTAGATGATTTTAGCTATCATGTTTAAATCTTTTAGTTTTGACCTTAGACGATTTTAGTTATCCTGTTTAGATCTTTTAGTTTTGACCTTAGACGATTTTAGCTATCCTGCTTAGATCTTTTAGTTTTGACCTTAGACGATATTAGCTATCCTGTTTAGATCTTTTAGTTTTGACCTTAGATGATTTTAGCTATCATGTTTAGGTCTTTTAGTTTTGACCTTAGACGATTTTAGCTTTCCTCTTTAGATCTTTTAGTTTTGACCTTATATGATTTTAGCTATCATGTTTAGATCTTTTAGTTTTGACCTTAGACGATTTTAGCTTTCCTGTTTAGATCTTTTAGTTTTGACCTTAGACGATTTTAGCTATCATGTTTAGATCTTATAGTTTTCACCTTAGATGATTCTAGCTATCCTGTTTAGATCTTTTAGTTTTGACCTTAGACGATTTTAGTTATCCTGTTTAGATCTTTTAGTTTTGACCTTAGACGATTTTAGCTATCCTGTTTAGATCTTTTAGTTTTGACCTTAGATGATTTTAGCTCCTGTTTAGATCTTTTAGTTTTGATCTTAGATGATTTTAGCTATCCTGTTTAGATCTTTTAGTTTTGATCTTAGATGATTGTAGCTATCCTGTTTAGATCTTTTAGTTTTGACCTTAGACGAGTTTAGCTCCTGCTTAGATCTTTTAGTTTTGATCTTAGATGATTTTAGCTATCCTGTTTAGATCTTTTAGTTTTGATCTTAGATGATTGTAGCTATGCTGTTTAGATCTTTTAGTTTGGATCTTAGATGATTTTAGCTATCCTGTTTAGATCTTTTTGTTTTGGCCTTAGACGATTTTAGCTATCCTGTTTAGATCTTTTAGTTTTGACCTTAGACGGTTTTAGCTCCTGTGTAGATCTTTTAGTTTTGACCTTAGATGATTTTAGCTATCCTGTTTAGATCTTTTAGTTTTGACCTTAGATGATTTTAGCTATCCTGTTTAGATCTTTTAGTTTTGACCTTAGACGATTTTAGCTATCCTGTTTAGATCTTTTAGTTTTGACCTTAGATGATTTTAGCTATCCTGTTTAGTTCTTTTAGTTTTGACCTTAGATGATTTTAGCTCCTGTTTAGACTTTTAGTTTTGACCTTAGTTGATTTTAGCTCCTGTTTAGATCTTTTAGTTTTGACCTTAGATTATTTTAGCTATCCTGTTTAGATCTTTTAATTTTGACCTTAGACGATTTTAGCTCCTGTTTAGATCTTTTAGTTTTTAACTCAGAAGATTTTAGCTATCCTGTTTAGATCTTTTAGTTTTGACCTTAGACGATTTTAGCTATGCTGTTTAGATCTTTTAGTTTTGATCTTAGATGATTTTAGCTATCCTGTTTAGATCTTTTTCTTTTGACCTTAGACGATTTTACATCCTGCTTAGATCTTTTAGTTTTGATCTTAGACGATTTTAGTTATCCTGTTTAGATCTTTTAGTTTTGACCTTAGACGATTTTAGCTCCTGTTTAGATCTTTTAGTTTTGACCTTAGATGATTGTAGCTATCCTGTTTAGATCTTTTAGTTTTGACCATAGACGATTTTAGCTCCTGTTTAGATCTTTTAGTTTTGACCTTAGATGATTGTAGCTATCCTGTTTAGATCTTTTTCTTTTGACCTTAGACGATTTTACATCCTGTTTAGATCTTTTAGTTTTGACCTTAGATGATATTAGCTCCTGTTTAGATCTTTTAGCTTTGATCTTAGATGATTTTAGCTATCCTGTTTAGATCTTTTAGTTTTGACCTTAGACGATTTTAGCTCCTGTTTAGATCTTTTAGTTTTGACCTTAGATGATTTTAGCTATCCTGTTTAGATCTTTTTGTTTTTACCTTAGACGATTTTACATCCTGTTTAGATCTTTTAGTTTTGACCATAGATGATTTTAGCTCCTGTTTAGATCTTTTAGTTTTGACCTTAGATGATTGTAGCTATCCTGTTTAGATCTTTTAGTTTTGAGCTTAGACGATTTTAGATCTTGTTTAGATCTTTTAGATTTGACCTTAGATGATGGTAGCTTTTCTGTTTAGATCTTTTAGTTTTGACCATAGACAATTTTAGCTCCTGCTTAGATCTTTTAGTTTTGACCTTAGATGATTGTAGCTATCCTGTTTAGATCTTTTAGTTTTGACCTTAGACGATTTTAGCTCCTGTTTAGATCTTTTAGTTTTGACCTTAGATGATTGTAGCTAACCTGTTTAGATCTTTTAGTTTTGACCTTAGACGATTTTGGCTCCTGCTTAGATCTTTTAGTTTTGACCTTAGACGGTTTTAGCTATCCTGTTTAGATCTTTTAGTTTTGACCTTAGACGATTTTAGTTATCCTGTTTAGATCTTTTAGTTTTGACCTTAGACGATTTTAGCTATCCTGTTTAGATCTTTTAGTTTTGACCTTAGATGATTTTAGCTATCATGTTTAGATCTTTTAGTTTTGACCTTAGACGATTTTAGCGTTCCTCTTTAGATCTTTTAGTTTTGACCTTAGACGATTTTAGCTTTCCTGTTTAGATCTTTTAGTTTTGACCTTAGACGATTTTAGCTATCATGTTTAGATCTTATAGTTTTGACCTTAGATGATTCTAGCTATCCTGTTTAGATCTTTTAGTTTTGACCTTAGACGATTTTAGTTATCCTGTTTAGATCTTTTAGTTTTGACCTTAGACGATTTTAGCTATCCTGTTTAGATCTTTTAGTTTTGACCTTAGATGATTTTAGCTCCTGTTTAGATCTTTTAGTTTTGATCTTAGATGATTTTAGCTATCCTGTTTAGATCTTTTAGTTTTGATCTTGGATGATTGTAGCTATCCTGTTTAGATCTTTTAGTTTTGACCTTAGACGAGTTTAGCTCCTGCTTAGATCTTTTAGTTTTGATCTTAGATGATTTTAGCTATCCTGTTTAGATCTTTTAGTTTTGATCTTAGATGATTGTAGCTATGCTGTTTAGATCTTTTAGTTTGGATCTTAGATGATTTTAGCTATCCTGTTTAGATCTTTTTGTTTTGGCCTTAGACGATTTTAGCTATCCTGTTTAGATCTTTTAGTTTTGACCTTAGACGGTTTTAGCTCCTGTGTAGATCTTTTAGTTTTGACCTTAGATGATTTTAGCTATCCTGTTTAGATCTTTTAGTTTTGACCTTAGACGATTTTAGCTATCCTGTTTAGATCTTTTAGTTTTGACCTTAGATGATTTTAGCTATCCTGTTTAGATCTTTTAGTTTTGACCTTAGACGATTTTAGCTATCCTGTTTAGATCTTTTAGTTTTGACCTTAGATGATTTTAGCTATCCTGTTTAGTTCTTTTAGTTTTGACCTTAGATGATTTTAGCTCCTGTTTAGACTTTTAGTTTTGACCTTAGTTGATTTTAGCTCCTGTTTAGATCTTTTAGTTTTGACCTTAGATTATTTTAGCTATCCTGTTTAGATCTTTTAATTTTGACCTTAGACGATTTTAGCTCCTGTTTAGATCTTTTAGTTTTTAACTCAGATGATTTTAGCTATCCTGTTTAGATCTTTTAGTTTTGACCTTAGACGATTTTAGCTATGCTGTTTAGATCTTTTAGTTTTGATCTTAGATGATTTTAGCTATCCTGTTTAGATCTTTTTCTTTTGACCTTAGACGATTTTACATCCTGCTTAGATCTTTTAGTTTTGATCTTAGACGATTTTAGTTATCCTGTTTAGATCTTTTAGTTTTGACCTTAGACGATTTTAGCTCCTGTTTAGATCTTTTAGTTTTGACCTTAGATGATTGTAGCTATCCTGTTTAGATCTTTTAGTTTTGACCATAGACGATTTTAGCTCCTGTTTAGATCTTTTAGTTTTGACCTTAGATGATTGTAGCTATCCTGTTTAGATCTTTTTCTTTTGACCTTAGACGATTTTACATCCTGTTTAGATCTTTTAGTTTTGACCTTAGATGATATTAGCTCCTGTTTAGATCTTTTAGCTTTGATCTTAGATGATTTTAGCTATCCTGTTTAGATCTTTTAGTTTTGACCTTAGACGATTTTAGCTCCTGTTTAGATCTTTTAGTTTTGACCTTAGATGATTTTAGCTATCCTGTTTAGATCTTTTTGTTTTTACCTTAGACGATTTTACATCCTGTTTAGATCTTTTAGTTTTGACCATAGATGATTTTACATCCTGTTTAGATCTTTTAGTTTTGACCTTAGATGATTGTAGCTATCCTGTTTAGATCTTTTAGTTTTGAGCTTAGACGATTTTAGATCTTGTTTAGATCTTTTAGATTTGACCTTAGATGATGGTAGCTTTTCTGTTTAGATCTTTTAGTTTTGACCATAGACAATTTTAGCTCCTGCTTAGATCTTTTAGTTTTGACCTTAGATGATTGTAGCTATCCTGTTTAGATCTTTTATTTTTGACCTTAGACGATTTTAGCTCCTGTTTAGATCTTTTAGTTTTGACCTTAGATGATTGTAGCTAACCTGTTTAGATCTTTTAGTTTTGACCTTAGACGATTTTGGCTCCTGCTTAGATCTTTTAGTTTTGACCTTAGACGGTTTTAGCTATCCTGTTTAGATCTTTTAGTTTTGACCTTAGACGATTTTAGTTATCCTGTTTAGATCTTTTAGTTTTGACCTTAGACGATTTTAGCTATCCTGTTTAGATCTTTTAGTTTTGACCTTAGATGATTTTAGCTATCATGTTTAGATCTTTTAGTTTTGACCTTAGACGATTTTAGCGTTCCTCTTTAGATCTTTTAGTTTTGACCTTAGACGATTTTAGCTTTCCTGTTTAGATCTTTTAGTTTTGACCTTAGACGATTTTAGCTATCATGTTTAGATCTTATAGTTTTGACCTTAGATGATTCTAGCTATCCTGTTTAGATCTTTTAGTTTTGACCTTAGACGATTTTAGTTATCCTGTTTAGATCTTTTAGTTTTGACCTTAGACGATTTTAGCTATCCTGTTTAGATCTTTTAGTTTTGACCTTAGACAATTTTAGCTATCCTGTTTAGATCTTTTAATTTTGACCTTAGACGATTTTAGCTATCCTGTTTAGATCTTTTAGTTTTGACCTTAGATGATTGTAGCTATCATGTTTAGATCTTTTAGTTTTGACCTTAGACGATTTTAGTTATCCTGTTTAGATCTTTTAGTTTTGACCTTAGACGATTTTAGCTATCCTGTTTAGATCTTTTAGTTTTGACCTTAGACGATTTTAGCTATCCTGTTTAGAACTTTTAGTTTTGACCTTAGACGATTTTAGCTATCCTGTTTAGATATTTTAGTTTTGACCTTAGACGATTTTAGGTATCCTGTTTAGATATTTTAGTTTTGACCTTAGACGATTTTAGCTATCCTGTTTATATCTTTTAGTTTTGACATTAAACGATTTTAGTTATCCTGCTTAGATCTTTTAGTTTTGACATTAGACGATTTTAGCTATCCTGTTTAGATCTTTTAGTTTTGACCTTAAACGATTTTAGCTATCATGTTTAGATCTTATAGTTTTGACCTTAGATGATTCTAGCTATCCTGTTTAGATCTTTTAGTTTTGACCTTAGACGATTTTAGTTATCCTGTTTAGATCTTTTAGTTTTGACCTTAGACGATTTTAGCTATCCTGTTTAGATCTTTTAGTTTTGACCTTAGATGATTTTAGCTCCTGTTTAGATCTTTTAGTTTTGATCTTAGATGATTTTAGCTATCCTGTTTAGATCTTTTAGTTTTGATCTTAGATGATTGTAGCTATCCTGTTTAGATCTTTTAGTTTTGACCTTAGACGAGTTTAGCTCCTGCTTAGATCTTTTAGTTTTGATCTTAGATGATTTTAGCTATCCTGTTTAGATCTTTTAGTTTTGATCTTAGATGATTGTAGCTATGCTGTTTAGATCTTTTAGTTTGGATCTTAGATGATTTTAGCTATCCTGTTTAGATCTTTTTGTTTTGGCCTTAGACGATTTTAGCTATCCTGTTTAGATCTTTTAGTTTTGACCTTAGACGGTTTTAGCTCCTGTGTAGATCTTTTAGTTTTGACCTTAGATGATTTTAGCTATCCTGTTTAGATCTTTTAGTTTTGACCTTAGACGATTTTAGCTATCCTGTTTAGATCTTTTAGTTTTGACCTTAGATGATTTTAGCTATCCTGTTTAGATCTTTTAGTTTTGACCTTAGACGATTTTAGCTATCCTGTTTAGATCTTTTAGTTTTGACCTTAGATGATTTTAGCTATCCTGTTTAGTTCTTTTAGTTTTGACCTTAGATGATTTTAGCTCCTGTTTAGACTTTTAGTTTTGACCTTAGTTGATTTTAGCTCCTGTTTAGATCTTTTAGTTTTGACCTTAGATTATTTTAGCTATCCTGTTTAGATCTTTTAATTTTGACCTTAGACGATTTTAGCTCCTGTTTAGATCTTTTAGTTTTTAACTCAGATGATTTTAGCTATCCTGTTTAGATCTTTTAGTTTTGACCTTAGACGATTTTAGCTATGCTGTTTAGATCTTTTAGTTTTGATCTTAGATGATTTTAGCTATCCTGTTTAGATCTTTTTCTTTTGACCTTAGACGATTTTACATCCTGCTTAGATCTTTTAGTTTTGATCTTAGACGATTTTAGTTATCCTGTTTAGATCTTTTAGTTTTGACCTTAGACGATTTTAGCTCCTGTTTAGATCTTTTAGTTTTGACCTTAGATGATTGTAGCTATCCTGTTTAGATCTTTTAGTTTTGACCATAGACGATTTTAGCTCCTGTTTAGATCTTTTAGTTTTGACCTTAGATGATTGTAGCTATCCTGTTTAGATCTTTTTCTTTTGACCTTAGACGATTTTACATCCTGTTTAGATCTTTTAGTTTTGACCTTAGATGATATTAGCTCCTGTTTAGATCTTTTAGCTTTGATCTTAGATGATTTTAGCTATCCTGTTTAGATCTTTTAGTTTTGACCTTAGACGATTTTAGCTCCTGTTTAGATCTTTTAGTTTTGACCTTAGATGATTTTAGCTATCCTGTTTAGATCTTTTTGTTTTTACCTTAGACGATTTTACATCCTGTTTAGATCTTTTAGTTTTGACCATAGATGATTTTAGCTCCTGTTTAGATCTTTTAGTTTTGACCTTAGATGATTGTAGCTATCCTGTTTAGATCTTTTAGTTTTGAGCTTAGACGATTTTAGATCTTGTTTAGATCTTTTAGATTTGACCTTAGATGATGGTAGCTTTTCTGTTTAGATCTTTTAGTTTTGACCATAGACAATTTTAGCTCCTGCTTAGATCTTTTAGTTTTGACCTTAGATGATTGTAGCTATCCTGTTTAGATCTTTTAGTTTTGACCTTAGACGATTTTAGCTCCTGTTTAGATCTTTTAGTTTTGACCTTAGATGATTGTAGCTAACCTGTTTAGATCTTTTAGTTTTGACCTTAGACGATTTTGGCTCCTGCTTAGATCTTTTAGTTTTGACCTTAGACGGTTTTAGCTATCCTGTTTAGATCTTTTAGTTTTGACCTTAGACGATTTTAGTTATCCTGTTTAGATCTTTTAGTTTTGACCTTAGACGATTTTAGCTATCCTGTTTAGATCTTTTAGTTTTGACCTTAGATGATTTTAGCTATCATGTTTAGATCTTTTAGTTTTGACCTTAGACGATTTTAGCGTTCCTCTTTAGATCTTTTAGTTTTGACCTTAGACGATTTTAGCTTTCCTGTTTAGATCATTTAGTTTTGACCTTAGACGATTTTAGCTATCATGTTTAGATCTTATAGTTTTGACCTTAGATGATTCTAGCTATCCTGTTTAGATCTTTTAGTTTTGACCTTAGACGATTTTAGTTATCCTGTTTAGATCTTTTAGTTTTGACCTTAGACGATTTTAGCTATCCTGTTTAGATCATTTAGTTTTGACCTTAGACAATTTTAGCTATCCTGTTTAGATCTTTTAATTTTGACCTTAGACGATTTTAGCTATCCTGTTTAGATCTTTTAGTTTTGACCTTAGATGATTGTAGCTATCATGTTTAGATCTTTTAGTTTTGACCTTAGACGATTTTAGTTATCCTGTTTAGATCTTTTAGTTTTGACCTTAGACGATTTTAGCTATCCTGTTTAGATCTTTTAGTTTTGACCTTAGACGATTTTAGCTATCCTGTTTAGAACTTTTAGTTTTGACCTTAGATGATTTTAGCTATCCTGTTTAGATCTTTTAGTTTTGACCTTAGACGATTTTAGCTCCTGTTTAGATCTTTTAGTTTTGACCTTAGATGATTTTAGCTATCCTGTTTAGATCTTTTTGTTTTTACCTTAGACGATTTTACATCCTGTTTAGATCTTTTAGTTTTGACCATAGATGATTTTAGCTCCTGTTTAGATCTTTTAGTTTTGACCTTAGATGATTGTAGCTATCCTGTTTAGATCTTTTAGTTTTGAGCTTAGACGATTTTAGATCTTGTTTAGATCTTTTAGATTTGACCTTAGATGATGGTAGCTTTTCTGTTTAGATCTTTTAGTTTTGACCATAGACAATTTTAGCTCCTGCTTAGATCTTTTAGTTTTGACCTTAGATGATTGTAGCTATCCTGTTTAGATCTTTTAGTTTTGACCTTAGACGATTTTAGCTCCTGTTTAGATCTTTTAGTTTTGACCTTAGATGATTGTAGCTAACCTGTTTAGATCTTTTAGTTTTGACCTTAGACGATTTTGGCTCCTGCTTAGATCTTTTAGTTTTGACCTTAGACGGTTTTAGCTATCCTGTTTAGATCTTTTAGTTTTGACCTTAGACGATTTTAGTTATCCTGTTTAGATCTTTTAGTTTTGACCTTAGACGATTTTAGCTATCCTGTTTAGATCTTTTAGTTTTGACCTTAGATGATTTTAGCTATCATGTTTAGATCTTTTAGTTTTGACCTTAGACGATTTTAGCGTTCCTCTTTAGATCTTTTAGTTTTGACCTTAGACGATTTTAGCTTTCCTGTTTAGATCATTTAGTTTTGACCTTAGACGATTTTAGCTATCATGTTTAGATCTTATAGTTTTGACCTTAGATGATTCTAGCTATCCTGTTTAGATCTTTTAGTTTTGACCTTAGACGATTTTAGTTATCCTGTTTAGATCTTTTAGTTTTGACCTTAGACGATTTTAGCTATCCTGTTTAGATCATTTAGTTTTGACCTTAGACAATTTTAGCTATCCTGTTTAGATCTTTTAATTTTGACCTTAGACGATTTTAGCTATCCTGTTTAGATCTTTTAGTTTTGACCTTAGATGATTGTAGCTATCATGTTTAGATCTTTTAGTTTTGACCTTAGACGATTTTAGTTATCCTGTTTAGATCTTTTAGTTTTGACCTTAGACGATTTTAGCTATCCTGTTTAGATCTTTTAGTTTTGACCTTAGACGATTTTAGCTATCCTGTTTAGAACTTTTAGTTTTGACCTTAGACGATTTTAGCTATCCTGTTTAGATATTTTAGTTTTGACCTTAGACGATTTTAGGTATCCTGTTTAGATATTTTAGTTTTGACCTTAGACGATTTTAGCTATCCTGTTTAGATCTTTTAGTTTTGACCTTAGATGATTTTAGCTATCATGTTTAGATCTTTTAGTTTTGACCTTAGACGATTTTAGCGTTCCTCTTTAGATCTTTTAGTTTTGACCTTAGACGATTTTAGCTTTCCTGTTTAGATCATTTAGTTTTGACCTTAGACGATTTTAGCTATCATGTTTAGATCTTATAGTTTTGACCTTAGATGATTCTAGCTATCCTGTTTAGATCTTTTAGTTTTGACCTTAGACGATTTTAGTTATCCTGTTTAGATCTTTTAGTTTTGACCTTAGACGATTTTAGCTATCCTGTTTAGATCATTTAGTTTTGACCTTAGACAATTTTAGCTATCCTGTTTAGATCTTTTAATTTTGACCTTAGACGATTTTAGCTATCCTGTTTAGATCTTTTAGTTTTGACCTTAGATGATTGTAGCTATCATGTTTAGATCTTTTAGTTTTGACCTTAGACGATTTTAGTTATCCTGTTTAGATCTTTTAGTTTTGACCTTAGACGATTTTAGCTATCCTGTTTAGATCTTTTAGTTTTGACCTTAGACGATTTTAGCTATCCTGTTTAGAACTTTTAGTTTTGACCTTAGACGATTTTAGCTATCCTGTTTAGATATTTTAGTTTTGACCTTAGACGATTTTAGGTATCCTGTTTAGATATTTTAGTTTTGACCTTAGACGATTTTAGCTATCCTGTTTATATCTTTTAGTTTTGACATTAAATGATTTTAGTTATCCTGCTTAGATCTTTTAGTTTTGACATTAGACGATTTTAGCTATCCTGTTTAGATCTTTTAGTTTTGACCTTAGACGATTTTAGCTATCCTGTTTAGATCTTTTAGTTTTGACCTTAGATGATTTTAGCTATCATGTTTAGATCTTTTAGTTTTGACCTTAGACGATTTTAGCTATCCTGTTTAGATCTTTTAGTTTTGACCTTAGATGATTTTAGCTATCCTGTTTAGTTCTTTTAGTTTTGACCTTAGATGATTTTAGCTCCTGTTTAGACTTTTAGTTTTGACCTTAGTTGATTTTAGCTATCCTGTTTAGATCTTTTAATTTTGACCTTAGACGATTTTAGTTCCTGTTTAGATCTTTTAGTTTTTACCTCAGATGATTTTAGCTATCCTGTTTAGATCTTTTAGTTTTGACCTTAGACGATTTTAGCTCCTGTTTAGATCTTTTAGTTTTTACCTTAGATGATCTTAGCTATCCTGTTTAAATCTTTTAGTTTTGACCTTAGACGATTTTAGTTATCCTGTTTAGATCTTTTAGTTTTGACCTTAGACCATTTTAGCTATCCTGCTTAGATCTTTTAGTTTTGACCTTAGACGATATTAGCTATCCTGTTTAGATCTTTTAGTTTTGACCTTAGATGATTTTAGCTATCATGTTTAGGTCTTTTAGTTTTGACCTTAGACGATTTTAGCTTTCCTCTTTAGATCTTTTAGTTTTGACCTTATATGATTTTAGCTATCATGTTTAGATCTTTTAGTTTTGACCTTAGACGATTTTAGCTTTCCTGTTTAGATCTTTTAGTTTTGACCTTAGACGATTTTAGCTATCATGTTTAGATCTTATAATTTTCACCTTAGATGATTCTAGCTATCCTGTTTAGATCTTTTAGTTTTGACCTTAGACGATTTTAGTTATCCTGTTTAGATCTTTTAGTTTTGACCTTAGACGATTTTAGCTATCCTGTTTAGATCTTTTAGTTTTGACCTTAGATGATTTTAGCTCCTGTTTAGATCTTTTAGTTTTGATCTTAGATGATTTTAGCTATCCTGTTTAGATCTTTTAGTTTTGATCTTAGATGATTGTAGCTATCCTGTTTAGATCTTTTAGTTTTGACCTTAGACGAGTTTAGCTCCTGCTTAGATCTTTTAGTTTTGATCTTAGATGATTTTAGCTATCCTGTTTAGATCTTTTAGTTTTGATCTTAGATGATTGTAGCTATCCTGTTTAGATCTTTTAGTTTGGATCTTAGATGATTTTAGCTATCCTGTTTAGATCTTTTTGTTTTGGCCTTAGACGATTTTAGCTATCCTGTTTAGATCTTTTAGTTTTGACCTTAGACGGTTTTAGCTCCTGTGTAGATCTTTTAGTTTTGACCTTAGATGATTTTAGCTATCCTGTTTAGATCTTTTAGTTTTGACCTTAGACGATTTTAGCTATCCTGTTTAGATCTTTTAGTTTTGACCTTAGATGATTTTAGCTATCCTGTTTAGATCTTTTAGTTTTGACCTTAGACGATTTTAGCTATCCTGTTTTGATCTTTTAGTTTTGACCTTAGATGATTTTAGCTATCCTGTTTAGTTCTTTTAGTTTTGACCTTAGATGATTTTAGCTCCTGTTTAGACTTTTAGTTTTGACCTTAGTTGATTTTAGCTCCTGTTTAGATCTTTTAGTTTTGACCTTAGATTATTTTAGCTATCCTGTTTAGATCTTTTAATTTTGACCTTAGACGATTTTAGCTCCTGTTTAGATCTTTTAGTTTTTAACTCAGATGATTTTAGCTATCCTGTTTAGATCTTTTAGTTTTGACCTTAGACGATTTTAGCTCCTGTTTAGATCTTTTAGTTGTTACCTTAGATTATTTTAGCTGTCCTGTTTAGATCTTTTAGTTTTTACCTTAGACGATTTTAGCTCCTGTTTAGATCTTTTAGTTTTGACCTTAGATGATTGTAGCTATCCTGTTAAGAGCTTTTAGTTTTGACCTTAGACGATTTTAGCTATGCTGTTTAGATCTTTTAGTTTTGATCTTAGATGATTTTAGCTATCCTGTTTAGATCTTTTTCTTTTGACCTTAGACGATTTTACATCCTGCTTAGATCTTTTAGTTTTGATCTTAGACGATTTTAGTTATCCTGTTTAGATCTTTTAGTTTTGACCTTAGACGATTTTAGCTCCTGTTTAGATCTTTTAGTTTTGACCTTAGATGATTGTAGCTATCCTGTTTCGATCTTTTAGTTTTGACCATAGACGATTTTAGCTCCTGTTTAGATCTTTTAGTTTTGACCTTAGATGATTGTAGCTATCCTGTTTAGATCTTTTTCTTTTGACCTTAGACGATTTTACATCCTGTTTAGATCTTTTAGTTTTGACCTTAGATGATATTAGCTCCTGTTTAGATCTTTTAGCTTTGATCTTAGATGATTGTAGCTATCCTGTTTAGATCTTTTAGTTTTGACCTTAGACGATTTTAGCTATCCTGTTTAGATCTTTTAATTTTGACCTTAGACGATTTTAGTTATCCTGTTTAGATCTTTTAGTTTTGACCTGAGACCATTTTAGCTATCCTGTTTTGATCTTTTAGTTTTGACCTTAGATGATTTTAGCTATCATGTTTAGATCTTTTAGTTTTGACCTTAGACGATTTTAGCTATCCTGTTTAGATCTTTTAGTTTTGACCTTAGATGATTTTAGCTATCCTGTTTAGTTCTTTTAGTTTTGACCTTAGATGATTTTAGCTCCTGTTTAGACTTTTAGTTTTGACCTTCGTTGATTTTAGCTATCCTGTTTAGAACTTTTAATTTTGACCTTAGACGATTTTAGCTATCCTGTTTAGATATTTTAGTTTTGACCGTAGACGATTTTAGCTATCCTGTTTAGATCTTTTAGTTTTGACCTTAGACGATTTTAGGTATCCTGATTAGATCTTTTAGTTTTGACCTTAGACGATTTTAGCTATCCTGTTTATATCTTTTAGTTTTGACATTAAATGATTTTAGCTATCCTGCTTAGATCTTTTAGTTTTGACCTTAGACGATTTTAGTTATCCTGTTTAGATCTTTTAGTTTTGACCTTAGACGATTTTAGCTATCCTGTTTAGATCTTTTAGTTCTGACCTTAGACGATTTTAGCTATCCTGTTTAGATCTTTTAGTTTTGACCTTAGATGATTTTAGCTATCATGTTTAGATCTTTTAGTTTTGACCTTAGATGATTTTAGCTATCATGTTTAAATCTTTTAGTTTTGACCTTAGACGATATTAGCTATCCTGTTTAGATCTTTTAGTTTTGACCTTAGATGATTTTAGCTATCATGTTTAGGTCTTTTAGTTTTGACCTTAGACGATTTTAGCTTTCCTCTTTAGATCTTTTAGTTTTGACCTTATATGATTTTAGCTATCATGTTTAGATCTTTTAGTTTTGACCTTAGACGATTTTAGCTTTCCTGTTTAGATCTTTTAGTTTTGACCTTAGACGATTTTAGCTATCATGTTTAGATCTTATAATTTTCACCTTAGATGATTCTAGCTATCCTGTTTAGATGTTTTAGTTTTGACTTTAGACGATTTTAGTTATCCTGTTTAGATCTTTTAGTTTTGACCTTAGACGATTTTAGCTATCCTGTTTAGATCTTTTAGTTTTGACCTTAGATGATTTTAGCTCCTGTTTAGATCTTTTAGTTTTGATCTTAGATGATTTTAGCTATCCTGTTTAGATCTTTTAGTTTTGATCTTAGATGATTGTAGCTATCCTGTTTAGATCTTTTAGTTTTGACCTTAGACGAGTTTAGCTCCTGCTTAGATCTTTTAGTTTTGATCTTAGATGATTTTAGCTATCCTGTTTAGATCTTTTAGTTTTGATCTTAGATGATTGTAGCTATGCTGTTTAGATCTTTTAGTTTGGATCTTAGATGATTTTAGCTATCCTGTTTAGATCTTTTTGTTTTGGCCTTAGACGATTTTAGCTATCCTGTTTAGATCTTTTAGTTTTGACCTTAGACGGTTTTAGCTCCTGTGTAGATCTTTAAGTTTTGACCTTAGATGATTTTAGCTATCCTGTTTAGATCTTTTAGTTTTGACCTTAGACGATTTTAGCTATCCTGTTTAGATCTTTTAGTTTTGACCTTAGATGATTTTAGCTATCCTGTTTAGATCTTTTAGTTTTGACCTTAGACGATTTTAGCTATCCTGTTTTGATCTTTTAGTTTTGACCTTAGATGATTTTAGCTATCCTGTTTAGTTCTTTTAGTTTTGACCTTAGATGATTTTAGCTCCTGTTTAGACTTTTAGTTTTGACCTTAGTTGATTTTAGCTCCTGTTTAGATCTTTTAGTTTTGATCTTAGATTATTTTAGCTATCCTGTTTAGATCTTTTAATTTTGACCTTAGACGATTTTAGCTCCTGTTTAGATCTTTTAGTTTTTAACTCAGATGATTTTAGCTATCCTGTTTAGATCTTTTAGTTTTGACCTTAGACGATTTTAGCTCCTGTTTAGATCTTTTAGTTTTTACCTTAGATTATTTTAGCTGTCCTGTTTAGATCTTTTAGTTTTTACCTTAGACGATTTTAGCTCCTGTTTAGATCTTTTAGTTTTGACCTTAGATGATTGTAGCTATCCTGTTAAGATCTTTTAGTTTTGACCTTAGACGATTTTAGCTATGCTGTGTAGATCTTTTAGTTTTGACCTTAGATGATTTTAGCTATCCTGTTTAGATCTTTTAGTTTTGACCTTAGACGATTTTAGCTATCCTGTTTAGATCTTTTAGTTTTGACCTTAGATGATTTTAGCTATCCTGTTTAGATCTTTTAGTTTTGACCTTAGACGATTTTAGCTATCCTGTTTTGATCTTTTAGTTTTGACCTTAGATGATTTTAGCTATCCTGTTTAGTTCTTTTAGTTTTGACCTTAGATGATTTTAGCTCCTGTTTAGACTTTTAGTTTTGACCTTAGTTGATTTTAGCTCCTGTTTAGATCTTTTAGTTTTGACCTTAGATTATTTTAGCTATCCTGTTTAGATCTTTTAATTTTGACCTTAGACGATTTTAGCTCCTGTTTAGATCTTTTAGTTTTTAACTCAGATGATTTTAGCTATCCTGTTTAGATCTTTTAATTTTGACCTTAGACGATTTTAGCTCCTGTTTAGATCTTTTAGTTGTTACCTTAGATTATTTTAGCTGTCCTGTTTAGATCTTTTAGTTTTTACCTTAGACGATTTTAGCTCCTGTTTAGATCTTTTAGTTTTGACCTTAGATGATTGTAGCTATCCTGTTAAGAGCTTTTAGTTTTGACCTTAGACGATTTTAGCTATGCTGTTTAGATCTTTTAGTTTTGATCTTAAATGATTTTAGCTATCCTGTTTAGATCTTTTTCTTTTGACCTTAGACGATTTTACATCCTGCTTAGATCTTTTAGTTTTGATCTTAGACGATTTTAGTTATCCTGTTTAGATCTTTTAGTTTTGACCTTAGACGATTTTAGCTCCTGTTTAGATCTTTTAGTTTTGACCTTAGATGATTGTAGCTATCCTGTTTCGATCTTTTAGTTTTGACCATAGACGATTTTAGCTCCTGTTTAGATCTTTTAGTTTTGACCTTAGATGATTGTAGCTATCCTGTTTAGATCTTTTTCTTTTGACCTTAGACGATTTTACATCCTGTTTAGATCTTTTAGTTTTGACCTTAGATGATATTAGCTCCTGTTTAGATCTTTTAGCTTTGATCTTAGATGATTGTAGCTATCCTGTTTAGATCTTTTAGTTTTGACCTTAGACGATTTTAGCTATCCTGTTTAGATCTTTTAATTTTGACCTTAGACGATTTTAGTTATCCTGTTTAGATCTTTTAGTTTTGACCTGAGACCATTTTAGCTATCCTGTTTTGATCTTTTAGTTTTGACCTTAGATGATTTTAGCTATCATGTTTAGATCTTTTAGTTTTGACCTTAGACGATTTTAGCTATCCTGTTTAGATCTTTTAGTTTTGACCTTAGATGATTTTAGCTATCCTGTTTAGTTCTTTTAGTTTTGACCTTAGATGATTTTAGCTCCTGTTTAGACTTTTAGTTTTGACCTTCGTTGATTTTAGCTATCCTGTTTAGAACTTTTAATTTTGACCTTAGACGATTTTAGCTATCCTGTTTAGATATTTTAGTTTTGACCGTAGACGATTTTAGCTATCCTGTTTAGATCTTTTAGTTTTGACCTTAGACGATTTTAGGTATCCTGATTAGATCTTTTAGTTTTGACCTTAGACGATTTTAGCTATCCTGTTTATATCTTTTAGTTTTGACATTAAATGATTTTAGCTATCCTGCTTAGATCTTTTAGTTTTGACCTTAGACGATTTTAGTTATCCTGTTTAGATCTTTTAGTTTTGACCTTAGACGATTTTAGCTATCCTGTTTAGATCTTTTAGTTCTGACCTTAGACGATTTTAGCTATCCTGTTTAGATCTTTTAGTTTTGACCTTAGATGATTTTAGCTATCATGTTTAGATCTTTTAGTTTTGACCTTAGATGATTTTAGCTATCATGTTTAAATCTTTTAGTTTTGACCTTAGACGATATTAGCTATCCTGTTTAGATCTTTTAGTTTTGACCTTAGATGATTTTAGCTATCATGTTTAGGTCTTTTAGTTTTGACCTTAGACGATTTTAGCTTTCCTCTTTAGATCTTTTAGTTTTGACCTTATATGATTTTAGCTATCATGTTTAGATCTTTTAGTTTTGACCTTAGACGATTTTAGCTTTCCTGTTTAGATCTTTTAGTTTTGACCTTAGACGATTTTAGCTATCATGTTTAGATCTTATAATTTTCACCTTAGATGATTCTAGCTATCCTGTTTAGATGTTTTAGTTTTGACTTTAGACGATTTTAGTTATCCTGTTTAGATCTTTTAGTTTTGACCTTAGACGATTTTAGCTATCCTGTTTAGATCTTTTAGTTTTGACCTTAGATGATTTTAGCTCCTGTTTAGATCTTTTAGTTTTGATCTTAGATGATTTTAGCTATCCTGTTTAGATCTTTTAGTTTTGATCTTAGATGATTGTAGCTATCCTGTTTAGATCTTTTAGTTTTGACCTTAGACGAGTTTAGCTCCTGCTTAGATCTTTTAGTTTTGATCTTAGATGATTTTAGCTATCCTGTTTAGATCTTTTAGTTTTGATCTTAGATGATTGTAGCTATGCTGTTTAGATCTTTTAGTTTGGATCTTAGATGATTTTAGCTATCCTGTTTAGATCTTTTTGTTTTGGCCTTAGACGATTTTAGCTATCCTGTTTAGATCTTTTAGTTTTGACCTTAGACGATTTTAGCTCCTGTTTAGATCTTTTAGTTTTGACCTTAGATGATTGTAGCTATCCTGTTTCGATCTTTTAGTTTTGACCATAGACGATTTTAGCTCCTGTTTAGATCTTTTAGTTTTGACCTTAGATGATTGTAGCTATCCTGTTTAGATCTTTTTCTTTTGACCTTAGACGATTTTACATCCTGTTTAGATCTTTTAGTTTTGACCTTAGATGATATTAGCTCCTGTTTAGATCTTTTAGCTTTGATCTTAGATGATTGTAGCTATCCTGTTTAGATCTTTTAGTTTTGACCTTAGACGATTTTAGCTATCCTGTTTAGATCTTTTAATTTTGACCTTAGACGATTTTAGTTATCCTGTTTAGATCTTTTAGTTTTGACCTGAGACCATTTTAGCTATCCTGTTTTGATCTTTTAGTTTTGACCTTAGATGATTTTAGCTATCATGTTTAGATCTTTTAGTTTTGACCTTAGACGATTTTAGCTATCCTGTTTAGATCTTTTAGTTTTGACCTTAGATGATTTTAGCTATCCTGTTTAGTTCTTTTAGTTTTGACCTTAGATGATTTTAGCTCCTGTTTAGACTTTTAGTTTTGACCTTCGTTGATTTTAGCTATCCTGTTTAGAACTTTTAATTTTGACCTTAGACGATTTTAGCTATCCTGTTTAGATATTTTAGTTTTGACCGTAGACGATTTTAGCTATCCTGTTTAGATCTTTTAGTTTTGACCTTAGACGATTTTAGGTATCCTGATTAGATCTTTTAGTTTTGACCTTAGACGATTTTAGCTATCCTGTTTATATCTTTTAGTTTTGACATTAAATGATTTTAGCTATCCTGCTTAGATCTTTTAGTTTTGACCTTAGACGATTTTAGTTATCCTGTTTAGATCTTTTAGTTTTGACCTTAGACGATTTTAGCTATCCTGTTTAGATCTTTTAGTTCTGACCTTAGACGATTTTAGCTATCCTGTTTAGATCTTTTAGTTTTGACCTTAGATGATTTTAGCTATCATGTTTAGATCTTTTAGTTTTGACCTTAGATGATTTTAGCTATCATGTTTAAATCTTTTAGTTTTGACCTTAGACGATATTAGCTATCCTGTTTAGATCTTTTAGTTTTGACCTTAGATGATTTTAGCTATCATGTTTAGGTCTTTTAGTTTTGACCTTAGACGATTTTAGCTTTCCTCTTTAGATCTTTTAGTTTTGACCTTATATGATTTTAGCTATCATGTTTAGATCTTTTAGTTTTGACCTTAGACGATTTTAGCTTTCCTGTTTAGATCTTTTAGTTTTGACCTTAGACGATTTTAGCTATCATGTTTAGATCTTATAATTTTCACCTTAGATGATTCTAGCTATCCTGTTTAGATGTTTTAGTTTTGACTTTAGACGATTTTAGTTATCCTGTTTAGATCTTTTAGTTTTGACCTTAGACGATTTTAGCTATCCTGTTTAGATCTTTTAGTTTTGACCTTAGATGATTTTAGCTCCTGTTTAGATCTTTTAGTTTTGATCTTAGATGATTTTAGCTATCCTGTTTAGATCTTTTAGTTTTGATCTTAGATGATTGTAGCTATCCTGTTTAGATCTTTTAGTTTTGACCTTAGACGAGTTTAGCTCCTGCTTAGATCTTTTAGTTTTGATCTTAGATGATTTTAGCTATCCTGTTTAGATCTTTTAGTTTTGATCTTAGATGATTGTAGCTATGCTGTTTAGATCTTTTAGTTTGGATCTTAGATGATTTTAGCTATCCTGTTTAGATCTTTTTGTTTTGGCCTTAGACGATTTTAGCTATCCTGTTTAGATCTTTTAGTTTTGACCTTAGACGGTTTTAGCTCCTGTGTAGATCTTTAAGTTTTGACCTTAGATGATTTTAGCTATCCTGTTTAGATCTTTTAGTTTTGACCTTAGACGATTTTAGCTATCCTGTTTAGATCTTTTAGTTTTGACCTTAGATGATTTTAGCTATCCTGTTTAGATCTTTTAGTTTTGACCTTAGACGATTTTAGCTATCCTGTTTTGATCTTTTAGTTTTGACCTTAGATGATTTTAGCTATCCTGTTTAGTTCTTTTAGTTTTGACCTTAGATGATTTTAGCTCCTGTTTAGACTTTTAGTTTTGACCTTAGTTGATTTTAGCTCCTGTTTAGATCTTTTAGTTTTGATCTTAGATTATTTTAGCTATCCTGTTTAGATCTTTTAATTTTGACCTTAGACGATTTTAGCTCCTGTTTAGATCTTTTAGTTTTTAACTCAGATGATTTTAGCTATCCTGTTTAGATCTTTTAGTTTTGACCTTAGACGATTTTAGCTCCTGTTTAGATCTTTTAGTTTTTACCTTAGATTATTTTAGCTGTCCTGTTTAGATCTTTTAGTTTTTACCTTAGACGATTTTAGCTCCTGTTTAGATCTTTTAGTTTTGACCTTAGATGATTGTAGCTATCCTGTTAAGATCTTTTAGTTTTGACCTTAGACGATTTTAGCTATGCTGTTTAGATCTTTTAGTTTTGATCTTAGATGATTTTAGCTATCCTGTTTAGATCTTTTTCTTTTGACCTTAGACGATTTTACATCCTGCTTAGATCTTTTAGTTTTGATCTTAGACGATTTTAGTTATCCTGTTTAGATCTTTTAGTTTTGACCTTAGACGATTTTAGCTCCTGTTTAGATCTTTTAGTTTTGACCTTAGATGATTGTAGCTATCCTGTTTCGATCTTTTAGTTTTTACCATAGACGATTTTAGCTCCTGTTTAGATCTTTTAGTTTTGACCTTAGATGATTGTAGCTATCCTGTTTAGATCTTTTTCTTTTGACCTTAGACGATTTTACATCCTGTTTAGATCTTTTAGTTTTGACCTTAGATGATATTAGCTCCTGTTTAGATCTTTTAGCTTTGATCTTAGATGATTTTAGCTATCCTGTTTAGATCTTTTAGTTTTGACCTTAGACGATTTTAGCTCCTGTTTAGATCTTTTAGTTTTGACCTTAGATGATTTTAGCTATCCTGTTTAGATCTTTTTGTTTTTACCTTAGACGATTTTACATCCTGTTTAGATCTTTTAGTTTTGACCATAGATGATTTTAGCTCCTGTTTAGATCTTTTAGTTTTGACCTTAGATGATTGTAGCTATCCTGTTTAGATCTTTTAGTTTTGAGCTTAGACGATTTTAGATCTTGTTTAGATCTTTTAGATTTGACCTTAGATGATTGTAGCTTTTCTGTTTAGATCTTTTAGTTTTGACCATAGACAATTTTAGCTCCTGCTTAGATCTTTTAGTTTTGACCTTAGATGATTGTAGCTATCCTGTTTAGATCTTTTAGTTTTGACCTTAGATGATTGTAGCTATCCTGTTTAGATCTTTTAGTTTTGACCTTAGACGATTTTGGCTCCTGCTTAGATCTTTTAGTTTTGACCTTAGACGATTTTAGCTATCCTGTTTAGATGTTTTAGTTTTGACCTTAGACGATTTTAGCGTTCCTCTTTAGATCTTTTAGTTTTGACCTTAGACGATTTTAGCTTTCCTGTTTAGATCTTTTAGTTTTGACCTTAGACGATTTTAGCTATCATGTTTAGATCTTATAGTTTTGACCTTAGATGATTCTAGCTATCCTGTTTAGATCTTTTAGTTTTGACCTTAGACGATTTTAGTTATCCTGTTTAGATCTTTTAGTTTTGACCTTAGACGATTTTAGCTATCCTGTTTAGATCTTTTAGTTTTGACCTTAGAAAATTTTAGCTATCCTGTTTAGATCTTTTAATTTTGACCTTAGACGATTTTAGCTATCCTGTTTAGATCTTTTAGTTTTGACCTTAGATGATTGTAGCTATCATGTTTAGATCTTTTAGTTTTGACCTTAGACGATTTTAGTTATCCTGTTTAGATCTTTTAGTTTTGACCTTAGACGATTTTAGCTATCCTGTTTAGATCTTTTAGTTTTGACCTTAGACGATTTTAGCTATCCTGTTTAGAACTTTTAGTTTTGACCTTAGACGATTTTAGCTATCCTGTTTAGATATTTTAGTTTTGACCTTAGACGATTTTAGGTATCCTGTTTAGATATTTTAGTTTTGACCTTAGACGATTTTAGCTATCCTGTTTATATCTTTTAGTTTTGACATTAAATGATTTTAGTTATCCTGCTTAGATCTTTTAGTTTTGACATTAGACGATTTTAGCTATCCTGTTTAGATCTTTTAGTTTTGACCTTAGACGATTTTAGCTATCCTGTTTAGATCTTTTAGTTTTGACCTTAGATGATTTTAGCTATCATGTTTAGATCTTTTAGTTTTGACCTTAGACGATTTTAGCTATCCTGTTTAGATCTTTTAGTTTTGACCTTAGATGATTTTAGCTATCCTGTTTAGTTCTTTTAGTTTTGACCTTAGATGATTTTAGCTCCTGTTTAGACTTTTAGTTTTGACCTTAGTTGATTTTAGCTCCTGTTTAGATCTTTTAGTTTTGACCTTAGATTATTTTAGCTATCCTGTTTAGATCTTTTAATTTTGACCTTAGACGATTTTAGTTCCTGCTTAGATCTTTTAGTTTTTACCTCAGATGATTTTAGCTATCCTGTTTAGATCTTTTAGTTTTGACCTTAGACGATTTTAGCTCCTGTTTAGATCTTTTAGTTTTGACCTTAGATGATTTTAGCTATCCTGTTTAGATCTTTTTGTTTTTACCTTAGACGATTTTACATCCTGTTTAGATCTTTTAGTTTTGACCATAGATGATTTTAGCTCCTGTTTAGATCTTTTAGTTTTGACCTTAGATGATTGTAGCTATCCTGTTTAGATCTTTTAGTTTTGAGCTTAGACGATTTTAGATCTTGTTTAGATCTTTTAGATTTGACCTTAGATGATTGTAGCTTTTCTGTTTAGATCTTTTAGTTTTGACCATAGACAATTTTAGCTCCTGCTTAGATCTTTTAGTTTTGACCTTAGATGATTGTAGCTATCCTGTTTAGATCTTTTAGTTTTGACCTTAGATGATTGTAGCTATCCTGTTTAGATCTTTTAGTTTTGACCTTAGACGATTTTGGCTCCTGCTTAGATCTTTTAGTTTTGACCTTAGACGATTTTAGCTATCCTGTTTAGATGTTTTAGTTTTGACCTTAGACGATTTTAGCGTTCCTCTTTAGATCTTTTAGTTTTGACCTTAGACGATTTTAGCTTTCCTGTTTAGATCTTTTAGTTTTGACCTTAGACGATTTTAGCTATCATGTTTAGATCTTATAGTTTTGACCTTAGATGATTCTAGCTATCCTGTTTAGATCTTTTAGTTTTGACCTTAGACGATTTTAGTTATCCTGTTTAGATCTTTTAGTTTTGACCTTAGACGATTTTAGCTATCCTGTTTAGATCTTTTAGTTTTGACCTTAGAAAATTTTAGCTATCCTGTTTAGATCTTTTAATTTTGACCTTAGACGATTTTAGCTATCCTGTTTAGATCTTTTAGTTTTGACCTTAGATGATTGTAGCTATCATGTTTAGATCTTTTAGTTTTGACCTTAGACGATTTTAGTTATCCTGTTTAGATCTTTTAGTTTTGACCTTAGACGATTTTAGCTATCCTGTTTAGATCTTTTAGTTTTGACCTTAGACGATTTTAGCTATCCTGTTTAGAACTTTTAGTTTTGACCTTAGACGATTTTAGCTATCCTGTTTAGATATTTTAGTTTTGACCTTAGACGATTTTAGGTATCCTGTTTAGATATTTTAGTTTTGACCTTAGACGATTTTAGCTATCCTGTTTATATCTTTTAGTTTTGACATTAAATGATTTTAGTTATCCTGCTTAGATCTTTTAGTTTTGACATTAGACGATTTTAGCTATCCTGTTTAGATCTTTTAGTTTTGACCTTAGACGATTTTAGCTATCCTGTTTAGATCTTTTAGTTTTGACCTTAGATGATTTTAGCTATCATGTTTAGATCTTTTAGTTTTGACCTTAGACGATTTTAGCTATCCTGTTTAGATCTTTTAGTTTTGACCTTAGATGATTTTAGCTATCCTGTTTAGTTCTTTTAGTTTTGACCTTAGATGATTTTAGCTCCTGTTTAGACTTTTAGTTTTGACCTTAGTTGATTTTAGCTCCTGTTTAGATCTTTTAGTTTTGACCTTAGATTATTTTAGCTATCCTGTTTAGATCTTTTAATTTTGACCTTAGACGATTTTAGTTCCTGCTTAGATCTTTTAGTTTTTACCTCAGATGATTTTAGCTATCCTGTTTAGATCTTTTAGTTTTGACCTTAGACGATTTTAGCTCCTGTTTAGATCTTTTAGTTTTTACCTTAGATTAGTTTAGCTATCCTGCTTAGATCTTTTAGTTTTGACCTTAGACGATTTTAGCTCCTGTTTAGATCTTTTAGTTTTTACCTTAGATGAATGTAGCTATCCTGTTTAGATCTTTTATTTTTGACCTTAGACGATTTTAGCTATGCTGTTTAGATCTTTTAGTTTTGACCTTAGACGATTTTAGCTCCTGTTTAGATCTTTTAGTTTTGACCTTAGATGATTGTAGCTATCCTGTTTAGATCTTTTAGTTTTGACCTTAGACGATTTTGGCTCCTGCTTAGATCTTTTAGTTTTGACCTTAGATGATTTTAGCTATCCAGTTTAGATCTTTTTCTTTTGACTTTAGATGATTTTAGCTCCTGTTTAGATCTTTTATTTTTGACCTTAGATGATTGTAGCTCCTGTTTAGATGTTTTAGTTTTGATCTTAGACGATTTTAGCTATCCTGTTTAGATCTTTTAGTTTTGATCTTAGATGATTTTAGCTATCCTGTTTAGATCTTTTTCTTTTGACCTTAGACGATTTTACATCCTGTTTAGATCTTTTAGTTTTGACCTTAGACGATTTTAGCTATCCTGTTTAGATCTTTTAGTTTTGACCTTAGACGATTTTAGCTCCTATTTAGATGTTTTAGTTTTGATCTTAGATGATTTTAGCTATCCTGTTTAGATCTTTTTCATTTGACCTTAGACGATTTTACATCCTGTTTAGATCTTTTAGTTTTGACCTTAGATGATTTTAGCTCCTGTTTAGATCTTTTATTTTTGAGCTTAGTTAATTGTAGCTATCCTGTTTAGATCTTTTAGTTTTGACCTTAGATGATTTTAGCTATCCTGTTTAGATCTTTTTCTTTTGACCTTAGACGATTGTAGCTATCCCGTTTAGATCTTTTAATTTTGACCTTAGGCGATTTTAGCTCCTGTTTAGAGCTTTTAGTTTTGATCTTAGATGATTTTAGCTATCCTGTTTAGATCTTTTTCTTTTGACCTTAGACGATTTTAGCTCCTGTTTAGATATTTTAGTTTTGACCTTAGATGATTGTAGCTATCCTGTTTAGATCTTTTAGTTTTGACCATAGACGATTTTAGCTCCTGCTTAGATCTTTTAGTTTTGACCTTAGATGATTGTAGCTATCCTGTTTAGATCTTTTAGTTTTGACCTTATACGATTTTAGCTCCTATTTAGATCTTTTAGTTTTGACCTTAGATGATTGTATCTATCCTATTTAGATCTTTTAGTTTTGACCTTAGACGATTTTAGCTCCTGTTTAGATCTTTTAGTTTTGATCTTATACGATTTTAGCTATCCTGTTTAGATCTTTTTCTTTTGACCTTAGACGATTTTACATCCTGCTTGGATCTTTTAGTTTTGACCTTAGACGATTTTAGCTATCCTGTTTAGATCTTTTAGTTTTGACCTTAGATGATTTTAGCTCCTGTTTAGATCTTTTAGTTTTGACCTTAGATGATTGTAGCTATCCTCTTTAGATCTTTTAGTTTTGACCTTAGACGATTTTAGCTCCTGTTTAGATATTTTAGTTTTGACCTTAGATGATTGTAGCTATCCTGTTTAGATCTTTTAGTTTTGACCTTAGACGATTTTAGCTATCCTGTTTAGATCTTTTATTTTTGACCTTAGATGATTTTAGCTATCCTGTTTAGATCTTTTAGTTTTGACCTTAGACGATTTTAGCTCCTGTTTAGATCTTTTAGTTTTTACCTTAGATGATTGTAGCTATCCTGTTTAGATCTTTTAGTTTTGACCTTAGACGATGTTAGCTATGCTGTTTAGATCTTTTAGTTTTGACCTTAGACGATTTTAGCTCCTGTTTAGATCTTTTAGTTTTGACCTTAGATGATGGTAGCTATCCTGTTTTGATCTTTTAGTTTTGACCTTAGACGATTTTAGCTCCTGTTTAGATCTTTTAGTTTTGACCTTAGATGATTGTAGCTATCCTGTTTAGATCTTTTAGTTTTGTCCTTAGACGATTTTGGCTCCTGCTTAGATCTTTTAGTTTTGACCTTAAATCATTGTAGCTATCCTGTTTAGATCTTTTAGTTTTGACCTTAGATGAGTTTAGCTCCTGTTTAGATCTTTTAATTTTGACCTTAGATGATTGTAGCTATCCTGTTTAGATCTTTTAGTTTTGACCTTAGACGATTTTAGCTCCTGTTTAGATCTTTTAGTTTTGACCTTAGATGATTGTAGCTATCCTGTTTAGATCTTTTAGTTTTGACCTTAGACGATTTTAGTTCCTGCTTAGATCTTTTAGTTTTGACCTTAGATGATTGTAGCTATGCTGTTTAGATCTTTTAGTTTTGATCTTAGACGATTTTAGCTCCTGCTTAGATCTTTTAGTTTTGACCTTAGACGATTTTAGCTATCCTGTTTAGATCTTTTAGTTTTGATCTTAGATGATTTTAGCTATCCTGTTTAGATCTTTTTCTTTTGACCTTAGACGATTTTACATCCTGTTTAGATCTTTTAGTTTTGACCTTAGACGATTTTAGCTATCCTCTTTAGATCTTTTAGTTTTGACCTTAGACGATTTTAGCTCCTATTTAGATGTTTTAGTTTTGATCTTAGATGATTTTAGCTATCCTGTTTAGATCTTTTTCAATTGACCTAAGACGATTTTACATCCTGTTTAGATCTTTTAGTTTTGACCTTAGATGATTTTAGCTCCTGTTTAGATCTTTTATTTTTGAGCTTAGTTAATTGTAGCTATCCTGTTCAGATCTTTTAGTTTTGACCTTAGATGATTTTAGCTATCCTGTTTAGATCTTTTTCTTTTGACCTTAGACGATTTTACATCCTGTTTAGATCTTTTAGTTTTGACCTTAGACGATTTTAGCTCCTGTTTAGATCTTTTATTTTTGACCTTAGATGATTTTACCTCCTGTTTAGATCTTTTAGTTTTTAACTCAGATGATTTTAGCTATCCTGTTTAGATCTTTTAGTTTTGACCTTAGACGATTTTAGCTCCTGTTTAGATCTTTTAGTTTTTACCTTAGACGATTTTAGCTCCTGTTTATATCTTTTAGTTTTTACCTTAGATGATTGTAGCTATCCTGTTTAGATCTTTTAGTTTTGACCTTAGACGATTTTAGCTATGCTGTTTAGATCTTTTAGTTTTGATCTTAGATGATTTTAGCTATCCTGTTTAGATCTTTTTCTTTTGACCTTAGACGATTTTACATCCTGCTTAGATCTTTTAGTTTTGATCTTAGACGATTTTAGTTATCCTGTTTAGATCTTTTAGTTTTGACCTTAGACGATTTTAGCTCCTGTTTAGATCTTTTAGTTTTGACCTTAGATGATTGTAGCTATCCTGTTTAGATCTTTTAGTTTTGACCATAGACGATTTTAGCTCCTGTTTAGATCTTTTAGTTTTGACCTTAGATGATTGTAGCTATCCTGTTTAGATCTTTTTCTTTTGACCTTAGACGATTTTACATCCTGTTTAGATCTTTTAGTTTTGACCTTAGATGATATTAGCTCCTGTTTAGATCTTTTAGCTTTGATCTTAGATGATTTTAGCTATCCTGTTTAGATCTTTTAGTTTTGACCTTAGACGATTTTAGCTCCTGTTTAGATCTTTTAGTTTTGACCTTAGATGATTTTAGCTATCCTGTTTAGATCTTTTTGTTTTTACCTTAGACGATTTTACATCCTGTTTAGATCTTTTAGTTTTGACCATAGATGATTTTAGCTCCTGTTTAGATCTTTTAGTTTTGACCTTAGATGATTGTAGCTATCCTGTTTAGATCTTTTAGTTTTGAGCTTAGACGATTTTAGATCTTGTTTAGATCTTTTAGATTTGACCTTAGATGTTTGTAGCTTTTCTGTTTAGATCTTTTAGTTTTGACCATAGACAATTTTAGCTCCTGCTTAGATCTTTTAGTTTTGACCTTAGATGATTGTAGCTATCCTGTTTAGATCTTTTAGTTTTGACCTTAGACGATTTTAGCTATCCTGTTTAGATCTTTTAGTTTTGACCTTAGATGATTGTAGCTATCCTGTTTAGATCTTTTAGTTTTGACCTTAGATGATTGTAGCTATCCTGTTTAGATCTTTTAGTTTTGACCTTAGACGATTTTGGCTCCTGCTTAGATCTTTTAGTTTTGACCTTAAATCATTGTAGCTATCCTGTTTAGATCTTTTAGTTTTTACCTTAGATGAGTTTAGCTCCTGTTTAGATCTTTTAGTTTTGACCTTAGATGATTGTAGCTATCCTGTTTAGATCTTTTAGTTTTGACCGTAGACGATTTTAGCTATCCTGTTTAGATCTTTTAGTTTTGACCTTAGATGATTGTAGCTATCCTTTTTAGATCTTTTAGTTTTGATCTTAGACGATTTTAGCTCCTGCTTAGATCTTTTAGTTTTGACCTTAGATGATTGTAGCTATGCTGTTTAGATCTTTTAGTTTTGATCTTAGATGATTTTAGCTATCCTGTTTAGATCTTTTTCTTTTGACCTTAGACGATTTTAGCTCCTGTTTAGATCTTTTATTTTTGACCTTAGATGATTTTACCTCCTGTTTAGATCTTTTATTTTTGACCTTAGATGATTTTAGCTATCCTGTTTAGATCTTTTAGTTTTGACATTAAATGATTTTAGTTATCCTGCTTAGATCTTTTAGTTTTGACATTAGACGATTTTAGCTATCCTGTTTAGATCTTTTAGTTTTGACCTTAGACGATTTTAGCTATCCTGTTTAGATCTTTTAGTTTTGACCTTAGATGATTTTAGCTATCATGTTTAGATCTTTTAGTTTTGACCTTAGACGATTTTAGCTATCCTGTTTAGATCTTTTAGTTTTGACCTTAGATGATTTTAGCTATCCTGTTTAGTTCTTTTAGTTTTGACCTTAGATGATTTTAGCTCCTGTTTAGACTTTTAGTTTTGACCTTAGTTGATTTTAGCTCCTGTTTAGATCTTTTAGTTTTGACCTTAGATTATTTTAGCTATCCTGTTTAGATCTTTTAATTTTGACCTTAGACGATTTTAGTTCCTGTTTAGATCTTTTAGTTTTTACCTCAGATGATTTTAGCTATCCTGTTTAGATCTTTTAGTTTTGACCTTAGACGATTTTAGCTCCTGTTTAGATCTTTTAGTTTTTACCTTAGATTAGTTTAGCTATCCTGCTTAGATCTTTTAGTTTTGACCTTAGACGATTTTAGCTCCTGTTTAGATCTTTTAGTTTTTACCTTAGATGAATGTAGCTATCCTGTTTAGATCTTTTATTTTTGACCTTAGACGATTTTAGCTATGCTGTTTAGATCTTTTAGTTTTGACCTTAGACGATTTTAGCTCCTGTTTAGATCTTTTAGTTTTGACCTTAGATGATTGTAGCTATCCTGTTTAGATCTTTTAGGTTTGACCTTAGACGATTTTAGCTCCTGTTTAGATCTTTTAGTTTTGACCTTAGATGATTGTAGCTATCCTGTTTAGATCTTTTAGTTTTGACCTTAGACGATTTTGACTCCTGCTTAGATCTTTTAGTTTTGACCTTAAATCATTGTAGCTATCATGTTTAGATCTTTTAGTTTTGACCTTAGATGAGCTTAGCTCCTGTTTAGATCTTTTAATTTTGACCTTAGATGATTGTAGCTATCCTGTTTAGATCTTTTAGTTTTGACCTTAGACGATTTTAGTTCCTGCTTAGATCTTTTAGTTTTGACCTTAGATGATTGTAGCTATGCTGTTTAGATCTTTTAGTTTTGATCTTAGACGATTTTAGCTCCTGCTTAGATCTTTTAGTTTTGACCTTAGACGATTTTAGCTATCCTGTTTAGATCTTTTAGTTTTGATCTTAGATGATTTTAGCTATCCTGTTTAGATCTTTTTCTTTTGACCTTAGACGATTTTACATCCTGTTTAGATCTTTTAGTTTTGACCTTAGACGATTTTAGCTATCCTCTTTAGATCTTTTAGTTTTGACCTTAGACGATTTTAGCTCCTATTTAGATGTTTTAGTTTTGATCTTAGATGATTTTAGCTATCCTGTTTAGATCTTTTTCAATTGACCTAAGACGATTTTACATCCTGTTTAGATCTTTTAGTTTTGACCTTAGATGATTTTAGCTCCTGTTTAGATCTTTTATTTTTGAGCTTAGTTAATTGTAGCTATCCTGTTCAGATCTTTTAGTTTTGATCTTAGATGATTTTAGCTATCCTGTTTAGATCTTTTTCTTTTGACCTTAGACGATTTTACATCCTGTTTAGATCTTTTAGTTTTGACCTTAGACGATTTTAGCTCCTGTTTAGATCTTTTATTTTTGACCTTAGATGATTTTACCTCCTGTTTAGATCTTTTAGTTTTTAACTCAGATGATTTTAGCTATCCTGTTTAGATCTTTTAGTTTTGACCTTAGACGATTTTAGCTCCTGTTTAGATCTTTTAGTTTTTACCCTAGACGATTTTAGCTCCTGTTTATATCTTTTAGTTTTTACCTTAGATGATTGTAGCTATCCTGTTTAGATCTTTTAGTTTTGACCTTAGACGATTTTAGCTATGCTGTTTAGATCTTTTAGTTTTGATCTTAGATGATTTTAGCTATCCTGTTTAGATCTTTTTCTTTTGACCTTAGACGATTTTACATCCTGCTTAGATCTTTTAGTTTTGATCTTAGACGATTTTAGTTATCCTGTTTAGATCTTTTAGTTTTGACGTTAGACGATTTTAGCTCCTGTTTAGATCTTTTAGTTTTGACCTTAGATGATTGTAGCTATCCTGTTTAGATCTTTTAGTTTTGACCATAGACGATTTTAGCTCCTGTTTAGATCTTTTAGTTTTGACCTTAGATGATTGTAGCTATCCTGTTTAGATCTTTTTCTTTTGACCTTAGACGATTTTACATCCTGTTTAGATCTTTTAGTTTTGACCTTAGATGATATTAGCTCCTGTTTAGATCTTTTAGCTTTGATCTTAGATGATTTTAGCTATCCTGTTTAGATCTTTTAGTTTTGACCTTAGACGATTTTAGCTCCTGTTTAGATCTTTTAGTTTTGACCTTAGATGATTTTAGCTATCCTGTTTAGATCTTTTTGTTTTTACCTTAGACGATTTTACATCCTGTTTAGATCTTTTAGTTTTGACCATAGATGATTTTAGCTCCTGTTTAGATCTTTTAGTTTTGACCTTAGATGATTGTAGCTATCCTGTTTAGATCTTTTAGTTTTGAGCTTAGACGATTTTAGATCTTGTTTAGATCTTTTAGATTTGACCTTAGATGATTGTAGCTTTTCTGTTTAGATCTTTTAGTTTTGACCATAGACAATTTTAGCTCCTGCTTAGATCTTTTAGTTTTGACCTTAGATGATTGTAGCTATCCTGTTTAGATCTTTTAGTTTTGACCTTAGACGATTTTAGCTATCCTGTTTAGATCTTTTAGTTTTGACCTTAGATGATTGTAGCTATCCTGTTTAAATCTTTTAGTTTTGACCTTAGACGATTTTGGCTCCTGCTTAGATCTTTTAGTTTTGACCTTAAATCATTGTAGCTATCCTGTTTAGATCTTTTAGTTTTTACCTTAGATGAGTTTAGCTCCTGTTTAGATCTTTTAGTTTTGACCTTAGATGATTGTAGCTATCCTGTTTAGATCTTTTAGTTTTGACCGTAGACGATTTTAGCTATCCTGTTTAGATCTTTTAGTTTTGACCTTAGATGATTGTAGCTATCCTTTTTAGATCTTTTAGTTTTGATCTTAGACGATTTTAGCTCCTGCTTAGATCTTTTAGTTTTGACCTTAGATGATTGTAGCTATGCTGTTTAGATCTTTTAGTTTTGATCTTAGATGATTTTAGCTATCCTGTTTAGATCTTTTTCTTTTGACCTTAGACGATTTTACATCCTGTTTAGATCTTTTAGTTTTGACCTTAGACGATTTTAGCTCCTGTTTAGATCTTTTATTTTTGACCTTAGATGATTTTACCTCCTGTTTAGATCTTTTATTTTTGACCTTAGATGATTTTAGCTATCCTGTTTAGATCTTTTAGCTTTGACATTAAATGATTTTAGTTATCCTGCTTAGATCTTTTAGTTTTGACATTAGACGATTTTAGCTATCCTGTTTAGATCTTTTAGTTTTGACCTTAGACGATTTTAGCTATCCTGTTTAGATCTTTTAGTTTTGACCTTAGATGATTTTAGCTATCATGTTTAGATCTTTTAGTTTTGACCTTAGACGATTTTAGCTATCCTGTTTAGATCTTTTAGTTTTGACCTTAGATGATTTTAGCTATCCTGTTTAGTTCTTTTAGTTTTGACCTTAGATGATTTTAGCTCCTGTTTAGACTTTTAGTTTTGACCTTAGTTGATTTTAGCTCCTGTTTAGATCTTTTAGTTTTGACCTTAGATTATTTTAGCTATCCTGTTTAGATCTTTTAATTTTGACCTTAGACGATTTTAGTTCCTGTTTAGATCTTTTAGTTTTTACCTCAGATGATTTTAGCTATCCTGTTTAGATCTTTTAGTTTTGACCTTAGACGATTTTAGCTATGCTGTTTAGATCTTTTAGTTTTGATCTTAGATGATTTTAGCTATCCTGTTTAGATCTTTTTCTTTTGACCTTAGACGATTTTACATCCTGCTTAGATCTTTTAGTTTTGATCTTAGACGATTTTAGTTATCCTGTTTAGATCTTTTAGTTTTGACGTTAGACGATTTTAGCTCCTGTTTAGATCTTTTAGTTTTGACCTTAGATGATTGTAGCTATCCTGTTTAGATCTTTTAGTTTTGACCATAGACGATTTTAGCTCCTGTTTAGATCTTTTAGTTTTGACCTTAGATGATTGTAGCTATCCTGTTTAGATCTTTTTCTTTTGACCTTAGACGATTTTACATCCTGTTTAGATCTTTTAGTTTTGACCTTAGATGATATTAGCTCCTGTTTAGATCTTTTAGCTTTGATCTTAGATGATTTTAGCTATCCTGTTTAGATCTTTTAGTTTTGACCTTAGACGATTTTAGCTCCTGTTTAGATCTTTTAGTTTTGACCTTAGATGATTTTAGCTATCCTGTTTAGATCTTTTTGTTTTTACCTTAGACGATTTTACATCCTGTTTAGATCTTTTAGTTTTGACCATAGATGATTTTAGCTCCTGTTTAGATCTTTTAGTTTTGACCTTAGATGATTGTAGCTATCCTGTTTAGATCTTTTAGTTTTGAGCTTAGACGATTTTAGATCTTGTTTAGATCTTTTAGATTTGACCTTAGATGATTGTAGCTTTTCTGTTTAGATCTTTTAGTTTTGACCATAGACAATTTTAGCTCCTGCTTAGATCTTTTAGTTTTGACCTTAGATGATTGTAGCTATCCTGTTTAGATCTTTTAGTTTTGACCTTAGACGATTTTAGCTATCCTGTTTAGATCTTTTAGTTTTGACCTTAGATGATTGTAGCTATCCTGTTTAAATCTTTTAGTTTTGACCTTAGACGATTTTGGCTCCTGCTTAGATCTTTTAGTTTTGACCTTAAATCATTGTAGCTATCCTGTTTAGATCTTTTAGTTTTTACCTTAGATGAGTTTAGCTCCTGTTTAGATCTTTTAGTTTTGACCTTAGATGATTGTAGCTATCCTGTTTAGATCTTTTAGTTTTGACCGTAGACGATTTTAGCTATCCTGTTTAGATCTTTTAGTTTTGACCTTAGATGATTGTAGCTATCCTTTTTAGATCTTTTAGTTTTGATCTTAGACGATTTTAGCTCCTGCTTAGATCTTTTAGTTTTGACCTTAGATGATTGTAGCTATGCTGTTTAGATCTTTTAGTTTTGATCTTAGATGATTTTAGCTATCCTGTTTAGATCTTTTTCTTTTGACCTTAGACGATTTTACATCCTGTTTAGATCTTTTAGTTTTGACCTTAGACGATTTTAGCTCCTGTTTAGATCTTTTATTTTTGACCTTAGATGATTTTACCTCCTGTTTAGATCTTTTATTTTTGACCTTAGATGATTTTAGCTATCCTGTTTAGATCTTTTAGCTTTGACATTAAATGATTTTAGTTATCCTGCTTAGATCTTTTAGTTTTGACATTAGACGATTTTAGCTATCCTGTTTAGATCTTTTAGTTTTGACCTTAGACGATTTTAGCTATCCTGTTTAGATCTTTTAGTTTTGACCTTAGATGATTTTAGCTATCATGTTTAGATCTTTTAGTTTTGACCTTAGACGATTTTAGCTATCCTGTTTAGATCTTTTAGTTTTGACCTTAGATGATTTTAGCTATCCTGTTTAGTTCTTTTAGTTTTGACCTTAGATGATTTTAGCTCCTGTTTAGACTTTTAGTTTTGACCTTAGTTGATTTTAGCTCCTGTTTAGATCTTTTAGTTTTGACCTTAGATTATTTTAGCTATCCTGTTTAGATCTTTTAATTTTGACCTTAGACGATTTTAGTTCCTGTTTAGATCTTTTAGTTTTTACCTCAGATGATTTTAGCTATCCTGTTTAGATCTTTTAGTTTTGACCTTAGACGATTTTAGCTCCTGTTTAGATCTATTAGTTTTTACCTTAGATTAGTTTAGCTATCCTGCTTAGATCTTTTAGTTTTGACCTTAGACGATTTTAGCTCCTGTTTAGATCTTTTAGTTTTTACCTTAGATGAATGTAGCTATCCTGTTTAGATCTTTTATTTTTGACCTTAGACGATTTTAGCTATGCTGTTTAGATCTTTTAGTTTTGACCTTAGACGATTTTAGCTCCTGTTTAGATCTTTTAGTTTTGACCTTAGATGATTGTAGCTATCCTGTTTAGATCTTTTAGTTTTGACCTTAGACGATTTTAGCTCCTGTTTAGATCTTTTAGTTTTGACCTTAGATGATTGTAGCTATCCTGTTTAGATCTTTTAGTTTTGACCTTAGACGATTTTGACTCCTGCTTAGATCTTTTAGTTTTGACCTTAAATCATTGTAGCTATCATGTTTAGATCTTTTAGTTTTGACCTTAGATGAGCTTAGCTCCTGTTTAGATCTTTTAATTTTGACCTTAGATGATTGTAGCTATCCTGTTTAGATCTTTTAGTTTTGACCTTAGACGATTTTAGCTCCTGTTTAGATCTTTTAGTTTTGACCTTAGATGATTGTAGCTATCCTGTTTAGATCTTTTAGTTTTGACCTTAGACGATTTTAGCTCCTGCTTAGATCTTTTAGTTTTGACCTTAGATGATTGTAGCTATGCTGTTTAGATCTTTTAGTTTTGATCTTAGACGATTTTAGCTCCTGCTTAGATCTTTTAGTTTTGACCTTAGATGATTGTAGCTATCCTGTTTAGATCTTTTTCTTTTGACCTTAGACGATTTTACATCCTGTTTAGATCTTTTAGTTTTGACCTTAGATGATATTAGCTCCTGTTTAGATCTTTTAGCTTTGATCTTAGATGATTTTAGCTATCCTGTTTAGATCTTTTAGTTTTGACCTTAGACGATTTTAGCTCCTGTTTAGATCTTTTAGTTTTGACCTTAGATGATTTTAGCTATCCTGTTTAGATCTTTTTGTTTTTACCTTAGACGATTTTACATCCTGTTTAGATCTTTTAGTTTTGACCATAGATGATTTTAGCTCCTGTTTAGATCTTTTAGTTTTGACCTTAGATGATTGTAGCTATCCTGTTTAGATCTTTTAGTTTTGAGCTTAGACGATTTTAGATCTTGTTTAGATCTTTTAGATTTGACCTTAGATGATTGTAGCTTTTCTGTTTAGATCTTTTAGTTTTGACCATAGACAATTTTAGCTCCTGCTTAGATCTTTTAGTTTTGACCTTGGATGATTGTAGCTATCCTGTTTAGATCTTTTAGTTTTGACCTTAGACGATTTTAGCTATCCTGTTTAGATCTTTTAGTTTTGACCTTAGATGATTGTAGCTATCCTGTTTAGATCTTTTAGTTTTGACCTTAGATGATTGTAGCTATCCTGTTTAGATCTTTTAGTTTTGACCTTAGACGATTTTGGCTCCTGCTTAGATCTTTTAGTTTTGACCTTAAATCATTGTAGCTATCCTGTTTAGATCTTTTAGTTTTTACCTTAGATGAGTTTAGCTCCTGTTTAGATCTTTTAGTTTTGACCTTAGATGATTGTAGCTATCCTGTTTAGATCTTTTAGTTTTGACCGTAGACGATTTTAGCTATCCTGTTTAGATCTTTTAGTTTTGACCTTAGATGATTGTAGCTATCCTTTTTAGATCTTTTAGTTTTGATCTTAGACGATTTTAGCTCCTGCTTAGATCTTTTAGTTTTGACCTTAGATGATTGTAGCTATGCTGTTTAGATCTTTTAGTTTTGATCTTAGATGATTTTAGCTATCCTGTTTAGATCTTTTTCTTTTGACCTTAGACGATTTTAGCTCCTGTTTAGATCTTTTATTTTTGACCTTAGATGATTTTACCTCCTGTTTAGATCTTTTATTTTTGACCTTAGATGATTTTAGCTATCCTGTTTAGATCTTTTAGTTTTGACATTAAATGATTTTAGTTATCCTGCTTAGATCTTTTAGTTTTGACATTAGACGATTTTAGCTATCCTGTTTAGATCTTTTAGTTTTGACCTTAGACGATTTTAGCTATCCTGTTTAGATCTTTTAGTTTTGACCTTAGATGATTTTAGCTATCATGTTTAGATCTTTTAGTTTTGACCTTAGACGATTTTAGCTATCCTGTTTAGATCTTTTAGTTTTGACCTTAGATGATTTTAGCTATCCTGTTTAGTTCTTTTAGTTTTGACCTTAGATGATTTTAGCTCCTGTTTAGACTTTTAGTTTTGACCTTAGTTGATTTTAGCTCCTGTTTAGATCTTTTAGTTTTGACCTTAGATTATTTTAGCTATCCTGTTTAGATCTTTTAATTTTGACCTTAGACGATTTTAGTTCCTGTTTAGATCTTTTAGTTTTTACCTCAGATGATTTTAGCTATCCTGTTTAGATCTTTTAGTTTTGACCTTAGACGATTTTAGCTCCTGTTTAGATCTTTTAGTTTTTACCTTAGATTAGTTTAGCTATCCTGCTTAGATCTTTTAGTTTTGACCTTAGACGATTTTAGCTCCTGTTTAGATCTTTTAGTTTTTACCTTAGATGAATGTAGCTATCCTGTTTAGATCTTTTATTTTTGACCTTAGACGATTTTAGCTATGCTGTTTAGATCTTTTAGTTTTGACCTTAGACGATTTTAGCTCCTGTTTAGATCTTTTAGTTTTGACCTTAGATGATTGTAGCTATCCTGTTTAGATCTTTTAGGTTTGACCTTAGACGATTTTAGCTCCTGTTTAGATCTTTTAGTTTTGACCTTAGATGATTGTAGCTATCCTGTTTAGATCTTTTAGTTTTGACCTTAGACGATTTTGACTCCTGCTTAGATCTTTTAGTTTTGACCTTAAATCATTGTAGCTATCATGTTTAGATCTTTTAGTTTTGACCTTAGATGAGCTTAGCTCCTGTTTAGATCTTTTAATTTTGACCTTAGATGATTGTAGCTATCCTGTTTAGATCTTTTAGTTTTGACCTTAGACGATTTTAGTTCCTGTTTAGATCTTTTAGTTTTGACCTTAGATGATTGTAGCTATGCTGTTTAGATCTTTTAGTTTTGATCTTAGACGATTTTAGCTCCTGCTTAGATCTTTTAGTTTTGACCTTAGACGATTTTAGCTATCCTGTTTAGATCTTTTAGTTTTGATCTTAGATGATTTTAGCTATCCTGTTTAGATCTTTTTCTTTTGACCTTAGACGATTTTACATCCTGTTTAGATCTTTTAGTTTTGACCTTAGACGATTTTAGCTATCCTCTTTAGATCTTTTAGTTTTGACCTTAGACGATTTTAGCTCCTATTTAGATGTTTTAGTTTTGATCTTAGATGATTTTAGCTATCCTGTTTAGATCTTTTTCAATTGACCTAAGACGATTTTACATCCTGTTTAGATCTTTTAGTTTTGACCTTAGATGATTTTAGCTCCTGTTTAGATCTTTTATTTTTGAGCTTAGTTAATTGTAGCTATCCTGTTCAGATCTTTTAGTTTTGATCTTAGATGATTTTAGCTATCCTGTTTAGATCTTTTTCTTTTGACCTTAGACGATTTTACATCCTGTTTAGATCTTTTAGTTTTGACCTTAGACGATTTTAGCTCCTGTTTAGATCTTTTATTTTTGACCTTAGATGATTTTACCTCCTGTTTAGATCTTTTAGTTTTTAACTCAGATGATTTTAGCTATCCTGTTTAGATCTTTTAGTTTTGACCTTAGACGATTTTAGCTCCTGTTTAGATCTTTTAGTTTTTACCCTAGACGATTTTAGCTCCTGTTTATATCTTTTAGTTTTTACCTTAGATGATTGTAGCTATCCTGTTTAGATCTTTTAGTTTTGACCTTAGACGATTTTAGCTATGCTGTTTAGATCTTTTAGTTTTGATCTTAGATGATTTTAGCTATCCTGTTTAGATCTTTTTCTTTTGACCTTAGACGATTTTACATCCTGCTTAGATCTTTTAGTTTTGATCTTAGACGATTTTAGTTATCCTGTTTAGATCTTTTAGTTTTGACCTTAGACGATTTTAGCTCCTGTTTAGATCTTTTAGTTTTGACCTTAGATGATTGTAGCTATCCTGTTTAGATCTTTTAGTTTTGACCATAGACGATTTTAGCTCCTGTTTAGATCTTTTAGTTTTGACCTTAGATGATTGTAGCTATCCTGTTTAGATCTTTTTCTTTTGACCTTAGACGATTTTACATCCTGTTTAGATCTTTTAGTTTTGACCTTAGATGATATTAGCTCCTGTTTAGATCTTTTAGCTTTGATCTTAGATGATTTTAGCTATCCTGTTTAGATCTTTTAGTTTTGACCTTAGACGATTTTAGCTCCTGTTTAGATCTTTTAGTTTTGACCTTAGATGATTTTAGCTATCCTGTTTAGATCTTTTTGTTTTTACCTTAGACGATTTTACATCCTGTTTAGATCTTTTAGTTTTGACCATAGATGATTTTAGCTCCTGTTTAGATCTTTTAGTTTTGACCTTAGATGATTGTAGCTATCCTGTTTAGATCTTTTAGTTTTGAGCTTAGACGATTTTAGATCTTGTTTAGATCTTTTAGATTTGACCTTAGATGATTGTAGCTTTTCTGTTTAGATCTTTTAGTTTTGACCATAGACAATTTTAGCTCCTGCTTAGATCTTTTAGTTTTGACCTTAGATGATTGTAGCTATCCTGTTTAGATCTTTTAGTTTTGACCTTAGACGATTTTAGCTATCCTGTTTAGATCTTTTAGTTTTGACCTTAGATGATTGTAGCTATCCTGTTTAAATCTTTTAGTTTTGACCTTATACGATTTTGGCTCCTGCTTAGATCTTTTAGTTTTGACCTTAAATCATTGTAGCTATCCTGTTTAGATCTTTTAGTTTTTACCTTAGATGAGTTTAGCTCCTGTTTAGATCTTTTAGTTTTGACCTTAGATGATTGTAGCTATCCTGTTTAGATCTTTTAGTTTTGACCGTAGACGATTTTAGCTATCCTGTTTAGATCTTTTAGTTTTGACCTTAGATGATTGTAGCTATCCTTTTTAGATCTTTTAGTTTTGATCTTAGACGATTTTAGCTCCTGCTTAGATCTTTTAGTTTTGACCTTAGATGATTGTAGCTATGCTGTTTAGATCTTTTAGTTTTGATCTTAGATGATTTTAGCTATCCTGTTTAGATCTTTTTCTTTTGACCTTAGACGATTTTACATCCTGTTTAGATCTTTTAGTTTTGGCCTTAGACGATTTTAGCTCCTGTTTAGATCTTTTATTTTTGACCTTAGATGATTTTACCTCCTGTTTAGATCTTTTATTTTTGACCTTAGATGATTTTAGCTATCCTGTTTAGATCTTTTAGCTTTGACATTAAATGATTTTAGTTATCCTGCTTAGATCTTTTAGTTTTGACATTAGACGATTTTAGCTATCCTGTTTAGATCTTTTAGTTTTGACCTTAGACGATTTTAGCTATCCTGTTTAGATCTTTTAGTTTTGACCTTAGATGATTTTAGCTATCATGTTTAGATCTTTTAGTTTTGACCTTAGACGATTTTAGCTATCCTGTTTAGATCTTTTAGTTTTGACCTTAGATGATTTTAGCTATCCTGTTTAGTTCTTTTAGTTTTGACCTTAGATGATTTTAGCTCCTGTTTAGACTTTTAGTTTTGACCTTAGTTGATTTTAGCTCCTGTTTAGATCTTTTAGTTTTGACCTTAGATTATTTTAGCTATCCTGTTTAGATCTTTTAATTTTGACCTTAGACGATTTTAGTTCCTGTTTAGATCTTTTAGTTTTTACCTCAGATGATTTTAGCTATCCTGTTTAGATCTTTTAGTTTTGACCTTAGACGATTTTAGCTCCTGTTTAGATCTTTTAGTTTTTACCTTAGATTAGTTTAGCTATCCTGCTTAGATCTTTTAGTTTTGACCTTAGACGATTTTAGCTCCTGTTTAGATCTTTTAGTTTTTACCTTAGATGAATGTAGCTATCCTGTTTAGATCTTTTATTTTTGACCTTAGACGATTTTAGCTATGCTGTTTAGATCTTTTAGTTTTGACCTTAGACGATTTTAGCTCCTGTTTAGATCTTTTAGTTTTGACCTTAGATGATTGTAGCTATCCTGTTTAGATCTTTTAGTTTTGACCTTAGACGATTTTAGCTCCTGTTTAGATCTTTTAGTTTTGACCTTAGATGATTGTAGCTATCCTGTTTAGATCTTTTAGTTTTGACCTTAGACGATTTTGACTCCTGCTTAGATCTTTTAGTTTTGACCTTAAATCATTGTAGCTATCATGTTTAGATCTTTTAGTTTTGACCTTAGATGAGCTTAGCTCCTGTTTAGATCTTTTAATTTTGACCTTAGATGATTGTAGCTATCCTGTTTAGATCTTTTAGTTTTGACCTTAGACGATTTTAGCTCCTGTTTAGATCTTTTAGTTTTGACCTTAGATGATTGTAGCTATCCTGTTTAGATCTTTTAGTTTTGACCTTAGACGATTTTAGCTCCTGCTTAGATCTTTTAGTTTTGACCTTAGATGATTGTAGCTATGCTGTTTAGATCTTTTAGTTTTGATCTTAGACGATTTTAGCTCCTGCTTAGATCTTTTAGTTTTGACCTTAGATGATTGTAGCTATCCTGCTTAGATCTTTTAGTTTTGACCTTAGATGATTTTAGCTATCCAGTTTAGATCTTTTTCTTTTGACTTTAGATGATTTTAGCTCCTGTTTAGATCTTTTATTTTTGACCTTAGATGATTGTAGCTCCTGTTTAGATGTTTTAGTTTTGATCTTAGACGATTTTAGCTATCCTGTTTAGATCTTTTAGTTTTGATCTTAGATGATTTTAGCTATCCTGTTTAGATCTTTTTCTTTTGACCTTAGACGATTTTACATCCTGTTTAGATCTTTTAGTTTTGACCTTAGACGATTTTAGCTATCCTGTTTAGATCTTTTAGTTTTGACCTTAGACGATTTTAGCTCCTATTTAGATGTTTTAGTTTTGATCTTAGATGATTTTAGCTATCCTGTTTAGATCTTTTTCATTTGACCTTAGACGATTTTACATCCTGTTTAGATCTTTTAGTTTTGACCTTAGATGATTTTAGCTCCTGTTTAGATCTTTTATTTTTGAGCTTAGTTAATTGTAGCTATCCTGTTTAGATCTTTTAGTTTTGACCTTAGATGATTTTAGCTATCCTGTTTAGATCTTTTTCTTTTGACCTTAGACGATTGTAGCTATCCCGTTTAGATCTTTTAATTTTGACCTTAGGCGATTTTAGCTCCTGTTTAGAGCTTTTAGTTTTGATCTTAGATGATTTTAGCTATCCTGTTTAGATCTTTTTCTTTTGACCTTAGACGATTTTAGCTCCTGTTTAGATATTTTAGTTTTGACCTTAGATGATTGTAGCTATCCTGTTTAGATCTTTTAGTTTTGACCATAGACGATTTTAGCTCCTGCTTAGATCTTTTAGTTTTGACCTTAGATGATTGTAGCTATCCTGTTTAGATCTTTTAGTTTTGACCTTATACGATTTTAGCTCCTATTTAGATCTTTTAGTTTTGACCTTAGATGATTGTATCTATCCTATTTAGATCTTTTAGTTTTGACCTTAGACGATTTTAGCTCCTGTTTAGATCTTTTAGTTTTGATCTTAGACGATTTTAGCTATCCTGTTTAGATCTTTTTCTTTTGACCTTAGACGATTTTACATCCTGCTTGGATCTTTTAGTTTTGACCTTAGACGATTTTAGCTATCCTGTTTAGATCTTTTAGTTTTGACCTTAGATGATTTTAGCTCCTGTTTAGATCTTTTAGTTTTGACCTTAGATGATTGTAGCTATCCTCTTTAGATCTTTTAGTTTTGACCTTAGACGATTTTAGCTCCTGTTTAGATATTTTAGTTTTGACCTTAGATGATTGTAGCTATCCTGTTTAGATCTTTTAGTTTTGACCTTAGACGATTTTAGCTATCCTGTTTAGATCTTTTAGTTTTGACCTTAGATGATTGTAGCTATCCTGTTTAGATCTTTTAGTTTTGATCTTAGATGATTTAAGCTATCCTGTTTAGATCTTTTTCTTTTGACCTTAGACGATTTTACATCCTGTTTAGATGTTTTAGTTTTGACCTTAGACGATTTTAGCTCCTGTTTAGATCTTTTATTTTTGACCTTAGCTGATTTTACCTCCTGTTTAGATCTTTTATTTTTGACCTTAGATGATTTTAGCTATCCTGTTTAGATCTTTTAGTTTTGACCTTAGACGATTTTAGCTCCTGTTTAGATCTTTTAGTTTTTACCTTAGATGATTGTAGCTATCCTGTTTAGATCTTTTAGTTTTGACCTTAGACGATGTTAGCTATGCTGTTTAGATCTTTTAGTTTTGACCTTAGACGATTTTAGCTCCTGTTTAGATCTTTTAGTTTTGACCTTAGATGATTGTAGCTATCCTGTTTTGATCTTTTAGTTTTGACCTTAGACGATTTTAGCTCCTGTTTAGATCTTTTAGTTTTGACCTTAGATGATTGTAGCTATCCTGTTTAGATCTTTTAGTTTTGTCCTTAGACGATTTTGGCTCCTGCTTAGATCTTTTAGTTTTGACCTTAAATCATTGTAGCTATCCTGTTTAGATCTTTTAGTTTTGACCTTAGATGAGTTTAGCTCCTGTTTAGATCTTTTAATTTTGACCTTAGATGATTGTAGCTATCCTGTTTAGATCTTTTAGTTTTGACCTTAGACGATTTTAGCTCCTGTTTAGATCTTTTAGTTTTGACCTTAGATGATTGTAGCTATCCTGTTTAGATCTTTTAGTTTTGACCTTAGACGATTTTAGCTCCTGCTTAGATCTTTTAGTTTTGACCTTAGATGATTGTAGCTATGCTGTTTAGATCTTTTAGTTTTGATCTTAGACGATTTTAGCTCCTGCTTAGATCTTTTAGTTTTGACCTTAGACGATTTTAGCTATCCTGTTTAGATCTTTTAGTTTTGATCTTAGATGATTTTAGCTATCCTGTTTAGATCTTTTTCTTTTGACCTTAGACGATTTTACATCCTGTTTAGATCTTTTAGTTTTGACCTTAGACGATTTTAGCTATCCTCTTTAGATCTTTTAGTTTTGACCTTAGACGATTTTAGCTCCTATTTAGATGTTTTAGTTTTGATCTTAGATGATTTTAGCTATCCTGTTTAGATCTTTTTCAATTGACCTAAGACGATTTTACATCCTGTATAGATCTTTTAGTTTTGACCTTAGATGATTTTAGCTCCTGTTTAGATCTTTTATTTTTGAGCTTAGTTAATGGTAGCTATCCTGTTTAGATCTTTTAGTTTTGACCTTAGATGATTTTAGCTATCCTGTTTAGATCTTTTTCTTTTGACCTTAGACGATTTTACATCCTGTTTAGATCTTTTAGTTTTGACCTTAGACGATTTTAGCTCCTGTTTAGATCTTTTATTTTTGACCTTAGATGATTTTACCTCCTGTTTAGATCTTTTAGTTTTTAACTCAGATGATTTTAGCTATCCTGTTTAGATCTTTTAGTTTTGACCTTAGACGATTTTAGCTCCTGTTTAGATCTTTTAGTTTTTACCTTAGACGATTTTAGCTCCTGTTTAGATCTTTTAGTTTTTACCTTAGATGATTGTAGCTATCCTGTTTAGATCTTTTAGTTTTGACCTTAGACGATTTTAGCTATGCTGTTTAGATCTTTTAGTTTTGATCTTAGATGATTTTAGCTATCCTGTTTAGATCTTTTTCTTTTGACCTTAGACGATTTTACATCCTGCTTAGATCTTTTAGTTTTGATCTTAGACGATTTTAGTTATCCTGTTTAGATCTTTTAGTTTTGACCTTAGACGATTTTAGCTCCTGTTTAGATCTTTTAGTTTTGACCTTAGATGATTGTAGCTATCCTGTTTAGATCTTTTAGTTTTGACCATAGACGATTTTAGCTCCTGTTTAGATCTTTTAGTTTTGACCTTAGATGATTGTAGCTATCCTGTTTAGATCTTTTTCTTTTGACCTTAGACGATTTTACATCCTGTTTAGATCTTTTAGTTTTGACCTTAGATGATATTAGCTCCTGTTTAGATCTTTTAGCTTTGATCTTAGATGATTTTAGCTATCCTGTTTAGATCTTTTAGTTTTGACCTTAGACGATTTTAGCTCCTGTTTAGATCTTTTAGTTTTGACCTTAGATGATTTTAGCTATCCTGTTTAGATCTTTTTGTTTTTACCTTAGACGATTTTACATCCTGTTTAGATCTTTTAGTTTTGACCATAGATGATTTTAGCTCCTGTTTAGATCTTTTAGTTTTGACCTTAGATGATTGTAGCTATCCTGTTTTGATCTTTTAGTTTTGAGCTTAGACGATTTTAGATCTTGTTTAGATCTTTTAGATTTGACCTTAGATGATTGTAGCTTTTCTGTTTAGATCTTTTAGTTTTGACCATAGACAATTTTAGCTCCTGCTTAGATCTTTTAGTTTTGACCTTAGATGATTGTAGCTATCCTGTTTAGATCTTTTAGTTTTGACCTTAGACGATTTTAGCTATCCTGTTTAGATCTTTTAGTTTTGACCTTAGATGATTGTAGCTATCCTGTTTAGATCTTTTAGTTTTGACCTTAGACGATTTTGGCTCCTGCTTAGATCTTTTAGTTTTGACCTTAAATCATTGTAGCTATCCTGTTTAGATCTTTTAGTTTTTACCTTAGATGTGTTTAGCTCCTGTTTAGATCTTTTAGTTTTTACCTTAGATGATTGTAGCTATCCTGTTTAGATCTTTTAGTTTTGACCTTAGACGATTTTAGCTATCCTGTTTAGATCTTTTAGTTTTGACCTTAGATGATTGTAGCTATCCTTTTTAGATCTTTTAGTTTTGATCTTAGACGATTTTAGCTCCTGCTTAGATCTTTTAGTTTTGACCTTAGATGATTGTAGCTATGCTGTTTAGATCTTTTAGTTTTGATCTTAGATGATTTTAGCTATCCTGTTTAGATCTTTTTCTTTTGACCTTAGACGATTTTACATCCTGTTTAGATCTTTTAGTCTTGACCTTAGACGATTTTAGCTCCTGTTTAGATCTTTTATTTTTGACCTTAGATGATTTTACCTCCTGTTTAGATCTTTTATTTTTGACCTTAGATGATTTTAGCTATCCTGTTTAGATCTTTTAGTTTTGACCTTAGACCATTTTAGCTCCTGTTTAGATCTTTTAGTTTTTACCTTAGATGATTGTAGCTATCCTGTTTAGATCTTTTAGTTTTGACCTTAGACGATTTTAGCTATGCTGTTTAGATCTTTTAGTTTTGACCTTAGACGATTTTAGCTCCTGTTTAGATCTTTTAGTTTTGACCTTAGATGATTGTAGCTATCCTGTTTAGATCTTTTAGTTTTGACCTTAGACGATTTTAGCTCCTGTTTAGATCTTTTAGTTTTGACCTTAGATGATTGTAGCTATCCTGTTTAGATCTTTTAGTTTTGACCATAGACGATTTTAGCTCCTGTTTAGATCTTTTAGTTTTGACCTTAGATGATTGTAGCTATCCTGTTTAGATCTTTTTCTTTTGACCTTAGACGATTTTACATCCTGTTTTGATCTTTTAGTTTTGACCTTAGATGATATTAGCTCCTGTTTAGATCTTTTAGCTTTGATCTTAGATGATTTTAGCTATCCTGTTTAGATCTTTTAGTTTTGACCTTAGACGATTTTAGCTCCTGTTTAGATCTTTTAGTTTGACCTTAGATGATTTTAGCTATCCTGTTTAGATCTTTTTGTTTTTACCTTAGACCATTTTACATCCTGTTTAGATCTTTTAGTTTTGACCATAGATGATTTTAGCTCCTGTTTAGATCTTTTAGTTTTGACCTTAGATGATTGTAGCTATCCTGTTTAGATCTTTTAGTTTTGAGCTTAGACGATTTTAGATCTTGTTTAGATCTTTTAGATTTGACCTTAGATGATTGTAGCTTTTCTGTTTAGATCTTTTAGTTTTGACCATAGACAATTTTAGCTCCTGCTTAGATCTTTTAGTTTTGACCTTAGATGATTGTAGCTATCCTGTTTAGATCTTTTAGTTTTGACCTTAGACGATTTTAGCTATCCTGTTTAGATCTTTTAGTTTTGACCTTAGATGATTGTAGCTATCCTGTTTAGATCTTTTAGTTTTGACCTTAGACGATTTTGGCTCCTGCTTAGATCTTTTAGTTTTGACCTTAAATCATTGTAGCTATCCTGTTTAGATCTTTTAGTTTTTACCTTAGATGAGTTTAGCTCCTGTTTAGATCTTTTAGTTTTGACCTTAGATGACTGTAGCTATCCTCTTTAGATCTTTTAGTTTTGACCTTAGACGATTTTAGCTCCTGTTTAGATCTTTTAGTTTTGACCTTAGATGATTGTAGCTATCCTGTTTAGATCTTTTAGTTTTGACCTTAGACGATTTTAGCTATCCTGTTTAGATCTTTTAGTTTTGACCTTAGATGATTGTAGCTATCCTTTTTAGATCTTTTAGTTTTGATCTTAGACGATTTTAGCTCCTGCTTAGATCTTTTAGTTTTGAGCTTAGATGATTGTAGCTATGCTGTTTAGATCTTTTAGTTTTGATCTTAGATGATTTTAGCTATCCTGTTTAGATCTTTTTCTTTTGACCTTAGACGATTTTACATCCTGTTTAGATCTTTTAGTTTTGACCTTAGACGATTTTAGCTCCTGTTTAGATCTTTTATTTTTGACCTTAGATGATTTTACCTCCTGTTTAGATCTTTTATTTTTGACCTTAGATGATTTTAGCTATCCTGTTTAGATCTTTTAGTTTTGACCTTAGACCATTTTAGCTCCTGTTTAGATCTTTTAGTTTTTACCTTAGATGATTGTAGCTATCCTGTTTAGATCTTTTAGTTTTGACCTTAGACGATTTTAGCTATGCTGTTTAGATCTTTTAGTTTTGACCTTAGACGATTTTAGCTCCTGTTTAGATCTTTTAGTTTTGACCTTAGATGATTGTAGCTATCCTGTTTAGATCTTTTAGTTTTGACCTTAGACGATTTTAGCTCCTGTTTAGATCTTTTAGTTTTGACCTTAGATGATTGTAGCTATCCTGTTTAGATCTTTTAGTTTTGTCCTTAGACGATTTTGGTTCCTGCTTAGATCTTTTAGTTTTGACCTTCAATCATTGTAGCTATCCTGTTTAGATCTTTTAATTTTGACCTTAGATGAGTTTAGCTCCTGTTTAGATCTTTTAATTTTGACCTTAGATGATTGTAGCTATCCTGTTTAGATCTTTTAGTTTTGACCTTAGACGATTTTAACTCCTGTTTAGATCTTTTAGTTTTGACCTTAGATGATTGTAGCTATCCTGTTTAGATCTTTTAGTTTTGACCTTAGACGATTTTAGCTCCTGCTTAGATCTTTTAGTTTTGACCTTAGATGATTGTAGCTATGCTGTTTAGATCTTTTAGTTTTGATCTTAGACGATTTTATCTCCTGCTTAGATCTTTTAGTTTTGACCTTAGACGATTTTAGCTATCCTGTTTAGATCTTTTAGTCTTGATCTTAGATGATTTTAGCTATCCTGTTTAGATCTTTTTCTTTTGACCTTAGACGATTTTACATCCTATTTAGATCTTTTAGTTTTGACCTTAGACGATTTTAGCTATCCTGTTTAGATCTTTTAGTTTTGACCTTAGACGATTTTAGCTCCTATTTAGATGTTTTAGTTTTGATCTTAGATGATTTTAGCTATCCTGTTTAGATCTTTTTCATTTGACCTAAGACGATTTTACATCCTGTTTAGATCTTTTAGTTTTGACCTTAGATGATTTTAGCTCCTGTTTAGATCTTTTATTTTTGAGCTTAGTTAATTGTAGCTATCCTGTTTAGATCTTTTAGTTTTGACCTTAGATGATTTTAGCTATCCTGTTTAGATCTTTTTCTTTTGACCTTAGACGATTGTAGCTATCCCATTTAGGTCTTTTAATTTTGACCTTAGACGATTTTAGCTCCTGTTTAGAGCTTTTAGTTTTGATCTTAGATGATTTTAGCTATCCTGTTTAGATCTTTTTCTTTTGACCTTAGACGATTTTAGCTCCTGTTTAGATCTTTTAGTTTTGACCTTAGATGATTGTAGCTATCCTGTTTAGATCTTTTAGTTTTGACCTTAGACGATTTTAGCTCCTGTTTAGATCTTTTAGTTTTGATCTTAGACGATTTTAGCTATCCTGTTTAGATCTTTTTCTTTTGACCTTAGACAATTTTACATCCTGCTTGGATCTTTTAGTTTTGACCTTAGACGATTTTAGCTATCCTGTTTAGATCTTTTAGTTTTGACCTTAGATGATTTTAGCTCCTGTTTAGATCTTTTAGTTTTGATCTTAGATGATTTTAGCTATCCTGTTTAGATCTTTTAGTTTTGATCTTAGATGATTGTAGCTATCCTGTTTAGATCTTTTAGTTTTGACCTTAGACGATTGTACATCCTGTTTAGATCTTTTAGTTTTGACCTTAGACGATTTTAGCTATCCTGTTTAGATCTTTTAGTTTTGACCTTAGACGATTTTAGCTCCTATTTAGATGTTTTAGTTTTGATCTTAGATGATTTTAGCTATCCTGTTTAGATCTTTTTCATTTGACCTAAGACGATTTTACATCCTGTTTAGATCTTTTAGTTTTGACCTTAGATGATTTTAGCTCCTGTTTAGATCTTTTATTTTTGAGCTTAGTTAATTGTAGCTATCCTGTTTAGATCTTCTAGTTTTGACCTTAGATGATTTTAGCTATCCTGTTTAGATCTTTTTCTTTTGACCTTAGACGATTGTAGCTATCCCATTTAGGTCTTTTAATTTTGACCTTAGACGATTTTAGCTCCTGTTTAGAGCTTTTAGTTTTGATCTTAGATGATTTTAGCTATCCTGTTTAGATCTTTTTCTTTTGACCTTAGACGATTTTAGCTCCTGTTTAGATCTTTTAGTTTTGACCTTAGATGATTGTAGCTATCCTGTTTAGATCTTTTAGTTTTGACCTTAGACGATTTTAGCTCCTGTTTAGATCTTTTAGTTTTGATCTTAGACGATTTTAGCTATCCTGTTTAGATCTTTTTCTTTTGACCTTAGACGATTTTACATCCTGCTTGGATCTTTTAGTTTTGACCTTAGACGATTTTAGCTATCCTGTTTAGATCTTTTAGTTTTGACCTTAGATGATTTTAGCTCCTGTTTAGATCTTTTAGTTTTGATCTTAGATGATTTTAGCTATCCTGTTTAGATCTTTTAGTTTTGATCTTAGATGATTGTAGCTATCCTGTTTAGATCTTTTAGTTTTGACCTTAGACGAGATTAGCTCCTGCTTAGATCTTTTAGTTTTGATCTTAGATGATTTTAGCTATCCTGTTTAGATCTTTTAGTTTTGATCTTAGATGATTGTAGCTATGCTGTTTAGATCTTTTAGTTTTGATCTTAGATGATTGTAGCTATCCTGTTTAGATCTTTTTGTTTTGGCCTTAGACGATTTTAGCTATCCTGTTTAGATCTTTTAGTTTTGACCTTAGACGGTTTTAGCTCCTGTGTAGATCTTTTAGTTTTGACCTTAGATGATTTTAGCTATCCTGTTTAGATCTTTTAGTTTTGACCTTAGACGATTTTAGCTATCCTGTTTAGATCTTCTAGTTTTGACCTTAGATGATTTTAGCTATCATGTTTAGATCTTTTAGTTTTGACCTTAGACGATTTTAGCTATCCTGTTTAGATCTTTTAGTTTTGACCTTAGATGATTTTAGCTATCCTGTTTAGTTCTTTTAGTTTTGACATTAGATGATTTTAGCTCCTTTTTAGACTTTTAGTTTTGACCTTAGTTGATTTTAGCTCCTGTTTAGATCTTTTAGTTTTGACCTTAAATTATTTTAGCTATCCTGTTTAGATCTTTTAATTTTGACCTTAGACGATTTTAGCTCCTGTTTAGATCTTTTAGTTTTTAACTCAGATGATTTTAGCTATCCTGTTTAGATCTTTTAGTTTTGACCTTAGACGATTTTAGCTCCTGTTTAGATCTTTTAGTTTTTACCTTAGACTATTTTAGCTGTCCTGTTTAGATCTTTTAGTTTTTACCTTAGACGATTTTAGCTCCTTTTTAGATCTTTTAGTTTTTACCTTAGACGATTTTAGCTATGCTGTTTAGATCTTTTAGTTTTGATCTTAGATGATTTTAGCTATCCTGTTTAGATCTTTTTCTTTTGACCTTAGACGATTTTACATCCTGCTTAGATCTTTTAGTTTTGATCTTAGACGATTTTAGTTATCCTGTTTAGATCTTTTAGTTTTGACCTTAGACGATTTTAGCTCCTGTTTAGATCTTTTAGTTTTGACCTTAGATGATTGTAGCTATCCTGTTTAGATCTTTTAGTTTTGACCATAGACGATTTTAGCTCCTGTTTAGATCTTTTAGTTTTGACCTTAGATGATTGTAGCTATCCTGTTTAGATCTTTTTCTTTTGACCTTAGACGATTTTACATCCTGTTTAGATCTTTTAGTTTTGACCTTAGATGATATTAGCTCCTGTTTAGATCTTTTAGCTTTGATCTTAGATGATTTTAGCTATCCTGTTTAGATCTTTTAGTTTTGACCTTAGACGATTTTAGCTCCTGTTTAGATCTTTTAGTTTTGACCTTAGATGATTTTAGATATCCTGTTTAGATCTTTTTGTTTTTACCTTAGACGATTTTACATCCTGTTTAGATCTTTTTCTTTTGACCATAGATGATTTTAGCTCCTGTTTAGATCTTTTAGTTTTGACCTTAGATGATTGTAGCTATCCTGTTTAGATCTTTTAGTTTTGAGCTTAGACGATTTTAGATCTTGTTTAGATCTTTTAGATTTGACCTTAGATGATTGTAGCTTTTCTGTTTAGATCTTTTAGTTTTGACCATAGACAATTTTAGCTCCTGCTTAGATCTTTTAGTTTTGACCTTAGATGATTGTAACTATCCTGTTTAGATCTTTTAGTTTTGACCTTAGACGATTTTAGCTATCCTGTTTAGATCTTTTAGTTTTGACCTTAGATGATTGTAGCTATCCTGTTTAGATCTTTTAGTTTTGACCTTAGACGATTTTGGCTCCTGCTTAGATCTTTTAGTTTTGACCTTAAATCATTGTAGCTATGCTGTTTAGATCTTTTAGTTTTGATCTTAGATGATTTTAGCTATCCTGTTTAGATCTTTTTCTCTTGACCTTAGACGATTTTACATCCTGTTTAGATCTTTTAGTTTTGACCTTAGACGATTTTAGCTCCTGTTTAGATCTTTTATTTTTGACCTTAGATGATTTTAGCTATCCTGTTTAGATCTTTTTCTTTTGACCTTAGACGATTTTAGCTCCATCTTAGATCTTTTAGTTTTGACCTTAGATGATTTTAGCTATCCTGTTTAGATCTTTTAGTTTTGACCTTAGACGATTTTAGCTATCCTGTTTAGATCTTTTAGTTTTGACCTTAGATGATTTTAGCTATCATGTTTAGATCTTTTAGTTTTGACCTTAGACGATTTTAGCTATCCTGTTTAGATCTTTTAGTTTTGACCTTAGATGATTTTAGCTATCCTGTTTAGTTCTTTTAGTTTTGACCTTAGATGATTTTAGCTCCTGTTTAGACTTTTAGTTTTGACCTTAGTTGATTTTAGCTCCTGTTTAGATCTTTTAGTTTTGACCTTAAATTATTTTAGCTATCCTGTTTAGATCTTTTAATTTTGACCTTAGACGATTTTAGCTCTTGTTTAGATCTTTTAGTTTTTAACTCAGATGATTTTAGCTATCCTGTTTAGATCTTTTAGTTTTTACCTTAGACTATTTTAGCTGTCCTGTTTAGATCTTTTAGTTTTTACCTTAGACGATTTTAGCTCCTTTTTAGATCTTTTAGTTTTTACCTTAGATGATTGTAGCTATCCTGTTTAGATCTTTTAGTTTTGACCTTAGACGATTTTAGCTATGCTGTTTAGATCTTTTAGTTTTGATCTTAGATGATTTTAGCTATCCTGTTTAGATCTTTTTCTTTTGACCTTAGACGATTTTACATCCTGCTTAGATCTTTTAGTTTTGATCTTAGACGATTTTAGTTATCCTGTTTAGATCTTTTAGTTTTGACCTTAGACGATTTTAGCTCATGTTTAGATCTTTTAGTTTTGACCTTAGATGATTGTAGCTATCCTGTTTAGATCTTTTAGTTTTGACCATAGACGATTTTAGCTCCTGTTTAGATCTTTTAGTTTTGACCTTAGATGATTGTAGCTATCCTGTTTAGATCTTTTTCTTTTGACCTTAGACGATTTTACATCCTGTTTAGATCTTTTAGTTTTGACCTTAGATGATATTAGCTCCTGTTTAGATCTTTTAGCTTTGATCTTAGATGATTTTAGCTATCCTGTTTAGATCTTTTAGTTTTGACCTTAGACGATTTTAGCTCCTGTTTAGATCTTTTAGTTTTGACCTTAGATGATTTTAGCTATCCTGTTTAGATCTTTTTGTTTTTACCTTAGACGATTTTACATCCTGTTTAGATCTTTTTCTTTTGACCATAGATGATTTTAGCTCCTGTTTAGATCTTTTAGTTTTGACCTTAGATGATTGTAGCTATCCTGTTTAGATCTTTTAGTTTTGAGCTTAGACGATTTTAGATCTTGTTTAGATCTTTTAGATTTGACCTTAGATGATTGTAGCTTTTCTGTTTAGATCTTTTAGTTTTGACCATAGACAATTTTAGCTCCTGCTTAGATCTTTTAGTTTTGACCTTAGATGATTGTAACTATCCTGTTTAGATCTTTTAGTTTTGACCTTAGACGATTTTAGCTATCCTGTTTAGATCTTTTAGTTTTGACCTTAGATGATTGTAGCTATCCTGTTTAGATCTTTTAGTTTTGACCTTAGACGATTTTGGCTCCTGCTTAGATCTTTTAGTTTTGACCTTAAATCATTGTAGCTATCCTGTTTAGATCTTTTAGTTTTAACTTAGATGAGTTTAGCTCCTGTTTAGATCTTTTAGTTTTGACCTTAGATGATTGTAGCTATCCTCTTTAGATCTTTTAGTTTTGACCTTAGACGATTTTAGCTCCTGCTTAGATCTTTTAGTTTTGACCTTAGATGATTGTAGCTATCCTGTTTAGATCTTTTAGTTTTGATCTTAGACGATTTTAGCTCCTGCTTAGATCTTTTAGTTTTGACCTTAGATGATTGTAGCTATGCTGTTTAGATCTTTTAGTTTTGATCTTAGATGATTTTAGCTATCCTGTTTAGATCTTTTTCTCTTGACCTTAGACGATTTTACATCCTGTTTAGATCTTTTAGTTTTGACCTTAGACGATTTTAGCTCCTGTTTAGATCTTTTATTTTTGACCTTAAGATGATTTTACCTCCTGTTTAGATCTTTTATTTTTGACCTTAGATGATTTTAGCTATCCTGTTTAGATCTTTTTCTTTTGACCTTAGACGATTTTAGCTCCTGCTTAGATCTTTTAGTTTTGACCTTAGATGATTGTAGCTATGCTGTTTAGATCTTTTAGTTTTGATCTTAGACGATTTTAGCTCCTGCTTAGATCTTTTAGTTTTGACCTTAGATGATTGTAGCTATCCTGCTTAGATCTTTTAGTTTTGACCTTAGATGATTTTAGCTATCCTGTTTAGATCTTTTTCTTTTGACCTTAGATGATTTTAGCTCCTGTTTAGATCTTTTATTTTTGACCTTAGATGATTGTAGCTCCTGTTTAGATGTTTTAGTTTTGATCTTAGACGATTTTAGCTATCCTGTTTAGATCTTTTAGTTTTGACCTTAGACGATTTTAGCTATCCTGTTTAGATCTTTTAGTTTTGATCTTAGATGATTTTAGCTATCCTGTTTAGATCTTTTTCTTTTGACCTTAGACGATTTTACATCCTGTTTAGATCTTTTAGTTTTGACCTTAGACGATTTTAGCTATCCTGTTTAGATATTTTAGTTTTGACCTTAGACGATTTTAGCTCCTATTTAGATGTTTTAGTTTTGATCTTAGATGATTTTAGCTATCCTGTTTAGATCTTTTTCTTTTGACCTTAGACGATTTTAGCTCCTGTTTAGATCTTTTAGTTTTGACCTTAGATGATTTTAGCTCCTGTTTAGATCTTTTATTTTTGAGCTTAGTTAATTGTAGCTATCCTGTTTAGATCTTTTAGTTTTGACCTTAGACGATTTTAGCTATCCTGTTTAGATGTTTTAGTTTTGACCTTAGATAATTTTAGCTATCCTGTTTAGATCTTTTTCATTTGACCTTAGACGATTTTACATCCTGTTTAGATCTTTTAGTTTTGACCTTAGATGATTTTAGCTATCCTGTTTAGATCTTTTTCTTTTGACCTTAGACGATTGTAGCTATCCCGTTTAGATCTTTTAATTTTGACCTTAGACGATTTTAGCTCCTGTTTAGAGCTTTTAGTTTTGATCTTAGATGATTTTAGCTATCCTGTTTAGATCTTTTTCTTTTGACCTTAGACGATTTTAGCTCCTGTTTAGATCTTTTAGTTTTGACCTTAAATGATTGTAGCTATCCTGTTTAGATCTTTTAGTTTTGACCTTAGACGATTTTAGCTCCTGCTTAGATCTTTTAGTTTTGACCTTAGATGATTGTAACTATCCTGTTTAGATCTTTTAGTTTTGACCTTATACGATTTTAGCTCCTATTTAGATCTTTTAGTTTTGACCTTAGATGATTGTATCTATCCTATTTAGATCTTTTAGTTTTGACCTTAGACGATTTTAGCTCCTGTTTAGATGTTTTAGTTTTGATCTTAGACGATTTTAGCTATCCTGTTTAGATCTTTTTCTTTTGACCTTAGACGATTTTACATCCTGTTTGGATCTTTTAGTTTTGACCTTAGACGATTTTAGCTATCCTGTTTAGATCTTTTAGTTTTGACCTTAGACGATTTTAGATCTTGTTTAGATCTTTTAGATTTGACCTTAGATGATTGTAGCTTTTCTGTTTAGATCTTTTAGTTTTGACCATAGACAATTTTAGCTCCTGCTTAGATCTTTTAGTTTTGACCTTAGATGATTGTAACTATCCTGTTTAGATCTTTTAGTTTTGACCTTAGACGATTTTAGCTATCCTGTTTAGATCTTTTAGTTTTGACCTTAGATGATTGTAGCTATCCTGTTTAGATCTTTTAGTTTTGACCTTAGACGATTTTGGCTCCTGCTTAGATCTTTTAGTTTTGACCTTAAATCATTGTAGCTATCCTGTTTAGATCTTTTAGTTTTTACCTTAGATGAGTTTAGCTCCTGTTTAGATCTTTTAGTTTTGACCTTAGATGATTGTAGCTATCCTCTTTAGATCTTTTAGTTTTGACCTTAGACGATTTTAGCTCCTGCTTAGATCTGTTAGTTTTGACCTTAGATGATTGTAGCTATCCTGTTTAGATCTTTTAGTTTTGATCTTGAACGATTTTAGCTCCTGCTTAGATCTTTTAGTTTTGACCTTAGATGATTGTAGCTATGCTGTTTAGATCTTTTAGTTTTGATCTTAGATGATTTTAGCTATCCTGTTTAGATCTTTTTCTCTTGACCTTAGACGATTTTACATCCTGTTTAGATCTTTTAGTTTTGACCTTAGACGATTTTAGCTCCTGTTTAGATCTTTTATTTTTGACCTTAGATGATTTTACCTCCTGTTTAGATCTTTTATTTTTGACCTTAGATGATTTTAGCTATCCTGTTTAGATCTTTTTCTTTTGACCTTAGACGATTTTAGCTCCTGCTTAGATCTTTTAGTTTTGACCTTAGATGATTTTAGCTATCCTGTTTAGATCTTTTAATTTTGACCTTAGACGATTTTAGCTATCCTGTTTAGATCTTTTAGTTTTGACCTTAGATGATTTTAGCTATCATGTTTAGATCTTTTAGTTTTGACCTTAGACGATTTTAGCTATCCTGTTTAGATCTTTTAGTTTTGACCTTAGATGATTTTAGCTATCCTGTTTAGTTCTTTTAGTTTTGACCTTAGATGATTTTAGCTCCTGTTTAGACTTTTAGTTTTGACCTTAGTTGATTTTAGCTCCTGTTTAGATCTTTTAGTTTTGACCTTAAATTATTTTAGCTATCCTGTTTAGATCTTTTAGTTTTGACCTTATACGATTTTAGCTCCTATTTAGATCTTTTAGTTTTGGCCTTAGATGATTGTATCTATCCTATTTAGATCTTTTAGTTTTGACCTTAGACGATTTTAGCTCCTGTTTAGATGTTTTAGTTTTGATCTTAGATGATTTTAGCTATCCTGTTTAGATCTTTTAGTTTTGACCTTAGACGATTTTAGCTCCTGTTTAGATCTTTTAGTTTTGACCTTAGATGATTTTAGCTATCCTGTTTAGATCTTTTTGTTTTTACCTTAGACGATTTTACATCCTGTTTAGATCTTTTTCTTTTGACCATAGATGATTTTAGCTCCTGTTTAGATCTTTTAGTTTTGACCTTAGATGATTGTAGCTATCCTGTTTAGATCTTTTAGTTTTGAGCTTAGACGATTTTAGATCTTGTTTAGATCTTTTAGATTTGACCTTAGATGATTGTAGCTTTTCTGTTTAGATCTTTTAGTTTTGACCATAGACAATTTTAGCTCCTGCTTAGATCTTTTAGTTTTGACCTTAGATGATTGTAACTATCCTGTTTAGATCTTTTAGTTTTGACCTTAGACGATTTTAGCTATCCTGTTTAGATCTTTTAGTTTTGACCTTAGATGATTGTAGCTATCCTGTTTAGATCTTTTAGTTTTGACCTTAGACGATTTTGGCTCCTGCTTAGATCTTTTAGTTTTGACCTTAAATCATTGTAGCTATCCTGTTTAGATCTTTTAGTTTTAACTTAGATGAGTTTAGCTCCTGTTTAGATCTTTTAGTTTTGACCTTAGATGATTGTAGCTATCCTGTTTAGATCTTTTAGTTTTGATCTTAGACGATTTTAGCTCCTGCTTAGATCTTTTAGTTTTGACCTTAGATGATTGTAGCTATGCTGTTTAGATCTTTTAGTTTTGACCTTAGACGATTTTAGCTCCTGTTTAGATCTTTTATTTTTGACCTTAGATGATTTTACCTCCTGTTTAGATCTTTTATTTTTGACCTTAGATGATTTTAGCTATCCTGTTTAGATCTTTTTCTTTTGACCTTAGACGATTTTAGCTGCTTAGATCTTTTAGTTTTGACCTTAGATGATTGTAGCTATGCTGTTTAGATCTTTTAGTTTTGATCTTAGACGATTTTAGCTCCTGCTTAGATCTTTTAGTTTTGACCTTAGATGATTGTAGCTATCCTGCTTAGATCTTTTAGTTTTGACCTTAGATGATTTTAGCTATCCTGTTTAGATCTTTTTCTTTTGACCTTAGATGATTTTAGCTCCTGTTTAGATCTTTTATTTTTGACCTTAGATGATTGTAGCTCCTGTTTAGATGTTTTAGTTTTGATCTTAGACGATTTTAGCTATCCTGTTTAGATCTTTTAGTTTTGACCTTAGACGATTTTAGCTATCCTGTTTAGATCTTTTAGTTTTGATCTTAGATGATTTTAGCTATCCTGTTTAGATCTTTTTCTTTTGACCTTAGACGATTTTACATCCTGTTTAGATCTTTTAGTTTTGACCTTAGACGATTTTAGCTATCCTGTTTAGATCTTTTAGTTTTGACCTTAGACGATTTTAGCTCCTATTTAGATGTTTTAGTTTTGATCTTAGATGATTTTAGCTATCCTGTTTAGATCTTTTTCTTTTGACCTTAGACGATTTTAGCTCCTGTTTAGATCTTTTAGTTTTGACCTTAGATGATTTTAGCTCCTGTTTAGATCTTTTATTTTTGAGCTTAGTTAATTGTAGCTATCCTGTTTAGATCTTTTAGTTTTGACCTTAGACGATTTTAGCTATCCTGTTTAGATGTTTTAGTTTTGACCTTAGATGATTTTAGCTATCCTGTTTAGATCTTTTTCATTTGACCTTAGACGATTTTACATCCTGTTTAGATCTTTTAGTTTTGACCTTAGATGATTTTAGCTATCCTGTTTAGATCTTTTTCTTTTGACCTTAGACGATTGTAGCTATCCCGTTTAGATCTTTTAATTTTGACCTTAGACGATTTTAGCTCCTGTTTAGAGCCTTTAGTTTTGATCTTAGATGATTTTAGCTATGCTGTTTAGATCTTTTTCTTTTGACCTTAGACGATTTTAACTCCTGTTTAGATATTTTAGTTTTGACCTTAAATGATTGTAGCTATCCTGTTTAGATCTTTTAGTTTTGACCTTAGACGATTTTAGCTCCTGCTTAGATCTTTTAGTTTTGACCTTAGATGATTGTAACTATCCTGTTTAGATCTTTTAGTTTTGACCTTATACGATTTTAGCTCCTATTTAGATCTTTTAGTTTTGACCTTAGATGATTGTATCTATCCTATTTAGATCTTTTAGTTTTGACCTTAGACGATTTTAGCTCCTGTTTAGATGTTTTAGTTTTGATCTTAGACGATTTTCGCTATCCTGTTTAGATCTTTTTCTTTTGACCTTAGACGATTTTACATCCTGTTTGGATCTTTTAGTTTTGACCTTAGACGATTTTAGCTATCCTGTTTAGATCTTTTAGTTTTGACCTTAGACGATTTTAGATCTTGTTTAGATCTTTTAGATTTGACCTTAGATGATTGTAGCTTTTCTGTTTAGATCTTTTAGTTTTGACCATAGACAATTTTAGCTCCTGCTTAGATCTTTTAGTTTTGACCTTAGATGATTGTAACTATCCTGTTTAGATCTTTTAGTTTTGACCTTAGACGATTTTAGCTATCCTGTTTAGATCTTTTAGTTTTGACCTTAGATGATTGTAGCTATCCTGTTTAGATCTTTTAGTTTTGACCTTAGACGATTTTGGCTCCTGCTTAGATCTTTTAGTTTTGACCTTAAATCATTGTAGCTATCCTGTTTAGATCTTTTAGTTTTTACCTTAGATGAGTTTAGCTCCTGTTTAGATCTTTTAGTTTTGACCTTAGATGATTGTAGCTATCTTCTTTAGATCTTTTAGTTTTGACCTTAGACGATTTTAGCTCCTGCTTAGATCTTTTAGTTTTGACCTTAGATGATTGTAGCTATCCTGTTTAGATCTTTTAGTTTTGATCTTAGACGATTTTAGCTCCTGCTTAGATCTTTTAGTTTTGACCTTAGATGATTGTAGCTATGCTGTTTAGATCTTTTAGTTTTGATCTTAGATGATTTTAGCTATCCTGTTTAGATCTTTTTCTCTTGACCTTAGACGATTTTACATCCTGTTTAGATCTTTTAGTTTTGACCTTAGACGATTTTAGCTCCTGTTTAGATCTTTTATTTTTGACCTTAGATGATTTTACCTCCTGTTTAGATCTTTTATTTTTGAACTTAGATGATTTTAGCTATCCTGTTTAGATCTTTTTCTTTTGACCTTAGACGATTTTAGCTCCTGCTTAGATCTTTTAGTTTTGACCTTAGATGATTTTAGCTATCCTGTTTAGATCTTTTAGTTTTGACCTTAGACGATTTTAGCTATCCTGTTTAGATCTTTTAGTTTTGACCTTAGATGATTTTAGCTATCATGTTTAGATCTTTTAGTTTTGACCTTAGACGATTTTAGCTATCCTGTTTAGATCTTTTAGTTTTGACCTTAGATGATTTTAGCTATCCTGTTTAGTTCTTTTAGTTTTGACCTTAGATGATTTTAGCTCCTGTTTAGACTTTTAGTTTTGACCTTAGTTGATTTTAGCTCCTGTTTAGATCTTTTAGTTTTGACCTTAAATTATTTTAGCTATCCTGTTTAGATCTTTTAATTTTGACCTTAGACGATTTTAGCTCCTGCTTAGATCTTTTAGTTTTGACCTTAGATGATTGTAACTATCCTGTTTAGATCTTTTAGTTTTGACCTTATACGATTTTAGCTCCTATTTAGATCTTTTAGTTTTGGCCTTAGATGATTGTATCTATCCTATTTAGATCTTTTAGTTTTGACCTTAGACGATTTTAGCTCCTGTTTAGATGTTTTAGTTTTGATCTTAGATGATTTTAGCTATCCTGTTTAGATCTTTTAGTTTTGACCTTAGACGATTTTAGCTCCTGTTTAGATCTTTTAGTTTTGACCTTAGATGATTTTAGCTATCCTGTTTAGATCTTTTTGTTTTTACCTTAGACGATTTTACATCCTGTTTAGATCTTTTTCTTTTGACCATAGATGATTTTAGCTCCTGTTTAGATCTTTTAGTTTTGACCTTAGATGATTGTAGCTATCCTGTTTAGATCTTTTAGTTTTGAGCTTAGACGATTTTAGATCTTGTTTAGATCTTTTAGATTTGACCTTAGATGATTGTAGCTTTTCTGTTTAGATCTTTTAGTTTTGACCATAGACAATTTTAGCTCCTGCTTAGATCTTTTAGTTTTGACCTTAGATGATTGTAACTATCCTGTTTAGATCTTTTAGTTTTGACCTTAGACGATTTTAGCTATCCTGTTTAGATCTTTTAGTTTTGACCTTAGATGATTGTAGCTATCCTGTTTAGATCTTTTAGTTTTGACCTTAGACGATTTTGGCTCCTGCTTAGATCTTTTAGTTTTGACCTTAAATCATTGTAGCTATCCTGTTTAGATCTTTTAGTTTTAACTTAGATGAGTTTAGCTCCTGTTTAGATCTTTTAGTTTTGACCTTAGATGATTGTAGCTATCCTGTTTAGATCTTTTAGTTTTGATCTTAGACGATTTTAGCTCCTGCTTAGATCTTTTAGTTTTGACCTTAGATGATTGTAGCTATGCTGTTTAGATCTTTTAGTTTTGATCTTAGATGATTTTAGCTATCCTGTTTAGATCTTTTTCTCTTGACCTTAGACGATTTTACATCCTGTTTAGATCTTTTAGTTTTGACCTTAGACGATTTTAGCTCCTGTTTAGATCTTTTATTTTTGACCTTAGATGATTTTACCTCCTGTTTAGATCTTTTATTTTTGACCTTAGATGATTTTAGCTATCCTGTTTAGATCTTTTTCTTTTGACCTTAGACGATTTTAGCTGCTTAGATCTTTTAGTTTTGACCTTAGATGATTGTAGCTATGCTGTTTAGATCTTTTAGTTTTGATCTTAGACGATTTTAGCTCCTGCTTAGATCTTTTAGTTTTGACCTTAGATGATTGTAGCTATCCTGCTTAGATCTTTTAGGTTTGACCTTAGATGATTTTAGCTATCCTGTTTAGATCTTTTTCTTTTGACCTTAGATGATTTTAGCTCCTGTTTAGATCTTTTATTTTTGACCTTAGATGATTGTAGCTCCTGTTTAGATGTTTTAGTTTTGATCTTAGACGATTTTAGCTATCCTGTTTAGATCTTTTAGTTTTGACCTTAGACGATTTTAGCTATCCTGTTTAGATCTTTTAGTTTTGATCTTAGATGATTTTAGCTATCCTGTTTAGATCTTTTTCTTTTGACCTTAGACGATTTTACATCCTGTTTAGATCTTTTAGTTTTGACCTTAGACGATTTTAGCTATCCTGTTTAGATCTTTTAGTTTTGACCTTAGATGATTTTAGCTATCCTGTTTAGATCTTTTTGTTTTTACCTTAGACGATTTTACATCCTGTTTAGATCTTTTTCTTTTGACCATAGATGATTTTAGCTCCTGTTTAGATCTTTTAGTTTTGACCTTAGATGATTGTAGCTATCCTGTTTAGATCTTTTAGTTTTGACCTTAAATTATTTTAGCTATCCTGTTTAGATCTTTTAATTTTGACCTTAGACGATTTTAGCTCCTGCTTAGATCTTTTAGTTTTGACCTTAGATGATTGTAACTATCCTGTTTAGATCTTTTAGTTTTGACCTTATACGATTTTAGCTCCTATTTAGATCTTTTAGTTTTGGCCTTAGATGATTGTATCTATCCTATTTAGATCTTTTAGTTTTGACCTTAGACGATTTTAGCTCCTGTTTAGATGTTTTAGTTTTGATCTTAGATGATTTTAGCTATCCTGTTTAGATCTTTTAGTTTTGACCTTAGACGATTTTAGATCTTGTTTAGATCTTTTAGATTTGACCTTAGATGATTGTAGCTTTTCTGTTTAGATCTTTTAGTTTTGACCATAGACAATTTTAGCTCCTGCTTAGATCTTTTAGTTTTGACCTTAGATGATTGTAACTATCCTGTTTAGATCTTTTAGTTTTGACCTTAGACGATTTTAGCTATCCTGTTTAGATCTTTTAGTTTTGACCTTAGATGATTGTAGCTATCCTGTTTAGATCTTTTAGTTTTGACCTTAGACGATTTTGGCTCCTGCTTAGATCTTTTAGTTTTGACCTTAAATCATTGTAGCTATCCTGTTTAGATCTTTTAGTTTTTACCTTAGATGAGTTTAGCTCCTGTTTAGATCTTTTAGTTTTGACCTTAGATGATTGTAGCTATCTTCTTTAGATCTTTTAGTTTTGACCTTAGACGATTTTAGCTCCTGCTTAGATCTTTTAGTTTTGACCTTAGATGATTGTAGCTATCCTGTTTAGATCTTTTAGTTTTGATCTTAGACGATTTTAGCTCCTGCTTAGATCTTTTAGTTTTGACCTTAGATGATTGTAGCTATGCTGTTTAGATCTTTTAGTTTTGATCTTAGATGATTTTAGCTATCCTGTTTAGATCTTTTTCTCTTGACCTTAGACGATTTTACATCCTGTTTAGATCTTTTAGTTTTGACCTTAGACGATTTTAGCTCCTGTTTAGATCTTTTATTTTTGACCTTAGATGATTTTACCTCCTGTTTAGATCTTTTATTTTTGAACTTAGATGATTTTAGCTATCCTGTTTAGATCTTTTTCTTTTGACCTTAGACGATTTTAGCTCCTGCTTAGATCTTTTAGTTTTGACCTTAGATGATTTTAGCTATCCTGTTTAGATCTTTTAGTTTTGACCTTAGACGATTTTAGCTATCCTGTTTAGATCTTTTAGTTTTGACCTTAGATGATTTTAGCTATCATGTTTAGATCTTTTAGTTTTGACCTTAGACGATTTTAGCTATCCTGTTTAGATCTTTTAGTTTTGACCTTAGATGATTTTAGCTATCCTGTTTAGTTCTTTTAGTTTTGACCTTAGATGATTTTAGCTCCTGTTTAGACTTTTAGTTTTGACCTTAGTTGATTTTAGCTCCTGTTTAGATCTTTTAGTTTTGACCTTAAATTATTTTAGCTATCCTGTTTAGATCTTTTAATTTTGACCTTAGACGATTTTAGCTCCTGCTTAGATCTTTTAGTTTTGACCTTAGATGATTGTAACTATCCTGTTTAGATCTTTTAGTTTTGACCTTATACGATTTTAGCTCCTATTTAGATCTTTTAGTTTTGGCCTTAGATGATTGTATCTATCCTATTTAGATCTTTTAGTTTTGACCTTAGACGATTTTAGCTCCTGTTTAGATGTTTTAGTTTTGATCTTAGATGATTTTAGCTATCCTGTTTAGATCTTTTAGTTTTGACCTTAGACGATTTTAGCTCCTGTTTAGATCTTTTAGTTTTGACCTTAGATGATTTTAGCTATCCTGTTTAGATCTTTTTGTTTTTACCTTAGACGATTTTACATCCTGTTTAGATCTTTTTCTTTTGACCATAGATGATTTTAGCTCCTGTTTAGATCTTTTAGTTTTGACCTTAGATGATTGTAGCTATCCTGTTTAGATCTTTTAGTTTTGAGCTTAGACGATTTTAGATCTTGTTTAGATCTTTTAGATTTGACCTTAGATGATTGTAGCTTTTCTGTTTAGATCTTTTAGTTTTGACCATAGACAATTTTAGCTCCTGCTTAGATCTTTTAGTTTTGACCTTAGATGATTGTAACTATCCTGTTTAGATCTTTTAGTTTTGACCTTAGACGATTTTAGCTATCCTGTTTAGATCTTTTAGTTTTGACCTTAGATGATTGTAGCTATCCTGTTTAGATCTTTTAGTTTTGACCTTAGACGATTTTGGCTCCTGCTTAGATCTTTTAGTTTTGACCTTAAATCATTGTAGCTATCCTGTTTAGATCTTTTAGTTTTAACTTAGATGAGTTTAGCTCCTGTTTAGATCTTTTAGTTTTGACCTTAGATGATTGTAGCTATCCTGTTTAGATCTTTTAGTTTTGATCTTAGACGATTTTAGCTCCTGCTTAGATCTTTTAGTTTTGACCTTAGATGATTGTAGCTATGCTGTTTAGATCTTTTAGTTTTGATCTTAGATGATTTTAGCTATCCTGTTTAGATCTTTTTCTCTTGACCTTAGACGATTTTACATCCTGTTTAGATCTTTTAGTTTTGACCTTAGACGATTTTAGCTCCTGTTTAGATCTTTTATTTTTGACCTTAGATGATTTTACCTCCTGTTTAGATCTTTTATTTTTGACCTTAGATGATTTTAGCTATCCTGTTTAGATCTTTTTCTTTTGACCTTAGACGATTTTAGCTGCTTAGATCTTTTAGTTTTGACCTTAGATGATTGTAGCTATGCTGTTTAGATCTTTTAGTTTTGATCTTAGACGATTTTAGCTCCTGCTTAGATCTTTTAGTTTTGACCTTAGATGATTGTAGCTATCCTGCTTAGATCTTTTAGGTTTGACCTTAGATGATTTTAGCTATCCTGTTTAGATCTTTTTCTTTTGACCTTAGATGATTTTAGCTCCTGTTTAGATCTTTTATTTTTGACCTTAGATGATTGTAGCTCCTGTTTAGATGTTTTAGTTTTGATCTTAGACGATTTTAGCTATCCTGTTTAGATCTTTTAGTTTTGACCTTAGACGATTTTAGCTATCCTGTTTAGATCTTTTAGTTTTGATCTTAGATGATTTTAGCTATCCTGTTTAGATCTTTTTCTTTTGACCTTAGACGATTTTACATCCTGTTTAGATCTTTTAGTTTTGACCTTAGACGATTTTAGCTATCCTGTTTAGATCTTTTAGTTTTGACCTTAGATGATTTTAGCTATCCTGTTTAGATCTTTTTGTTTTTACCTTAGACGATTTTACATCCTGTTTAGATCTTTTTCTTTTGACCATAGATGATTTTAGCTCCTGTTTAGATCTTTTAGTTTTGACCTTAGATGATTGTAGCTATCCTGTTTAGATCTTTTAGTTTTGACCTTAAATTATTTTAGCTATCCTGTTTAGATCTTTTAATTTTGACCTTAGACGATTTTAGCTCCTGCTTAGATCTTTTAGTTTTGACCTTAGATGATTGTAACTATCCTGTTTAGATCTTTTAGTTTTGACCTTATACGATTTTAGCTCCTATTTAGATCTTTTAGTTTTGGCCTTAGATGATTGTATCTATCCTATTTAGATCTTTTAGTTTTGACCTTAGACGATTTTAGCTCCTGTTTAGATGTTTTAGTTTTGATCTTAGATGATTTTAGCTATCCTGTTTAGATCTTTTAGTTTTGACCTTAGACGATTTTAGCTCCTGTTTAGATCTTTTAGTTTTGACCTTAGATGATTTTAGCTATCCTGTTTAGATCTTTTTGTTTTTACCTTAGACGATTTTACATCCTGTTTAGATCTTTTTCTTTTGACCATAGATGATTTTAGCTCCTGTTTAGATCTTTTAGTTTTGACCTTAGATGATTGTAGCTATCCTGTTTAGATCTTTTAGTTTTGAGCTTAGACGATTTTAGATCTTGTTTAGATCTTTTAGATTTGACCTTAGATGATTGTAGCTTTTCTGTTTAGATCTTTTAGTTTTGACCATAGACAATTTTAGCTCCTGCTTAGATCTTTTAGTTTTGACCTTAGATGATTGTAACTATCCTGTTTAGATCTTTTAGTTTTGACCTTAGACGATTTTAGCTATCCTGTTTAGATCTTTTAGTTTTGACCTTAGATGATTGTAGCTATCCTGTTTAGATCTTTTAGTTTTGACCTTAGACGATTTTGGCTCCTGCTTAGATCTTTTAGTTTTGACCTTAAATCATTGTAGCTATCCTGTTTAGATCTTTTAGTTTTAACTTAGATGAGTTTAGCTCCTGTTTAGATCTTTTAGTTTTGACCTTAGATGATTGTAGCTATCCTGTTTAGATCTTTTAGTTTTGATCTTAGACGATTTTAGCTCCTGCTTAGATCTTTTAGTTTTGACCTTAGATGATTGTAGCTATGCTGTTTAGATCTTTTAGTTTTGATCTTAGATGATTTTAGCTATCCTGTTTAGATCTTTTTCTCTTGACCTTAGACGATTTTACATCCTGTTTAGATCTTTTAGTTTTGACCTTAGACGATTTTAGCTCCTGTTTAGATCTTTTATTTTTGACCTTAGATGATTTTACCTCCTGTTTAGATCTTTTATTTTTGACCTTAGATGATTTTAGCTATCCTGTTTAGATCTTTTTCTTTTGACCTTAGACGATTTTAGCTGCTTAGATCTTTTAGTTTTGACCTTAGATGATTGTAGCTATGCTGTTTAGATCTTTTAGTTTTGATCTTAGACGATTTTAGCTCCTGCTTAGATCTTTTAGTTTTGACCTTAGATGATTGTAGCTATCCTGCTTAGATCTTTTAGGTTTGACCTTAGATGATTTTAGCTATCCTGTTTAGATCTTTTTCTTTTGACCTTAGATGATTTTAGCTCCTGTTTAGATCTTTTATTTTTGACCTTAGATGATTGTAGCTCCTGTTTAGATGTTTTAGTTTTGATCTTAGACGATTTTAGCTATCCTGTTTAGATCTTTTAGTTTTGACCTTAGACGATTTTAGCTATCCTGTTTAGATCTTTTAGTTTTGATCTTAGATGATTTTAGCTATCCTGTTTAGATCTTTTAGTTTTGACCGTAGACGATTTTAGCTATCCTGTTTAGATCTTTTAGTTTTGACCTTAGATGATTGTAGCTATCCTGTTTAGATCTTTTAGTTTTGACCTTAGACGATTTTAGATCTTGTTTAGATCTTTTAGATTTGACCTTAGATGATTGTAGCTTTTCTGTTTAGATCTTTTAGTTTTGACCATAGACAATTTTAGCTCCTGCTTAGATCTTTTAGTTTTGACCTTAGATGATTGTAACTATCCTGTTTAGATCTTTTAGTTTTGACCTTAGACGATTTTAGCTATCCTGTTTAGATCTTTTAGTTTTGACCTTAGATGATTGTAGCTATCCTGTTTAGATCTTTTAGTTTTGACCTTAGACGATTTTGGCTCCTGCTTAGATCTTTTAGTTTTGACCTTAAATCATTGTAGCTATCCTGTTTAGATCTTTTAGTTTTTACCTTAGATGAGTTTAGCTCCTGTTTAGATCTTTTAGTTTTGACCTTAGATGATTGTAGCTATCTTCTTTAGATCTTTTAGTTTTGACCTTAGACGATTTTAGCTCCTGCTTAGATCTTTTAGTTTTGACCTTAGATGATTGTAGCTATCCTGTTTAGATCTTTTAGTTTTGATCTTAGACGATTTTAGCTCCTGCTTAGATCTTTTAGTTTTGACCTTAGATGATTGTAGCTATGCTGTTTAGATCTTTTAGTTTTGATCTTAGATGATTTTAGCTATCCTGTTTAGATCTTTTTCTCTTGACCTTAGACGATTTTACATCCTGTTTAGATCTTTTAGTTTTGACCTTAGACGATTTTAGCTCCTGTTTAGATCTTTTATTTTTGACCTTAGATGATTTTACCTCCTGTTTAGATCTTTTATTTTTGAACTTAGATGATTTTAGCTATCCTGTTTAGATCTTTTTCTTTTGACCTTAGACGATTTTAGCTCCTGCTTAGATCTTTTAGTTTTGACCTTAGATGATTTTAGCTATCCTGTTTAGATCTTTTAGTTTTGACCTTAGACGATTTTAGCTATCCTGTTTAGATCTTTTAGTTTTGACCTTAGATGATTTTAGCTATCATGTTTAGATCTTTTAGTTTTGACCTTAGACGATTTTAGCTATCCTGTTTAGATCTTTTAGTTTTGACCTTAGATGATTTTAGCTATCCTGTTTAGTTCTTTTAGTTTTGACCTTAGATGATTTTAGCTCCTGTTTAGACTTTTAGTTTTGACCTTAGTTGATTTTAGCTCCTGTTTAGATCTTTTAGTTTTGACCTTAAATTATTTTAGCTATCCTGTTTAGATCTTTTAATTTTGACCTTAGACGATTTTAGCTCCTGCTTAGATCTTTTAGTTTTGACCTTAGATGATTGTAACTATCCTGTTTAGATCTTTTAGTTTTGACCTTATACGATTTTAGCTCCTATTTAGATCTTTTAGTTTTGGCCTTAGATGATTGTATCTATCCTATTTAGATCTTTTAGTTTTGACCTTAGACGATTTTAGCTCCTGTTTAGATGTTTTAGTTTTGATCTTAGATGATTTTAGCTATCCTGTTTAGATCTTTTAGTTTTGACCTTAGACGATTTTAGCTCCTGTTTAGATCTTTTAGTTTTGACCTTAGATGATTTTAGCTATCCTGTTTAGATCTTTTTGTTTTTACCTTAGACGATTTTACATCCTGTTTAGATCTTTTTCTTTTGACCATAGATGATTTTAGCTCCTGTTTAGATCTTTTAGTTTTGACCTTAGATGATTGTAGCTATCCTGTTTAGATCTTTTAGTTTTGAGCTTAGACGATTTTAGATCTTGTTTAGATCTTTTAGATTTGACCTTAGATGATTGTAGCTTTTCTGTTTAGATCTTTTAGTTTTGACCATAGACAATTTTAGCTCCTGCTTAGATCTTTTAGTTTTGACCTTAGATGATTGTAACTATCCTGTTTAGATCTTTTAGTTTTGACCTTAGACGATTTTAGCTATCCTGTTTAGATCTTTTAGTTTTGACCTTAGATGATTGTAGCTATCCTGTTTAGATCTTTTAGTTTTGACCTTAGACGATTTTGGCTCCTGCTTAGATCTTTTAGTTTTGACCTTAAATCATTGTAGCTATCCTGTTTAGATCTTTTAGTTTTAACTTAGATGAGTTTAGCTCCTGTTTAGATCTTTTAGTTTTGACCTTAGATGATTGTAGCTATCCTGTTTAGATCTTTTAGTTTTGATCTTAGACGATTTTAGCTCCTGCTTAGATCTTTTAGTTTTGACCTTAGATGATTGTAGCTATGCTGTTTAGATCTTTTAGTTTTGATCTTAGATGATTTTAGCTATCCTGTTTAGATCTTTTTCTCTTGACCTTAGACGATTTTACATCCTGTTTAGATCTTTTAGTTTTGACCTTAGACGATTTTAGCTCCTGTTTAGATCTTTTATTTTTGACCTTAGATGATTTTACCTCCTGTTTAGATCTTTTATTTTTGACCTTAGATGATTTTAGCTATCCTGTTTAGATCTTTTTCTTTTGACCTTAGACGATTTTAGCTGCTTAGATCTTTTAGTTTTGACCTTAGATGATTGTAGCTATGCTGTTTAGATCTTTTAGTTTTGATCTTAGACGATTTTAGCTCCTGCTTAGATCTTTTAGTTTTGACCTTAGATGATTGTAGCTATCCTGCTTAGATCTTTTAGGTTTGACCTTAGATGATTTTAGCTATCCTGTTTAGATCTTTTTCTTTTGACCTTAGATGATTTTAGCTCCTGTTTAGATCTTTTATTTTTGACCTTAGATGATTGTAGCTCCTGTTTAGATGTTTTAGTTTTGATCTTAGACGATTTTAGCTATCCTGTTTAGATCTTTTAGTTTTGACCTTAGACGATTTTAGCTATCCTGTTTAGATCTTTTAGTTTTGATCTTAGATGATTTTAGCTATCCTGTTTAGATCTTTTTCTTTTGACCTTAGACGATTTTACATCCTGTTTAGATCTTTTAGTTTTGACCTTAGACGATTTTAGCTATCCTGTTTAGATCTTTTAGTTTTGACCTTAGATGATTTTAGCTATCCTGTTTAGATCTTTTAGTTTTGACCTTAGACGATTTTACATCCTGTTTAGATCTTTTTCTTTTGACCATAGATGATTTTAGCTCCTGTTTAGATCTTTTAGTTTTGACCTTAGATGATTGTAGCTATCCTGTTTAGATCTTTTAGTTTTGACCTTAAATTATTTTAGCTATCCTGTTTAGATCTTTTAATTTTGACCTTAGACGATTTTAGCTCCTGCTTAGATCTTTTAGTTTTGACCTTAGATGATTGTAACTATCCTGTTTAGATCTTTTAGTTTTGACCTTATACGATTTTAGCTCCTATTTAGATCTTTTAGTTTTGGCCTTAGATGATTGTATCTATCCTATTTAGATCTTTTAGTTTTGACCTTAGACGATTTTAGCTCCTGTTTAGATGTTTTAGTTTTGATCTTAGATGATTTTAGCTATCCTGTTTAGATCTTTTAGTTTTGACCTTAGACGATTTTAGCTCCTGTTTAGATCTTTTAGTTTTGACCTTAGATGATTTTAGCTATCCTGTTTAGATCTTTTTGTTTTTACCTTAGACGATTTTACATCCTGTTTAGATCTTTTTCTTTTGACCATAGATGATTTTAGCTCCTGTTTAGATCTTTTAGTTTTGACCTTAGATGATTGTAGCTATCCTGTTTAGATCTTTTAGTTTTGAGCTTAGACGATTTTAGATCTTGTTTAGATCTTTTAGATTTGACCTTAGATGATTGTAGCTTTTCTGTTTAGATCTTTTAGTTTTGACCATAGACAATTTTAGCTCCTGCTTAGATCTTTTAGTTTTGACCTTAGATGATTGTAACTATCCTGTTTAGATCTTTTAGTTTTGACCTTAGACGATTTTAGCTATCCTGTTTAGATCTTTTAGTTTTGACCTTAGATGATTGTAGCTATCCTGTTTAGATCTTTTAGTTTTGACCTTAGACGATTTTGGCTCCTGCTTAGATCTTTTAGTTTTGACCTTAAATCATTGTAGCTATCCTGTTTAGATCTTTTAGTTTTAACTTAGATGAGTTTAGCTCCTGTTTAGATCTTTTAGTTTTGACCTTAGATGATTGTAGCTATCCTGTTTAGATCTTTTAGTTTTGATCTTAGACGATTTTAGCTCCTGCTTAGATCTTTTAGTTTTGACCTTAGATGATTGTAGCTATGCTGTTTAGATCTTTTAGTTTTGATCTTAGATGATTTTAGCTATCCTGTTTAGATCTTTTTCTCTTGACCTTAGACGATTTTACATCCTGTTTAGATCTTTTAGTTTTGACCTTAGACGATTTTAGCTCCTGTTTAGATCTTTTATTTTTGACCTTAGATGATTTTACCTCCTGTTTAGATCTTTTATTTTTGACCTTAGATGATTTTAGCTATCCTGTTTAGATCTTTTTCTTTTGACCTTAGACGATTTTAGCTGCTTAGATCTTTTAGTTTTGACCTTAGATGATTGTAGCTATGCTGTTTAGATCTTTTAGTTTTGATCTTAGACGATTTTAGCTCCTGCTTAGATCTTTTAGTTTTGACCTTAGATGATTGTAGCTATCCTGCTTAGATCTTTTAGGTTTGACCTTAGATGATTTTAGCTATCCTGTTTAGATCTTTTTCTTTTGACCTTAGATGATTTTAGCTCCTGTTTAGATCTTTTATTTTTGACCTTAGATGATTGTAGCTCCTGTTTAGATGTTTTAGTTTTGATCTTAGACGATTTTAGCTATCCTGTTTAGATCTTTTAGTTTTGACCTTAGACGATTTTAGCTATCCTGTTTAGATCTTTTAGTTTTGATCTTAGATGATTTTAGCTATCCTGTTTAGATCTTTTTCTTTTGACCTTAGACGATTTTACATCCTGTTTAGATCTTTTAGTTTTGACCTTAGACGATTTTAGCTATCCTGTTTAGATCTTTTAGTTTTGACCTTAGACGATTTTAGCTCCTATTTAGATGTTTTAGTTTTGATCTTAGATGATTTTAGCTATCCTGTTTAGATCTTTTTCTTTTGACCTTAGACGATTTTAGCTCCTGTTTAGATCTTTTAGTTTTGACCTTAGATGATTTTAGCTCCTGTTTAGATCTTTTATTTTTGAGCTTAGTTAATTGTAGCTATCCTGTTTAGATCTTTTAGTTTTGACCTTAGACGATTTTAGCTATCCTGTTTAGATGTTTTAGTTTTGACCTTAGATGATTTTAGCTATCCTGTTTAGATCTTTTTCATTTGACCTTAGACGATTTTACATCCTGTTTAGATCTTTTAGTTTTGACCTTAGATGATTTTAGCTATCCTGTTTAGATCTTTTTCTTTTGACCTTAGACGATTGTAGCTATCCCGTTTAGATCTTTTAATTTTGACCTTAGACGATTTTAGCTCCTGTTTAGAGCCTTTAGTTTTGATCTTAGATGATTTTAGCTATGCTGTTTAGATCTTTTTCTTTTGACCTTAGACGATTTTAACTCCTGTTTAGATATTTTAGTTTTGACCTTAAATGATTGTAGCTATCCTGTTTAGATCTTTTAGTTTTGACCTTAGACGATTTTAGCTCCTGCTTAGATCTTTTAGTTTTGACCTTAGATGATTGTAACTATCCTGTTTAGATCTTTTAGTTTTGACCTTATACGATTTTAGCTCCTATTTAGATCTTTTAGTTTTGACCTTAGATGATTGTATCTATCCTATTTAGATCTTTTAGTTTTGACCTTAGACGATTTTAGCTCCTGTTTAGATGTTTTAGTTTTGATCTTAGACGATTTTCGCTATCCTGTTTAGATCTTTTTCTTTTGACCTTAGACGATTTTACATCCTGTTTGGATCTTTTAGTTTTGACCTTAGACGATTTTAGCTATCCTGTTTAGATCTTTTAGTTTTGACCTTAGACGATTTTAGATCTTGTTTAGATCTTTTAGATTTGACCTTAGATGATTGTAGCTTTTCTATTTAGATCTTTTAGTTTTGACCATAGACAATTTTAGCTCCTGCTTAGATCTTTTAGTTTTGACCTTAGATGATTGTAACTATCCTGTTTAGATCTTTTAGTTTTGACCTTAGACGATTTTAGCTATCCTGTTTAGATCTTTTAGTTTTGACCTTAGATGATTGTAGCTATCCTGTTTAGATCTTTTAGTTTTGACCTTAGACGATTTTGGCTCCTGCTTAGATCTTTTAGTTTTGACCTTAAATCATTGTAGCTATCCTGTTTAGATCTTTTAGTTTTTACCTTAGATGAGTTTAGCTCCTGTTTAGATCTTTTAGTTTTGACCTTAGATGATTGTAGCTATCTTCTTTAGATCTTTTAGTTTTGACCTTAGACGATTTTAGCTCCTGCTTAGATCTTTTAGTTTTGACCTTAGATGATTGTAGCTATCCTGTTTAGATCTTTTAGTTTTGATCTTAGACGATTTTAGCTCCTGCTTAGATCTTTTAGTTTTGACCTTAGATGATTGTAGCTATGCTGTTTAGATCTTTTAGTTTTGATCTTAGATGATTTTAGCTATCCTGTTTAGATCTTTTTCTCTTGACCTTAGACGATTTTACATCCTGTTTAGATCTTTTAGTTTTGACCTTAGACGATTTTAGCTCCTGTTTAGATCTTTTATTTTTGACCTTAGATGATTTTACCTCCTGTTTAGATCTTTTATTTTTGAACTTAGATGATTTTAGCTATCCTGTTTAGATCTTTTTCTTTTGACCTTAGACGATTTTAGCTCCTGCTTAGATCTTTTAGTTTTGACCTTAGATGATTTTAGCTATCCTGTTTAGATCTTTTAGTTTTGACCTTAGACGATTTTAGCTATCCTGTTTAGATCTTTTAGTTTTGACCTTAGATGATTTTAGCTATCATGTTTAGATCTTTTAGTTTTGACCTTAGACGATTTTAGCTATCCTGTTTAGATCTTTTAGTTTTGACCTTAGATGATTTTAGCTATCCTGTTTAGTTCTTTTAGTTTTGACCTTAGATGATTTTAGCTCCTGTTTAGACTTTTAGTTTTGACCTTAGTTGATTTTAGCTCCTGTTTAGATCTTTTAGTTTTGACCTTAAATTATTTTAGCTATCCTGTTTAGATCTTTTAATTTTGACCTTAGACGATTTTAGCTCCTGCTTAGATCTTTTAGTTTTGACCTTAGATGATTGTAACTATCCTATTTAGATCTTTTAGTTTTGACCTTAGACGATTTTAACTCCTGTTTAGATATTTTAGTTTTGACCTTAAATGATTGTAGCTATCCTGTTTAGATCTTTTAGTTTTGACCTTAGACGATTTTAGCTCCTGCTTAGATCTTTTAGTTTTGACCTTAGATGATTGTAACTATCCTGTTTAGATCTTTTAGTTTTGACCTTATACGATTTTAGCTCCTATTTAGATCTTTTAGTTTTGACCTTAGATGATTGTATCTATCCTATTTAGATCTTTTAGTTTTGACCTTAGACGATTTTAGCTCCTGTTTAGATGTTTTAGTTTTGATCTTAGACGATTTTCGCTATCCTGTTTAGATCTTTTTCTTTTGACCTTAGACGATTTTACATCCTGTTTGGATCTTTTAGTTTTGACCTTAGACGATTTTAGCTATCCTGTTTAGATCTTTTAGTTTTGACCTTAGACGATTTTAGATCTTGTTTAGATCTTTTAGATTTGACCTTAGATGATTGTAGCTTTTCTGTTTAGATCTTTTAGTTTTGACCATAGACAATTTTAGCTCCTGCTTAGATCTTTTAGTTTTGACCTTAGATGATTGTAACTATCCTGTTTAGATCTTTTAGTTTTGACCTTAGACGATTTTAGCTATCCTGTTTAGATCTTTTAGTTTTGACCTTAGATGATTGTAGCTATCCTGTTTAGATCTTTTAGTTTTGACCTTAGACGATTTTGGCTCCTGCTTAGATCTTTTAGTTTTGACCTTAAATCATTGTAGCTATCCTGTTTAGATCTTTTAGTTTTGACCTTAAATTATTTTAGCTATCCTGTTTAGATCTTTTAATTTTGACCTTAGACGATTTTAGCTCCTGCTTAGATCTTTTAGTTTTGACCTTAGATGATTGTAACTATCCTGTTTAGATCTTTTAGTTTTGACCTTATACGATTTTAGCTCCTATTTAGATCTTTTAGTTTTGGCCTTAGATGATTGTATCTATCCTATTTAGATCTTTTAGTTTTGACCTTAGACGATTTTAGCTCCTGTTTAGATGTTTTAGTTTTGATCTTAGATGATTTTAGCTATCCTGTTTAGATCTTTTAGTTTTGACCTTAGACGATTTTAGCTCCTGTTTAGATCTTTTAGTTTTGACCTTAGATGATTTTAGCTATCCTGTTTAGATCTTTTTGTTTTTACCTTAGACGATTTTACATCCTGTTTAGATCTTTTTCTTTTGACCATAGATGATTTTAGCTCCTGTTTAGATCTTTTAGTTTTGACCTTAGATGATTGTAGCTATCCTGTTTAGATCTTTTAGTTTTGAGCTTAGACGATTTTAGATCTTGTTTAGATCTTTTAGATTTGACCTTAGATGATTGTAGCTTTTCTGTTTAGATCTTTTAGTTTTGACCATAGACAATTTTAGCTCCTGCTTAGATCTTTTAGTTTTGACCTTAGATGATTGTAACTATCCTGTTTAGATCTTTTAGTTTTGACCTTAGACGATTTTAGCTATCCTGTTTAGATCTTTTAGTTTTGACCTTAGATGATTGTAGCTATCCTGTTTAGATCTTTTAGTTTTGACCTTAGACGATTTTGGCTCCTGCTTAGATCTTTTAGTTTTGACCTTAAATCATTGTAGCTATCCTGTTTAGATCTTTTAGTTTTAACTTAGATGAGTTTAGCTCCTGTTTAGATCTTTTAGTTTTGACCTTAGATGATTGTAGCTATCCTGTTTAGATCTTTTAGTTTTGATCTTAGACGATTTTAGCTCCTGCTTAGATCTTTTAGTTTTGACCTTAGATGATTGTAGCTATGCTGTTTAGATCTTTTAGTTTTGATCTTAGATGATTTTAGCTATCCTGTTTAGATCTTTTTCTCTTGACCTTAGACGATTTTACATCCTGTTTAGATCTTTTAGTTTTGACCTTAGACGATTTTAGCTCCTGTTTAGATCTTTTATTTTTGACCTTAGATGATTTTACCTCCTGTTTAGATCTTTTATTTTTGACCTTAGATGATTTTAGCTATCCTGTTTAGATCTTTTTCTTTTGACCTTAGACGATTTTAGCTGCTTAGATCTTTTAGTTTTGACCTTAGATGATTGTAGCTATGCTGTTTAGATCTTTTAGTTTTGATCTTAGACGATTTTAGCTCCTGCTTAGATCTTTTAGTTTTGACCTTAGATGATTGTAGCTATCCTGCTTAGATCTTTTAGGTTTGACCTTAGATGATTTTAGCTATCCTGTTTAGATCTTTTTCTTTTGACCTTAGATGATTTTAGCTCCTGTTTAGATCTTTTATTTTTGACCTTAGATGATTGTAGCTCCTGTTTAGATGTTTTAGTTTTGATCTTAGACGATTTTAGCTATCCTGTTTAGATCTTTTAGTTTTGACCTTAGACGATTTTAGCTATCCTGTTTAGATCTTTTAGTTTTGATCTTAGATGATTTTAGCTATCCTGTTTAGATCTTTTTCTTTTGACCTTAGACGATTTTACATCCTGTTTAGATCTTTTAGTTTTGACCTTAGACGATTTTAGCTATCCTGTTTAGATCTTTTAGTTTTGACCTTAGATGATTTTAGCTATCCTGTTTAGATCTTTTTGTTTTTACCTTAGACGATTTTACATCCTGTTTAGATCTTTTTCTTTTGACCATAGATGATTTTAGCTCCTGTTTAGATCTTTTAGTTTTGACCTTAGATGATTGTAGCTATCCTGTTTAGATCTTTTAGTTTTGACCTTAAATTATTTTAGCTATCCTGTTTAGATCTTTTAATTTTGACCTTAGACGATTTTAGCTCCTGCTTAGATCTTTTAGTTTTGACCTTAGATGATTGTAACTATCCTGTTTAGATCTTTTAGTTTTGACCTTATACGATTTTAGCTCCTATTTAGATCTTTTAGTTTTGGCCTTAGATGATTGTATCTATCCTATTTAGATCTTTTAGTTTTGACCTTAGACGATTTTAGCTCCTGTTTAGATGTTTTAGTTTTGATCTTAGATGATTTTAGCTATCCTGTTTAGATCTTTTAGTTTTGACCTTAGACGATTTTAGCTCCTGTTTAGATCTTTTAGTTTTGACCTTAGATGATTTTAGCTATCCTGTTTAGATCTTTTTGTTTTTACCTTAGACGATTTTACATCCTGTTTAGATCTTTTTCTTTTGACCATAGATGATTTTAGCTCCTGTTTAGATCTTTTAGTTTTGACCTTAGATGATTGTAGCTATCCTGTTTAGATCTTTTAGTTTTGAGCTTAGACGATTTTAGATCTTGTTTAGATCTTTTAGATTTGACCTTAGATGATTGTAGCTTTTCTGTTTAGATCTTTTAGTTTTGACCATAGACAATTTTAGCTCCTGCTTAGATCTTTTAGTTTTGACCTTAGATGATTGTAACTATCCTGTTTAGATCTTTTAGTTTTGACCTTAGACGATTTTAGCTATCCTGTTTAGATCTTTTAGTTTTGACCTTAGATGATTGTAGCTATCCTGTTTAGATCTTTTAGTTTTGACCTTAGACGATTTTGGCTCCTGCTTAGATCTTTTAGTTTTGACCTTAAATCATTGTAGCTATCCTGTTTAGATCTTTTAGTTTTAACTTAGATGAGTTTAGCTCCTGTTTAGATCTTTTAGTTTTGACCTTAGATGATTGTAGCTATCCTGTTTAGATCTTTTAGTTTTGATCTTAGACGATTTTAGCTCCTGCTTAGATCTTTTAGTTTTGACCTTAGATGATTGTAGCTATGCTGTTTAGATCTTTTAGTTTTGATCTTAGATGATTTTAGCTATCCTGTTTAGATCTTTTTCTCTTGACCTTAGACGATTTTACATCCTGTTTAGATCTTTTAGTTTTGACCTTAGACGATTTTAGCTCCTGTTTAGATCTTTTATTTTTGACCTTAGATGATTTTACCTCCTGTTTAGATCTTTTATTTTTGACCTTAGATGATTTTAGCTATCCTGTTTAGATCTTTTTCTTTTGACCTTAGACGATTTTAGCTGCTTAGATCTTTTAGTTTTGACCTTAGATGATTGTAGCTATGCTGTTTAGATCTTTTAGTTTTGATCTTAGACGATTTTAGCTCCTGCTTAGATCTTTTAGTTTTGACCTTAGATGATTGTAGCTATCCTGCTTAGATCTTTTAGGTTTGACCTTAGATGATTTTAGCTATCCTGTTTAGATCTTTTTCTTTTGACCTTAGATGATTTTAGCTCCTGTTTAGATCTTTTATTTTTGACCTTAGATGATTGTAGCTCCTGTTTAGATGTTTTAGTTTTGATCTTAGACGATTTTAGCTATCCTGTTTAGATCTTTTAGTTTTGACCTTAGACGATTTTAGCTATCCTGTTTAGATCTTTTAGTTTTGATCTTAGATGATTTTAGCTATCCTGTTTAGATCTTTTTCTTTTGACCTTAGACGATTTTACATCCTGTTTAGATCTTTTAGTTTTGACCTTAGACGATTTTAGCTATCCTGTTTAGATCTTTTAGTTTTGACCTTAGACGATTTTAGCTCCTATTTAGATGTTTTAGTTTTGATCTTAGATGATTTTAGCTATCCTGTTTAGATCTTTTTCTTTTGACCTTAGACGATTTTAGCTCCTGTTTAGATCTTTTAGTTTTGACCTTAGATGATTTTAGCTCCTGTTTAGATCTTTTATTTTTGAGCTTAGTTAATTGTAGCTATCCTGTTTAGATCTTTTAGTTTTGACCTTAGACGATTTTAGCTATCCTGTTTAGATGTTTTAGTTTTGACCTTAGATGATTTTAGCTATCCTGTTTAGATCTTTTTCATTTGACCTTAGACGATTTTACATCCTGTTTAGATCTTTTAGTTTTGACCTTAGATGATTTTAGCTATCCTGTTTAGATCTTTTTCTTTTGACCTTAGACGATTGTAGCTATCCCGTTTAGATCTTTTAATTTTGACCTTAGACGATTTTAGCTCCTGTTTAGAGCCTTTAGTTTTGATCTTAGATGATTTTAGCTATGCTGTTTAGATCTTTTTCTTTTGACCTTAGACGATTTTAACTCCTGTTTAGATATTTTAGTTTTGACCTTAAATGATTGTAGCTATCCTGTTTAGATCTTTTAGTTTTGACCTTAGACGATTTTAGCTCCTGCTTAGATCTTTTAGTTTTGACCTTAGATGATTGTAACTATCCTGTTTAGATCTTTTAGTTTTGACCTTATACGATTTTAGCTCCTATTTAGATCTTTTAGTTTTGACCTTAGATGATTGTATCTATCCTATTTAGATCTTTTAGTTTTGACCTTAGACGATTTTAGCTCCTGTTTAGATGTTTTAGTTTTGATCTTAGACGATTTTCGCTATCCTGTTTAGATCTTTTTCTTTTGACCTTAGACGATTTTACATCCTGTTTGGATCTTTTAGTTTTGACCTTAGACGATTTTAGCTATCCTGTTTAGATCTTTTAGTTTTGACCTTAGACGATTTTAGATCTTGTTTAGATCTTTTAGATTTGACCTTAGATGATTGTAGCTTTTCTATTTAGATCTTTTAGTTTTGACCATAGACAATTTTAGCTCCTGCTTAGATCTTTTAGTTTTGACCTTAGATGATTGTAACTATCCTGTTTAGATCTTTTAGTTTTGACCTTAGACGATTTTAGCTATCCTGTTTAGATCTTTTAGTTTTGACCTTAGATGATTGTAGCTATCCTGTTTAGATCTTTTAGTTTTGACCTTAGACGATTTTGGCTCCTGCTTAGATCTTTTAGTTTTGACCTTAAATCATTGTAGCTATCCTGTTTAGATCTTTTAGTTTTTACCTTAGATGAGTTTAGCTCCTGTTTAGATCTTTTAGTTTTGACCTTAGATGATTGTAGCTATCTTCTTTAGATCTTTTAGTTTTGACCTTAGACGATTTTAGCTCCTGCTTAGATCTTTTAGTTTTGACCTTAGATGATTGTAGCTATCCTGTTTAGATCTTTTAGTTTTGATCTTAGACGATTTTAGCTCCTGCTTAGATCTTTTAGTTTTGACCTTAGATGATTGTAGCTATGCTGTTTAGATCTTTTAGTTTTGATCTTAGATGATTTTAGCTATCCTGTTTAGATCTTTTTCTCTTGACCTTAGACGATTTTACATCCTGTTTAGATCTTTTAGTTTTGACCTTAGACGATTTTAGCTCCTGTTTAGATCTTTTATTTTTGACCTTAGATGATTTTACCTCCTGTTTAGATCTTTTATTTTTGAACTTAGATGATTTTAGCTATCCTGTTTAGATCTTTTTCTTTTGACCTTAGACGATTTTAGCTCCTGCTTAGATCTTTTAGTTTTGACCTTAGATGATTTTAGCTATCCTGTTTAGATCTTTTAGTTTTGACCTTAGACGATTTTAGCTATCCTGTTTAGATCTTTTAGTTTTGACCTTAGATGATTTTAGCTATCATGTTTAGATCTTTTAGTTTTGACCTTAGACGATTTTAGCTATCCTGTTTAGATCTTTTAGTTTTGACCTTAGATGATTTTAGCTATCCTGTTTAGTTCTTTTAGTTTTGACCTTAGATGATTTTAGCTCCTGTTTAGACTTTTAGTTTTGACCTTAGTTGATTTTAGCTCCTGTTTAGATCTTTTAGTTTTGACCTTAAATTATTTTAGCTATCCTGTTTAGATCTTTTAATTTTGACCTTAGACGATTTTAGCTCCTGCTTAGATCTTTTAGTTTTGACCTTAGATGATTGTAACTATCCTATTTAGATCTTTTAGTTTTGACCTTAGACGATTTTAACTCCTGTTTAGATATTTTAGTTTTGACCTTAAATGATTGTAGCTATCCTGTTTAGATCTTTTAGTTTTGACCTTAGACGATTTTAGCTCCTGCTTAGATCTTTTAGTTTTGACCTTAGATGATTGTAACTATCCTGTTTAGATCTTTTAGTTTTGACCTTATACGATTTTAGCTCCTATTTAGATCTTTTAGTTTTGACCTTAGATGATTGTATCTATCCTATTTAGATCTTTTAGTTTTGACCTTAGACGATTTTAGCTCCTGTTTAGATGTTTTAGTTTTGATCTTAGACGATTTTCGCTATCCTGTTTAGATCTTTTTCTTTTGACCTTAGACGATTTTACATCCTGTTTGGATCTTTTAGTTTTGACCTTAGACGATTTTAGCTATCCTGTTTAGATCTTTTAGTTTTGACCTTAGACGATTTTAGATCTTGTTTAGATCTTTTAGATTTGACCTTAGATGATTGTAGCTTTTCTGTTTAGATCTTTTAGTTTTGACCATAGACAATTTTAGCTCCTGCTTAGATCTTTTAGTTTTGACCTTAGATGATTGTAACTATCCTGTTTAGATCTTTTAGTTTTGACCTTAGACGATTTTAGCTATCCTGTTTAGATCTTTTAGTTTTGACCTTAGATGATTGTAGCTATCCTGTTTAGATCTTTTAGTTTTGACCTTAGACGATTTTGGCTCCTGCTTAGATCTTTTAGTTTTGACCTTAAATCATTGTAGCTATCCTGTTTAGATCTTTTAGTTTTTACCTTAGATGAGTTTAGCTCCTGTTTAGATCTTTTAGTTTTGACCTTAGATGATTGTAGCTATCTTCTTTAGATCTTTTAGTTTTGACCTTAGACGATTTTAGCTCCTGCTTAGATCTTTTAGTTTTGACCTTAGATGATTGTAGCTATCCTGTTTAGATCTTTTAGTTTTGATCTTAGACGATTTTAGCTCCTGCTTAGATCTTTTAGTTTTGACCTTAGATGATTGTAGCTATGCTGTTTAGATCTTTTAGTTTTGATCTTAGATGATTTTAGCTATCCTGTTTAGATCTTTTTCTCTTGACCTTAGACGATTTTACATCCTGTTTAGATCTTTTAGTTTTGACCTTAGACGATTTTAGCTCCTGTTTAGATCTTTTATTTTTGACCTTAGATGATTTTACCTCCTGTTTAGATCTTTTATTTTTGAACTTAGATGATTTTAGCTATCCTGTTTAGATCTTTTTCTTTTGACCTTAGACGATTTTAGCTCCTGCTTAGATCTTTTAGTTTTGACCTTAGATGATTTTAGCTATCCTGTTTAGATCTTTTAGTTTTGACCTTAGACGATTTTAGCTATCCTGTTTAGATCTTTTAGTTTTGACCTTAGATGATTTTAGCTATCATGTTTAGATCTTTTAGTTTTGACCTTAGACGATTTTAGCTATCCTGTTTAGATCTTTTAGTTTTGACCTTAGATGATTTTAGCTATCCTGTTTAGTTCTTTTAGTTTTGACCTTAGATGATTTTAGCTCCTGTTTAGACTTTTAGTTTTGACCTTAGTTGATTTTAGCTCCTGTTTAGATCTTTTAGTTTTGACCTTAAATTATTTTAGCTATCCTGTTTAGATCTTTTAATTTTGACCTTAGACGATTTTAGCTCCTGCTTAGATCTTTTAGTTTTGACCTTAGATGATTGTAACTATCCTATTTAGATCTTTTAGTTTTGACCTTAGACGATTTTAGCTCCTGTTTAGATGTTTTAGTTTTGATCTTAGACGATTTTAGCTATCCTGTTTAGATCTTTTTCTTTTGACCTTAGACGATTTTACATCCTGTTTGGATCTTTTAGTTTTGACCTTAGACGATTTTAGCTATCCTGTTTAGATCTTTTAGTTTTGACCTTAGACGATTTTAGCTCCTGTTTAGATCTTTTAGTTTTGATCTTAGATGATTTTAGCTATCCTGTTTAGATCTTTTAGTTTTGATCTTAGATGATTGTAGCTATCCTGTTTAGATCTTTTAGTTTTGACCTTAGACGAGTTTAGCTCCTGCTTAGATCTTTTAGTTTTGATCTTAGACGATTTTAGCTATCCTGTTTAGATCTTTTAGTTTTGATCTTAGATGATTGTAGCTATGCTGTTTAGATCTTTTAGTTTTGATCTTAGATGATTTTAGCTATCCTGTTTAGATCTTTTTCTTTTGACCTTAGTCGATTTTACATCCTGTTTAGATCTTTTTGTTTTGACCTTAGACGATTTTAGCTATCATGTTTATATCTTTTAGTTTTGACCTTAGACGATTTTATCTATCCTGTTTAGATCTTTTTCTTTTGACCTTAGACGATTTTACATCCTGTTTAGATCTTTTTGTTTTGGCCTTAGACGATTTTAGCTATCCTGTTTAGATCTTTTAGTTTTGACCTTAGACGGTTTTAGCTCCTGTGTAGATCTTTTAGTTTTGACCTTAGATGATTGTAGCTATCCTGTTTAGATCTTTTAGTTTTGACCTTAGACGAGTTTAGCTCCTGCTTAGATCTTTTAGTTTTGACCTTAGATGATTTTAGCTATCCTGTTTAGATCTTTTAGTTTTGACCTTAGATGATTGTAGCTATCCTGTTTAGATCTTTTAGTTTTGACCTTAGATAATTTTAGCTCCTGTTTAGATCTTTTAGTTTTGCAACAAAAACCTGTTAATTTATTTAGCTTTCCAATCTTTTGTATTTGACACCTGACATAAATATTCGGGAAACGTGTCGTGGTCTTTTTGATTGATGGACACAAACATGTGCAAACTTTTAATTGCTTGTTTATATCCATAGTGTCGTTAAAGATCCTTTATCAAAGAGGATAGGATCCCTTTCAACGGTTAACCTCGCCGTGTTTTGTGCAGGCCTATAGATATGGCATGGTACGTTTGTGTCAAATATTTGAGGTGCGAGATGGTTGGGTTTTTTATTGGTGGATTTGGTAACCATCAAAGCTTAAACTTTCTTTTTATATTCTATTTTCTAATCAGTCGTTTGATTTTCAGAAAATTTTATATTTGTTAACGTGTGTCATTTGCGATACTTCTTATCTGAAAATTGTTAAATGTAGTTCAATGGTATCTAAATATACACAAACCTATGCACCATAAATATTACTAAAATCAACAAAAAGCTTCACTTTCTCGAATGATAAAATTGATAACAAAAACAGTTCATACTTTAATCTTTAGCCACGATCACATGCACACATATAAATCAGTGTGGAAATATATAAAATTCGTTTGTTTGATGATGCAGAGTAGAAACTGGCATGATTTTCCTAATCATCATATTTATTTATATTTGTTCACTTTATCTCTTTGTACAACATCTGAATAATTGAGGGGAAAATATTTGAAGTTAACTGCCTTTCTAAAACAGAGATCGAGCAATACGAACTCCACTAAAACTAGGGGTGGACAGGGTACTTCGGATAGGTAAGTAGGTAAGTTGTTCCTCCTCCACATGTGGCACCCGTCGTTAAGTTTTCTCAAGCTTGTTCAAAATTTTTCAGTATTAGACTCAAGTAAGCTATTTTCGGACATTCATACTCCATTATCCCTCAAAGTTACATGTGCAGAAAAAACAAATGACGTCACTCAAAAAGATGAAACACTGGGAACAGAAAAGAAAAAACAATGGGATAATGAAAAATTAAAGAGTTTTGTTGAAAATATTGATCAGGTACAAGTAAATGATATACTTTCTCAATTAACAGATATGGGTGAAAATACTATCAATAATGCAACTGTCGTGACTGTAGATGCTGTTGTTGAAAAAATATGTAATTTGCTATCCAATTCTGCAAAGTCTACCAAAGCAAAAAATATACGTAATGATACAAGTAAGTCTAAACCATGGTTTGATGATGAGTAGAGGCAAGCAAGGAAGCAATTTAGATGTTCGAAACGAAAACTTAAGCGAAATCGTACACAAGCTCTAGAAAATGATACTAAATCTCTGGAGAAAAAATATAAGAGAATTATGGATAAAAGTATCCGTAAACGTAGAAAAAAAAGTCAGAAATAAAATAGATAACTTAAAGACTACAAATCCTAAGGAATATTGGAAAATTTTGAACAGTCGCAGAAAACAACATAGCCCGGACATACCCATTAATATATTCTTAGATTATTTTAAAACTTTAAACCTGGGAAATCCGACTGAGGAAGAAACCAATATAGAAAACCAAAATGATATAGAGAGGTTGAATATTGTTTTAAATTCAAGTATTACAGCAGATGAAATTCAAAAATCATTGAAGAAATTAAAAAAACAATAAGTCTTCTGGTGAGGATACGATAATCAATGAATATTTAAAACATTCATTTAGTGTTATGTCAAACATTTATATAAAACTGTTTAATATTATATTTGATAATGGTTGTATACCAGAACTTTGGTTATCAGGAAATATTATACCATTGCATAAGAAAAAGGAGATAAACTAGATCCTAGCAATTTCAGACCTATTACTATTATTAGCTGTTTTGGCAAATTATTTACATCTCTTTTGAATACAAGATTAAATAAGTTTTCTGAAGACTATTGCCTAATTTGTGAAAACCAAGGGGGGTTTAGAAAACAATATTCAACGACAGATAATTTATTTGTTCTTTATATGTTAATTAGTATAATGAAAAATAAGAAAAAGAAATTATATTGTGCATTTATTGATTTTGCAAAGGCCTTTGATACTGTTTGGAGAAAAGGTCTTTGGCATAAATTACTTGGAAATGAAATTAATGGTAAAATGTATAAAGTTATTTTTAATATGTATAGTGGTATCAAATCTCGTGTTTTATATAATGGCGAAATGTCAGAATATTTTCCATGTAATATAGGAGTCCGACAAGGAGAAAACCTTTCGCCTTTCTTATTCGCAATATATTTAAATGATCTCCAACAGTTTCTTGAAGAAAGGAATGTATGTGGCTTGGATTGTATATCTGATGAGATCGCAGGAGAATTTGATATTTATTTAAAACTCTTTGTGTTACTATATGCTGATGATACAGTTTTATTTTCGGATTCTGCATCAGATCTACAATTACAACTAAATATTTTTTGTGAGTACTGTAACATCTGGAAACTTAAAGTTAATTCTAGCAAATCTAAAATTATAATTTTTTCTAGTGGTCGATTGCCCCAAAATATTAACTTTTTATATGATGGGAATGCAATAGAAATTGTCAATGAATTCACATATCTAGGCCTGAATTTCTCAAGAACAGGTAGTTTTACAAATGCGAAGAAGGTTTTAATTAATAAAGCATATAAGGCTATGTACGAGGTATTAAAGAAGGGGAGGTTACACAACTTGTCAATTAAATCTCAATACGATCTTTTTGATAAAATTGTGAAGCCAATCCTGTTATATGGGTGCGAAATATGGGGGTTCGGGAACATATATATTATTGAAAGAGTGCACTTAAAATTTTGCAAATTAATATTGAATTTGAAGAAGTCAACTCCGAATTTTATGATATATGGAGAACTTGGCATTTATCCTATGTCAGTCTATATAGAACTACGCATGATTAATTTTTGGTCAAAAATGGTAAATGGAAAGGTTAGTAAAATTGCAAACATTTTGTATATATACATGTTTTTGAAAAATTCGCAAAATCAATGTAAGTCTGATTGGTTGAAATGTATTAAGAATATATTAGATAGATGTGGTTATAGTAATGTATAGATATCTCAAGGAAATGTAAATCCAAAATGGTTAAGTGTTTGTTTAAAGCAAAAAATATTTGACCAATTCCAACAAAAATGGAGATCTGATATTGAAAACTCGCCAAAAGGGCTGTCTTACAGTTTATTTAAAGAAAATTTCGAATTTGAGCATTATTTAGATATTTTACCAGATAAAGATAGAATTACATATTGTAGATTTAGAACTGGAAATCATAGGTTACCAATAGAAACAGGCAGATGGCATAGAATTGAACGACAAAATAGACACTGTAATGTATGTCAATACCAAGAACTTGGTGACGAATTTCATTATATTCTTCAGTGTCGATCTCTAGTAGATATCAGAAAACAATTTTTAAATCCTTATTTTATACACAGAATTAATATATTAAAGTTCGGAAAATTGTTCCAATCTAAACAAAAAAGGAAACTAAAAAATCTTTGCAAATTTATAAGGGTTATAAATTCTAAAGTTGTTCTTCCAGGTTAATCCTCTGTTGTTGCTGTACTGTATTTGTTAATCATTTTACTTATTTCATCTTGTCCTGTGTGTTATTATTATTTATGTTATCATATTGAACAAATTCTTTGTACCACTGTACTTACTATGGTGTCTAAGAAAAAAAAATAAAGTTACAATTGTATGATCAAGATACTGAAGTGGTCGTTCACCGTTGCAAACATTCTGAAGCTTACATGATTCCTCTAACTTCTGTCTGAATATCATGGAAAATGCTCACATTTTTGCAAGAAAGTGGCAGACTCCCCGATTGAAAAAATACCACTAGTACCCGAATCAGTTTGGGCTCAAAATAATCGTTGTATATTAGCCGTCAATCATCAATTTTATTTATGACATTACAATTAATATTTTTCAAAAAAACAACAAAGGGAAAGGAACCTTTTGGACTACTCTGGAATATGTTCTAAATTCTGACGGGTGAATTTTTGTATCCACATGTAATTGTGTATATACTCAGTGGTTGTCCTTAAATTATAAATCGAAATATCTACCGGTCTTATGTTACGTAAAATGTACACATTTGTTACAACTATATATTTTAAGGTTCGTATTAATATATTTCCATATGAATAACTGATATTTTATACGTCATTGTAATATATCAAAGATTATTTAAATGTCATACATATTTTATTTTCTATATTTATAGAGCAAACATGGATAGTGGCAAATGTGAGCCATGTAAACGAATGTGTAAAGATGTACAAGGATTATATTGGTGTATTTCCTGTCCGGAATTATTGTGTACGTCATGCTCAAAATACCATAAAGCTCTTACGGCAACAAAATGGCACTCTGTGGTTTCCATAGAAAAATGCGAATCGTTAATGCCGATCCTGAAAACAGTACAAATAACGTGCATCCAACATCAGGACAAATTATTTGAATATTTCTGCGTGACACATGATTGCCCGTGTTGCATTCAATGTAAAAGGAGTCAACATAATACATGTCAAGACGTTGAAAAGATAGAAGAAGTTGTAAAAACAGTGAATTTGTCAGAAGAATTTATTAGCTTAAATTCAAAGATTGGTAATTCTCTGAAAATTCTGGAAAAGCTCTCTAAAGATAGAGATAAGAATATGCTGAAATTGCTCTCACAGAGAGAAGACCTCTATAAACAATTGAAAATTAACCGAGATTTAATTGATAAAGCTCTGAATGAATTTGAAGCCGACACAAAATGTGGATTAGAGAACAATTTTGAAAAAGAAAAGGAAGTCATCTTGGAGCAACAAAGGGAAATAACCAAAACAATTGCTGATTTAAAACATAGTCAACACCAGATTAAAAGTATATTAGATATTAAAGTCGAATCAAATACACAGTTCTTTTTGTTTCAAAATAAGGTAAAAGAACAAATGAAACAGAACGAAACCGACATTGACAATATGTTAGCGTCTCTCTTAGATATATCTTCAGCATGCACTTTATCGACTGAAATTGACCATGAAAGTCAGTCCGTAAAAATGGTGAAAACACTTGAATTTCAAAGGAGAATTTGTAGTCTCGATTTAGAATTAGAACACGGCTCTGACGAAGATAATGAAATAACAGCTTCATCAACAGTTGAAGCAGACGATATATTAAAGACGCCAAATCTGAATCTTAAAATAGCTGCTGCCACTCTATTAGCAAGGGTCGAATTACTAAAAGATGTCACTCCTCAACTACCAAGTGTCAAGTTATTAAAAGATGTCACTTCTCAACTACAAAGTGCCAAGTTATTAAAAGATGTCACTCCTCAACTATCAAGTGTCAGGTTATTAAAAGATGTCACTCCTCAACTACCAAGTGTCAAGGGGTTATTAAAAGATGTCACTCCTCAACTACCAAGTGTCAAGGTATTAAAAGATTTCACTCCTCAACTACCAAGTGTCAAGTTATTAAAAGATGTCACTCCTCTACTACCAAGTGCCAAGTTATTAAAAGATGTCACTCCTCTACTACCAAGTGCCAAGGGGTTATTAAAAGAAACCACTCCACTAAAAAGAGAGACGTTATTCCGATACAAGAACCATTTCACATTCGATGCAACGGAATTCAAATCCGAGAACTTGAATCCATTCATTAAAGTGGTACCCAATAATCGTGTACTGATAACTGGAAGTAAAAATAAAACTTTGTTATTCTTTACAAAATTGGGGAAAAAACGAGGAGAAATAAAGCTAGACTTTCCCGCCACTTCTGCTGCTGTTATTGACGACAGAACATTAGCCGTAACAGTAAATGTGACAATTGTATTTGTTGATACAAAAACGATGAAACGTATTGACTGTATCCCTATGGGAGACAAATGTATCGGAATAGCCTATGTCAACAATCAGTTAGTTGTCAATTGCATAACACGTGGATTAATTATTATGGATATATATGGAAATGTTGCACGAAAATTGAAATCGATAACAGGAAGCATACATATATGCACATTGGACGATAAGACAATAGTATTATTTAATCAACTATCCAACAAAATTGAATGTCTTGATATTCCGACTTCTAGGAAGACGTCATATATTCCAGTACAAGGCACACATGGTCCCAAATGTGTGACAAGTGACCGAAACGGTAATATATTTATTGCTGTTAAAGATGAGATCTTCCTGACGCGCCCTGCATCACCCAGTGAGTACAGCACAATATTGAGTAAACCCTATGACATCATAAGGCCACTTTGCATCGATATTGATAACAAGAGTCACGAATTATTTGTTCTTAATAACGATAGAAAGTCAGTGTATTGTTTTCAAAAACAAATGGACAATGTATGACGAGAAAGCTTTAAGTCTGAAATATCTAGTTTGTTTCTTTTCATGCAGAAGTATCTATGCTAATTGTAGTTGTGATAATTTAAAAATGAACAATGCCAAAATTAATTGGTATAACTGATATGTTAAAACAATTCTTTATCTTAAATATGAAACAGGTAAACGTGTACGAGCAAGGGACATAACCTCCATGGAATATTCTAATAAAGCCGTTATTGGTCAAACCATCAAACGCAAGTAGAAGACATACTTGTTCTTACGTAAATTTGAGAACATACAGCACAATGGAAAAAACAATCATCTATAAAACACTACACAGCAAGCTACAAATTGAGAAACACGAACCCAACAAAAACAAACGCGGGTGAATATAGGTTCTCCGGAAAGGTCAGCAGTTTCGTGTTACTTTGCTAAAAATCTGGTGGTAAGTCATGATACAATTGCCAACTGCAAAATGGTTATAGAAACAGATAATACAGTGTCGTCAATGTTTACGACTTGGACATTCAACCTTTCGTGAAATGTGTCCATGACTAAGACGTTTGAAATTAATTTCGAATAATGGAGCAGAATGTGTTCACTTTTACAGGGAATCATATCAATTAACTGTGCTATGTAATGGTGTTTTGCATTATTCTGAATAAAAAAATAATTGATCCTTTCGGAGCACCCGAGTTCAGCTCTGGTTTTTATTGAGGTTCGTATTGCTCGATCTTTAGTTTTCTGTGTAACTGTTTTATAGATCGTTGTTTATCCTTTTGCCCTTTTTCTTTTGGCTATTGTATTGTTTGTGCGTCTTCGATTTACGGCGTCTGATAACCATTTTGGTATCTTCAAACTGTAGCAGTGTTTCCTCCTCAGTTGTAAATGAATGAAAACACTAAAATGTATCTGAGTTATGGATTCTTTATTTTCCTCAATATTCACATTATATAAGAAGTTCTAAATCAAGTTGTAAAGCATAACCCTAAAATAACAAAGAATGTCCTTAATTAGACATAGTAATAACAATAATAAAAAATAAATTACAATGATATATAGGAAACAAGGGCCGATCCAGAATTTACGGGGGGGGGGGGGGGGGGGGGACGGGGGGCGCACTTAGAAAAATTGGTATCTTCAAACTGTTCTTATTAACAAATATGTTTGGCTGCCGTGCTTTATGGACTTCTTGTTTGCGCATCTTTTTATTATCTTTTGTCAGTTTAAAGTTGATGTTTGACAGATCTAGGCGATTATTGAACGATAAATTACACTAACTTTTTGTAAATATAAATGCAGAAAGACACATCTTTTCTGAATACACTAAGCAACCGTTTTCCATCTTTTAATGTTCACCAGACAATACGTGTACATTTAGTTTCAGTGATCGTCTTTTTTAGTTGAATAAACGCGCGCTTTCAAATTAATGAGTCTTTCAATTTTAAATATGCGGAATGTTCACTATTGACCAAATACACGGGGGGCCCGGGTGGCTCAGTGAGTTAGGTAGTTGGATTATCTAACAACTCATACAAGCCTATCACAAAAACGGCGTGGGTTCGCGCCCGGCTTTGTGAATTACAAAAAGGGTGCACTCGACTCGCAGTCGCAAGTGATAAAGTTTACCCGTTGCTTGCCCATGGTCGGCGGTTTTCTTCGGATACTCCGACTTCCTCCACCACTAAATCTGGTCGCCATGATATAGCTGAAATATTGCTGAAAGTGGCGTTAATCACAATAAATCAAATCAAATCAACCAAATGCATGTCATCAAAATTATGTATCTAATGTAACACGCGAAAGTACATTTAATTGATATGTGCTACATACCTACATACATGCATGTATATTGTACAGACATATAAACACGTCATGGTACGTTTGTGTCAAATGTTTGAGGTGCGAGATGGGTGATTTTTTTTATTGGTGGAAATGTTAACCATCAATGTTTAAACTTTCTAAAAAAAATTATTAGTAATTTTTTTTAACTTGTGTCATTTACCCAACTCATTATCTGAAAATTGTCAAATGTAATTAAATGATATCCTATACACCATAAATATTACTAAAATCAACAAAAAGCTTCACTTTCTCAAATGATAAAATTGATAACAAAAACAGATTATACTTTAATTCTTGACAGTGACAGTATATCTTTAGTCACGATCACATGCATACATATAGATCCGTGCGGAAATATACATAATGCGTGTATTTGTTTGTTTGTTTGAAGGTGTTTAACGCCACTTTCAACAATATTTCAGTTATATCCTGGCGGTCAGTTCTATTGGTGGAGGAAACCGAAGAACCCGGAGAAAACCACCGACCTGTCGCAAGTCACTGAAAATTTTATCACATAATGTTGTACACCTCGACCTGGTCGAGAATTGAACTCACAACATCAGTGGTGATAGGCATTGATTGCATATGTAGTTGTAAATCCAACTACCATACGATCACGGCCACAACGGCCTCTACATAGTGCGTGACGTGATTTTAACTACACATTTATTTCGGACGAGCAAATCTTAATTGCTTTAAGATGAAGGATCTGGGATAAATGATTTGAAATCCTTATTATTTGAATTTGAATTTTCTGGGTCAGTTTTATATTTTTTTAAATTGAAATGTATGTAACCCACACTATTTTCTGTCTAATTATAGAAAGGTCAAACCATGATTTATTTTTAATTTTCTGAAAATATGTTCAGGAATAAAATACAAGAAGAACACGTACAAGACTGTCAAAAATAAACCACTCATCTCTACTGGGCAAATATTCCCAAAAATAGAAAAATAAGATGACATACATATTTTTGTTTGAAGGCATGCAATTTAAGTAAATTTTGTTTATTTGGCATGATGACAACATTGTATTTGCTTTATTTTGTAGAAATAGTAAATAAAAACACACACACGCAGAACTTGTTAAATACATGCATGTTCATTTACATGATGTTCGGAAATGATCAAGATAGATACACATTTCTCACCCCTTGGAGTGGAGCGACATGTCTACCCGAGGACTGTTGTATTAGTGAGCTAGGACTATACAAATCCAACTCAGATACAGATACAGATACAAATTTTATTTAAAGTCGGAGTATAAAAACATACAACATAAACTCTGAAGAGCTTTTAAAACCGACATACATCATCATCCGTCACATGTAAATAACAAAACAAGCATAAGGACAGACATGCATAAAAAGCAGAGCACATACATATTATAAAACATAAAAGCACAGTAGCTGAACTAAATTAAACATAAGCACAGTTGATGAACTAAACTAAAAATATCTAGTTAAACATAAAAGCACAGTAGTTGAACTAAATTAAAAATAAGCACAGTTGATGAACTAAGCTAAAAATATCTAGCATACTATGGGAAGGAAATCAAACTGAAGCCTTACATGCAAAGCAATGACATGAGCTACCTGACCATGTATTCATCAAATTTTTAAACTGGTCTAGTGACATGTCTTCTAAAGTGGTCAGGCAGCTCATTCCAGAGCTTTGCACTTGCATAACGAAAGGATTGCAAACCAAAACTTGTAGTTCTTACCTGTGGTAAAGCTGCTTAATTTGATATCTAAAAGAATACGAAGTATTTTTTTATATCTATGAGGTCAAATAAATAAACAGCACAGTCCTTATTAACAATTTTGAACACTTCTAAAGCAAATGTTCTAAGTCTCCTTACTTTTAGGGATGGCAGTTTAGATTTGCATAACAGGTCTTCATAACTAGAGGTGTATTCATTGTATATAAATCTGAGAGCCCTTTCCTGTATTTTTTCTATATGTTTGGTATTCGTTTCTCCACAAAAGTGCCAAACAAGTGGGCAATAATTAAAGTTGGACATAATAAAGGAGTAGTAGATTGTAAGTTTTCCTAGTTTTGTTAAATGGATACCAATTCTTTTTAATACATTAAATTGCCTGGAGGCTTTTTTACAAATATTTGACACATGTTCATTGAAATTTAATTGAAAGTCTATTGTTATCCCTAAAAGTTTAACTTCAGATTCACATTCAATTTTATTTCCGTCAAGAGTAAAGGTTAAGTTTTGTTATTTGGTTTGTTTACCTATGGCAATTGCCTGGAACTTTTCTGGGTTAGCCTTCATTTTGTTAATGGAAAACCAATTAATTAAAGTCATACTGTCATCCTCCAAAGTAGAGATTACTTTATCTATATCATGATCAGAGTAGGAAAGCGTATTTTCATCCGCGTAGTTATAAAGATCATTATTTTTTATAAGATAAAAAATATCGTTTAAAAAGATTTTAAAAAGGATAGGGCCAAGTATTGAACCCGGGGGCAGTTACTAATATGTGGGCCCACTTTAACACACTGTTTACGATTTTTTAAGTAACTATCTATTAGATTTAAAGCAGAAGGAGATACACCATAGGTTTTTAATTTTAATATTAGCAGGTCATGGGGTAAACAGTCAAAAGCCTTTGATAGGTCCATGAGTATGGCCGCAACATATTTATTTTGATCTAAAGCATTTTTCCAGTCTTCAATTACTTTTAATAAAGCAGTTTGGCATCCGTAGCCTTTCCGAAAAGCAGATAAAAAAGTATGAAAATGTGAGTCAAAGAATTCGACAATTTGACTGTTTACTGCCCTTTCAAAGATTTTAGATATCATGGGAAGGATACTGACTGGCCGGTAATTGCCTTTATCTAGAGTGTTATTCCTTTTAGTCTGTATTTAAAGACCAAGAAGCTGTTAAGTGTCTTTCCTCTCTTCATGACAAATATGGTATCGTTCCTGCTGACAAGGCTTCCAACAATATCGTGTTTGTATGTAAATCATATTACTTCGAATGCCTAATCAAGGAGTTAGGCATAAATAGCAACACCTCTAGTAATATCACATACAAACCAACTTCGTTCGACAAAGATGAAATCCTAGCTAACCACAGATCATTCATGACCTCTTTAAACATTCCCTCTGGTAAAGAGTCTGAGGATTTACCCTATTTATATTGGATACCTAAACTCCATAAGACACCATACAAAGAAAGGTACATAGCGGGATCATCAACTTGTTCGACGAAAGAATTGTCTATTCACCTGACAAAGATTCTGTCTGCAGTAAAAGAGGGACAACAGAAATATTGTGAAACTGTTTACTCGCGTAGTGGCATAAATCACATGTGGATTTTGAAAAACTCTAAAGATCTTTTGGATAACCTGAAATCAAGATCTTTCTCTCAGGTATCCTCCATCAAAACTTTTGATTTTTCAACTCTATATACCACCCTACCGCATGACAAATTAAAAACCCGCTTAAAAGAAACAATTCATAAAGCTTTTAGTCATAGAAACTATGGCTCAAAATTTGTTGTGTTAGGCTACAATTCCACATATTTTTCAATAAAATTCATAAAGGTAAAGCATGCTACTCCGAGGAACAAGTGATCAGTATGCTGGAGTTCCTCATCGATAACATATTTGTCTCCTTTGGAGGGACACTGTTTCAGCAGGTCGTCGGCATACCAATGGGTACGAATTGTGCCCCTCTTCTGGCCGATTTATTTTTATACTCATATGAGTCGGAGTTTCTTCAAAAGCTTGTAAAAGATAAGAAGATTCATGAGGCTAGAGCCTTTAATTTCACATACAGGTATATTGATGACGTTTTATCTATCAATGATTCTAGATTTGCAGAATTTCTTCCATTGATATATCCTCCAGAGCTGGAAGTTAAAGAGACCACCGATACAGCTTCGTCCGCATCATTTTTGGACTTATACCTCGAATTTGACCACAGTGGTCAACTCAGTACTAAAATTTATGATAAGCGGGACGACTTCAATTTTAAAATCATAAATTTTCCAAACATGTGCAGCAATATACCAGCTTCTCCTGCATATGGTGTTTACATCTCGCAATTGATTCGCTATGCAAGGGCCAGTAGCAATTATTCTGATTTCCTGAAACGTCATCTTCATCTGAGAAACAGGCTACTGGACCAGGGCTATAAAAAGATTCGCCTTATTCGATCTCTTAAAAGTTTATATTCCGATACCAATATCTTGTCGAAATATATTCCGTCTCTGCAGAAAAAATTATAAGCGATGCATTTTCATATAGTGAAAATGTATAAAGATAAAGAAGTCACAAATGTCAAGAATTTTTTTGTCAATGTGTGACGTAAAAATATTTTTGACATTTACGTCACCGAATATGGTACTGCTTTGACAACTATTATACCTATTTTGTTCCTGTATTTAAATACTGTTACAGTGACAGCCGGAACCTTTGAACCGTAATGAGAGCAGGAGGTTTGGCGCCTTAAAATCTGATTCAACCCACCATTTCTTTAGAAATGCCTGTACCAAGTCAGGGTCATTACGGTTTTCACAGTTTTCCGGTTGTTGACTGATTTTGTCTGTTTATATAATTATGAGTTTTGACTTTCCCTTTGTAAGATTGTTCGGAGTTCGGTAATTTTGTTATTACCTTTATTTATGTAAGGGAACCACTTGTGCTTCTTTAAATTTATCAGGAAATGTTGATGTTTCAAAGGATTTATTTACAATTTTAGAAATGGGCTTTGCTACAGCAGATTTAGATAATTTTAAGATTTTAGAAGATATTCCATCTTTTCCCGTAGCCTTTTTTATACCAATTGTATTAATTTCTTTATTAAAAAATTCTTCATTAATGGGATTAAAAACAAATTGGTCAGTTTCAGTTTTAATTTCTTTTATTGCTTTTATACTTGGATGGTTATCATCTGTTTTTATGTTTTGTGAACCGATGTCTCTAGCAACATTTATGAAGAAATTGTTAAATGTTTCAGCTACTTCTGTTTGGTTATTGATTGTCTGAAAAAAATACAATTACGATTTTGTAAATTACTATTGAAATTAAAATCATCGACACCAAATTATATGATTTATGGGGAACTGGAGCGATTTCCTATCGAAATTGATATAAATATAAGGATGGTGTCATTTTGGGCAAAACTTTTATTGGGGAAAGAAACAAAACTATCGTACAATGTACTTATCATATAAACTTTTATACACTCTTTCTATTGAAGAACATGTTCACTTCGTCTGGATTAAATATTTAAAAGAACTTTTCAATGAAACAGGCTACTCTAGTATTTGGATACATCAAGATATTCCAAATTCTAATTGGTTAATTTCGAGTATCAAATTACGCCTGCATGATCAATTTAAACAGGGCTGGTACTCCCTAATTGAACACTCCCCAAAAGCATTGAATTATAGAATATTTAAAGAAAATTTCGAATTTGAAAATTACTTTAGAGTTTTAGAAGACAAGGATATTTATACCCTATGCAAATTCAGAACTACCAATCATAAATTACCCATAGAAACTGATCGGTGGAATAATATTGACCGTGTCAATAGAATATGTACAAAATGTGATAATATATAACTATTGGAGATGAATACCATTACATAATGGAATGTGAACATTTTTCAAACTTTAGAAATAGGTTCATTGTTACAAATTTACGAGAAAGACCAAATATTCTTAAATTTAAAGAAATCATGAGTGCTTATCAAAAACAAAATTTAGAACAATTATGTAAATTTATACGAAATATAAATAAATCTTTTGTTCTCTAGGCTGTCTCACACCCATGTTTTTGTTGTATATACTGTATATATGTTTATATCTATTCTGTATTTGTTATATGTATATTTATGTCTTCTCTGTACCGTTGTATATGGTTTATGAGAATAAAGATGATTGATTGTTATTTATAATATTATCATTTTCACACATAATTATGTCCTTAGCAAAATGAGAGCCTTTATTTGTTAGAAAGGGTTTTATTGTAGGCCAGAAATGTTTACTTTTAGGACCACCTGCACATCTTTCAATAAAATAATTTCTAATGGATTGTTTTTTTTATTTTGTTCACCAAATTTCTCTGTTTTCTGTATATTTCCCAATTTTGTTTATTTTTACATCTATTGTACTTATCAAATGACATTCTTTTTTTTTGTTGATTGCTCTTTTGAGATTTTTATTCATAAATGGGACTGGTTTATCTACAGGTTTTTTTTCTTTTTCATTGGTGCATGTTTATTAATTACAGAAATAAATTCCGATTCAAAATTCTCATATGCTGAAATTACATTATCACACTTGTCAACAATTGAGTTTAAAGGAGAACGAAACCAACTTTTGATTTGTGGTTTTACAGAATCTAGAACTAATAAAAAAATGAAAATATGACGTTTTTTATGAAAATTGTACAAGGGCTGATGTTAAAGCACGTTTATTATATGTTATTCAGCTATCAGACAGGGTATATAGTGTGACATTCCCGGCTTATGATCTATATTCCCTGAGTCGCAGCCGAAGGGAATATAGAGCATAAGCCGGAAATGTCACATTATATACCCTGTCTGATAGCTGAATAACAAATATATTACCGATTTAACCATTTTTTTGTTAAATACAGAACCAAACTGTCGTATAAATGTTTTTTTATTTTTTTTTTATTTATTTTTTTGTTTGTTTCCTTTTTGTTTGTTTATTGTTTATTTTTATTTTCCTTTTGTTTTTTTTTAACACGTACATAGTCCCAATTCATATTTAAAACCTTATTAAATATTTTGCATCTTTTATTTTCATTTTCCGTATTTCTAGATGTCCCTTTTCGTACCTCTGACATTCTATGTTCAATGACTTCAAATATTTGTCACGTGATATTTTATGTACTGAGGTGTGTCATAAAGGAAAATCCTGTTCAATATTTCTAAATCAACACAATTTCATATGCAGTAAATTTAATAAACTTTATAATTATAACATTAATATATTACATAACAAAACAACGGGTTTGTGAAACAATTTCAATAATTAAAATGTTAACAATAAGCAAAAACTTGGTGTGGCCCCGTGACCTCGGAAAGTTTTAAAGGCGGAAACTTTAACACACTTTCACTTGTTGATTGCTATGTTCAAATTTGTAATGATACAGCCGTGGAACATGGGAGTTTGCTGAATTGTTCTGGTGTTTGTGACGGAATTAACTGTTGTAAGAGTGTTATAATCACAAAATAAATCATCATAATTTACATCCAAAATGTCAACGACGTCCGTAACCGACGATGAAACATGTGTATTGGCTCTCATTTGAACAAGTGATGTTGAACTTGAACTGTTTTGTGTCGGCGGCATGAGTTGCAACCGGGAAGTACTGTGCGGTGGCATTATTGAGGATAGTTGAGATGGTTGCTCTCCACGAACAGAACTTGTGATAATGTCTCCCATAACTTGTTTTTCCTTTGATGAAACACGTTGATATACTGCAACTGACGAGGCAGATTTGTGTCCGGTAACTGCCATAATTTGTGCCATTGAACAGTTTCTTCCGAGGATAGTTGCACCTGTTGCACGAATTGAGTGGTTGGTGTAGATTTGTGAAAGGTATATTTTAATTTTTTATTGAAGAAAAGAATATCTTTTTTGTTCATACAACCGTTTTGAGTTTAAAAACAGCATTTATTTTGGTAAAAATACATTTATTATTCCGTATTATGATATTGATTCAGTGAAGCGTCAATATTTCTGTTTTTGTCAACCACGTTGTTATTGTTTTTTGGGGCCCAAATGAGGGAGACCGAAAACGTACATATATACCCCGTCTGTTTTCCGAATATATGCTGACATTCAGGATTGAATAACCAATGAAAATATGCGTAACAAACTAAATTCGTAATATATCTTATTAATTTTCAATTTCCCGCAAAACATGCAGGCTGCCATTTTTCCCTTATCAGTGACGTCACTCCATCCATTCCCATTTATCTGTTCAACTGTATCAAAGCAATAGTATCATTTTTGGAATTCCGTAATGGATAGAAATTATAATGAAATGGGGTTAGTTGCATATAATTTTGAACCTTAATATTCAGAAGAAGAAATGACGTAGTCAACAACATTCAATCGCTGAAGCTTCATCAGCTTTTAATGTTTAATTGTGTGTCCTCGGTGCGATCGCAATGCAATATTTGTCAAGATTTGCGATTTTCGTAAAAACAAATTATCTGTTCAACTGAAGGAACTATTGAAATTAATCATTACCACACATATTTTCTTCAGATAAAGTCTTCTCTAATTAATTTTATAAAGAGTATAAATGGCATTACTGGCCACACCCCCTTTTTTGTCACGTGTCTTATGTGGAGAATATTAGTAGAAATTAAATATAAGTTTAAGCAAGTAGCTTTACCAATTTATAAATGACTTGAAACATTTTAAGGGTTTCTATTTTTGTTTTTCATTCTGAAGTTTATTCAACGTTTGTAACGTATTACTTGTCCATCAGCTATTCACTTGTTAACCTGAATAGATGGATTGTCGTCATACAATCCGGGTACAATATACTTTATGTGGTCTTCAATACTAGAGAGTTCCACAAGATGTCTAATCCCATTATAAGGCGGGAAATTCAAAATTCGTTGTTTTAATCCCCTTATACTTTTGAAGGAGATGAAATATTATCTTTGTTTGATATGAACATTACCTGAAAACAACTATACTTTTGATTTTTAATTAAATATCTAGATGGTTTCGTTCTCCTTTAAGTTTTTTTGCTCTAAATCATTTAAACAATATTCTTGGTCGAAGTTTTTCAAGCTCCTATATTCTACAAACTTTTTATTTATTCTAGGAATTGTTCCTTTGATTTGAACCGATATAATGTTATGAACGTCGCTCAAGCCACAATTAATGTTTTGTATATTTTGACAGAGAGTTGATCGATTTGTCAAAATAACATCATTAAAAGTTGCAGGGGCACATTTAGTAAAACAAGTAGGACTTTTAACAAGGTATACAAAATAAAAAATATCACATACATTTTTCAGTGGTGCTCCTTTATGTCCAGAGAGCATGTCATAGTTAATGTCACCCAAAATCAAAGCATTGTCATATAAGGTAGAAATTTTATCGAAAGTATCAATAAAGTCTTTATTGAAATTATTATCATTAATTGATTGTGGTCTGTATAAACCCGATATTAACCATTTTCTTTTGTTGAGAAGAATTTCAATCATGATGGATTCAATAGTTTTACATCCTGTCGCAGGCCAAGTCGGATCGTACATAAACAATCAATCCGCCGCCATGTGCGTTTCTGTCGGCTCTACAAAAGTGATAGTTGTCAATTTTAAATTGTGCGTCTGGGAAGGAGTTATCAATTTTGGTTCCAGAAATGATGAGCATATCAACTGTGTTAGTTGTTAACAGTTGTTTGATTGAACAGAAATTATATCTTATGCTATTGATGTTTAAATACGCACAGGTAAATGTTTCTGGATGTTTCTTTCTCTGTTCAGTAAGTTCATTGAAAATGTCGTATGTTTCGTTGTTTTCATCATGAGTACTAGAAAATGACCTTCCGGTTAGGTTAAAAACATTATCATTCGATCTGAACGATGTTTCACCAAAGTAAGAGTCTGTAAATTTTGGCAATCGGTCGGTGCATATTTTACAGAAGTATGTTTCGTTGGATTCTCCTAGTTTTCTATTTTCAGAGAAAGTTATTTTAGTGCATTTTAAGTGAGTCCAGATGTCACAGAAATCACATTGGATGGCCTTCTGATTTGATCTCATCGACTTCTGACATAGAGTGCAGGGGTATTTTATCGGCCCAGGGTTGATATGTTTGTCGCCTCTAAGTAAAATACTCAATATAAGACAATACGTTGATGGGTTGGCGATTTTTCTATTTCCTGTTATGATTTTTTCAGGTCAGCCATTTTGGTTTGATGTATCGAGTGGACCCGAAAAAAGTTTTTGGATGGTGTATTCAAATATGCTCTCCTTAATGTCCAGTTGACAAGCGTAAAAGCCAAGGTTTTCTGGCCTGACATCATACACTTCAATATTGTTGTTGAAATTTGGCTGAAAACGTATAATAAAGCCTATAACTATGAGAGCTGTTTGTAGTCCGCCTACTCCTGCGGCATTTTTTCACACACAGCGCGTTGACCTAGGACAAAACGGACCTCATCATCATCATCTCATCTCATTAACTTGTTCTCGCCATGATAGAGCTGACAAATTTCTGAATTGGCGTTACACGACAATCACTCACTCACTTACACAATATGGCGAAGTTTTTCAACGTTGTTTGTCTCCTGGGACTACACATTACAAGGCGAGGTTTTTCAACGTTATATTATTATTGAAATAACGCCATGATATAGCTGAAAAATTGCTGAATTAAACAACAATCGCTCTCTCACTGAAAATAATCGTATATTACCCGTCAATCACCAATTTTATTTATGCCACTACAATTAATATTTTTCAAAATACAACCAAGCGAAACATTTTTTGTTTATACATTCTACTTTTAGACGGGATAATTTTTATATCTACATGTAATTGTGTATATGCTCATTCATTCAAGATAGTGGTAGTCCTTAGTTTATAAATCGGAACATCGACCAGTCTCATGTTACGTAAAATGCACACATCTGTTACAACTATATATGTTAAGGTTCGTATTAACATATTTCTGTATATATAATTGATATGTTATACGTCATCATAACATATCAAAGATTATTTAAATGCGATGCATTAATTCATTTTGTGTTTTGACGGCGACTTACTTAAAGTGCAATTGCGTCCGATACATTTATTTTCCGTATTTATAGAACAAAAATGGATAGTGGTAAATGTGAGCCATGTAAACAAATGTGTAAAGATATACAAGGATTATATTGGTGTATTTATTTCCTGTCCGGAACTATTGTGCATGGCATGCTCAAAATACCATAAAGCTCTTACGGCAACATAATGGCACTCAGTGGTTTCTATAGAAAAATACGAATCGTTATTACCGACCCTAAAAACAGTACAAATAACGTGCATCCAACATCAGGACAAATTATTTGAATATTTCTGCGTGAAACATGATTGTCCGTGTTGCATTCGGTGTAAAAGGAGTCGACACAGTGCATGTCAAGACGTTGGAAAGATAGAAGAAGTTACAAAAGCAGTGAATGTGTCCGCAGAATTTATTAGCTTAAATTCAAAGATTGGCAATTCTCTGAAAATTCTGGAAAAGCTTTTTAATAATAGAGATAAGAATATACTGAAATTGCACTCGCAGAGAGAATACCTATATAAACAATTGAAAATTAACCGAGATTTAATTGATAAAGCTCTGAATGAATTTGATGCCAACACAAAATGTACATTAGAGAGCAATGTTGACAAAGAAAAGGGTGTCATCCTGGGGCAACAAAGCGAAATAACCAGTAACATTGCTGATTCAAAACATAGTCAACACCAGATTAAAAGTATATTAGATATTAAAGTCGAATCAAATATACAGTTCTTTTTGTTTCAGAATAAAGCAAAAGAACAAATGAAACAGAACAAAACCGACATTGACAATATGTTAGCGTCTCTCTTAGATATATCTTCAGCATGCACTTTATTGACCAGGATAGACAGTCCGTAAATATGTTGAAAACACTTGAATTTCAAAGGAGAATTTGTAGTCTTCATTTAGAATGAAAACACGATTCTGATGAAGATACTGAAATGACAGCTTCGTCAACAGTTGAAGCAGACAACTATATTAAAGACGACAGATCTGAATCTACAATTAGCTGAGGCCACTCCAGTAACAAGTGTCGAGTTATTAAAAGATGTCACTCCTCAACTACCAATTGTCAAATTTTTAAAAGATGTCACTCCTCAACTACCAAGTGCCAAGGGGTTATTAAAACATGCCACTCCACTAAAATGAGCGACGTTATTCCGATGCTAGAGCCATTTCAGATTCGACGCAACGGAATTCAACTCCGAAAGCTTGAATCCATTCACTAAAGTGGTATCCAATAATCGTGTATTAATAACTGGAAGTAAAAATTAAAAAAATTGTTATTCTTTACAAAATCGGGGGCAAGACGTCATATGCTCAAGTACAAAGCACGGGCGGTACCAAATGTGTGACAAGTGACCAAAGCGGTAATATATTTATTGCTGTTAAAGATGAGATCTTCCTGACGCTCCCTGCATCCAATGAATGCAACTCAATATTGAGTAAACCCTATCAAGAGTCTCGAGTTATTTGTGCTTTTTTACGATGGAAATTCAGTGTATTGTTTTCAAAAACAAACAGACGATGTATAATGAAAAAACTTTAAGTCTGAAATATTTATTTTGTTTATTTTTATGCAGAAGTATATATCAGGGTGTGTATGAATGTACGTCATGATTGGAAGCCATTTTGTGCCGCTTGAAGGTAAGTTTGTACTTATAGCATTAGTTATTCCAAGGATAACATTAAATGTGATAGTGTGTCAAATACCCCTAGATGTCCACTAAGCAACGATGTGGCCATCGTTCAAACTTTCAAACACTTCGACAATGTAATTTCCACCTGTTGTGAAAACGTCGAAGTGTTGGCGAGTTTGACAACAAGACTGTGAACGATGGACACATTGTTATTTAGCGGACATTTAGGGCCATTTGACGCACTATCACATTTAATGTTACCCTTACCGTAACTAATGTTATAAGTACAAACTTACCCTCAAGCCGCGCAAAATGGCTTCCAATTATGACGTACATTCAGTCCCCTGTATATGCAAATTGTAGTTGTGATAATTCAAAAATGAACAACGTCAAAATTACTTGGTATAAATAATGTACACGTGTAAACACAATTCTTTATCTTAAAGAATATGAAACAGGTATATGTGTACGAGAATGTGATATTCTAAATAATGTATATTGAAAATTAAAAAATAAAATCAGAATTTAACATGACTTCACTCGTACATTTTTTTGTATCTCCATTCTTTTCAGATTTTATGTTGCAAAGAACAATAGCGTATTATTTTGTAATACATTCAGGCAATACAATATATTTACACTTTAATTAGTTATGAAGAAAACGTTGTATTCCTTCTGATTATTGTTTTTTTTCTCTACCTCTCTCTTTACGTTTGCGCCATATCGTGAAGATATTTCACTTCAAATATCGATCAGTCATAAGGCATTCCAAACGTAGGAAACTTACAGAACCTTTTATCTTTACGAAGTTATCTTCCCCAACACAAAAACGTAGTGATGACCGGTGTCTTCCCCAACCAACGTCATGCCTGTTTTCATAAAGAAAGTCACAATGTCAAAGTTCATGGGTGGGTGACCTTTACCCTTGACATAGAATATTATCATCTGAATAGCGAGTCATGACGAAAAATGTTTTGGACACGAAGACGCAAAATTATGTTGTTGTGACTGAAACAACGCAATGACTCCTCAAGACACAAAACGTCCATGGAATATTCCAATAAAGCCGTTATTAGTCAAACCACACAAAAACGTAAGTCGAAGGCATACCTGTTCTTTAGTAAATTGAAGAACACACAACACAATGGAAAAAGGAAAAGGGAAACACACTGATCAACACAACACTACACAGCAAGATACAGATTGAAAAACATGAACCGCACACACAAAAAAACACGGGTAAACATAGGTTCTCCGAAAAGGTCAGCAGTTTCTGCTCTGCAAAAACACCGTCGTGTTACTTTGTTAAAAATCTGGTAATAAGTAGTCATGATATACAATTGTCAACTGCAGAATGGTTATAGAAACAAATAATACAGGATGATCAATGTCCAAGACTTGGACATTTAACCTTTTTCGAAATGTGTCTTGGGAATAGAAGAGCTTATGATACAATACATACAGATTAATACATGGGCATTTCCATATTGGCCTAGTTATCATCCCGAGACCCCAATATGGGTCGAGGGATGATAACCAGGCCAATATGGAAATGCCAATGTATTAAACTAGTTATTACATACTTCCAACATCTAGAAAAGAGACACCCATATTGGCCTGAGACGAAGTCGAGGCCCATATTGGCCCTGGAAAATGGAAATGATCTTGTAGTAATCCAATAACCGATTATTTTCCCGGGGTGTGAAAATACGGACGGTATACTTCCGGTCATATTGGTCATACAAAAATGCATTTATTTGAACTAAGTATGTAATAAAATGACATAAAATGACGCTATGCCGTGGCCGTGGTCGTGTGCTAGTTGGATTTGTAACTACCCATGCAATCAGTTCCTATCACCACTAACCTTGTTGTGTACTTGATACAACACTATGTGATAACGTTTGTCGGTGGTTTTCAGCAGGTCGGTCGTTTTCTCCGGGTACACCGGTTTCCTCCACCAATAAAACTGACTACCATGGCATGGAAAACAGGAGTCTAACAAGATTGAATCCGAAGAAGAAATTGACGAATCTGAGGATAGTCAAAGTTCAGAAATGGAAACAGAATCGGAAGATGAACATATAGAAAATACAGAAGTAATTTCCCCAAGTGTAACCCCAGTACAGGTAAACACTCTACCTGTTGATGTACTACCTGTTAGGGTATCAATTAATAGTAGACAAATTAAACGTAATACAATTACAACGAATAGAGTAGAAAAGAAGAATAGTGAGGAAAATTTACCAAAGACGGTCGATATAAAATGTAAACAAACAACGACAGTAGCATCTCTATCTATAGTAACAGCGAAAAGCCCATGTACAGATTCTCATTATGAGAAAGTTGTATTTAGTAGGACAAGTGAAGCAGATTATGCGATCGGAAAAGTAAAAATGAAAAACATTTTAGTAATTAACAAATTAGATCGTTGAAATACCGGTATACGACACATAGCAATGGAGGACAATAAAACCGAATATGAATCTTATATGTTTTACCAGCTGAAGTTTTGGGATGTGAGAAAAACAGAAGATGAAGAAATAAGAATGTACGCGAAACAAATACCGAGAATGGACAGATATGCCGAAAAGTACAAATTGTGTCCGTGGTGTTTTCAATCTTGACTTAAGAAGCGTAATTTATTTTTTAATAGTTAAAAAATCATAGATAATAATTTACAACAAACGTGAATTAGACAATAATATAAATATTCTGGTATGGTATCCAACCGTTACATTATATTTCAATTTAATCCACGTAAATTAGAAATATTATTTTTTGTTTATTAATTTGACTATTATAAAAACGGACGAATATATGTATAATAGTTTTTAATCGTATTATTATGAATATAATAAATCTTGATAATTTTCGAAATGAACATTTAGAAGAGAATATTTGACATTAATTAAGGGAATTATTTTCCTACGATGTGCATTATAATATATCTGTGATACATGTATATAATTAGAATGTGTATATATAGTAAAGATAAAAAAAAAAAAAAAAAAAAAAAAAAAAAAAAAAACTGACTGCCACGATATGACTGAAATAAGTGGCATTAAACACCATAAACAAAACCGATATACCTGTACATATACAATTTATATTTATAAAAAGATAACCTCATCTCCCAGAACAATTTAATGTTTATATCGTAAATTATTAAATAATAAGGAATTTCGCTTTTTTCTGATTGGCCTAAACAGCTTTTCTCAACTCTACCTCAGAGTGAGTACACCTCGCGTGAGGTATGCCAGTATTCGGGCTTGTGTCTATTTTTGTCTATTGTCTATTCGGTGTTTCAACGTTGTCCAACCAGAGACGAGATTTCATTTCCAGTCGGCCAATCAAATTACAAAAAAAAGTCAAAATTTTCAAAAATTTCAAAACATTTCAAAATTTGCGACCGTTCCTTGAAAAGAAAGAAAGAACCACATAGAGCTCCTTTAGTCAATATCGTCATAACACAATCCATGGAACTTGTATGCATTGATTATTTAACCTTTGAACCTTCCAAAGGAGGACAGCACAACTTCTTAGTCATAACAGATCATTTTACCAGATATGCGCAAGCTATAGTCACAAAAAATCAAACTGCTAAAACAACTGCAGATGCTTTATTTCACAACTTCATAGTCCATTATGGTATACCGCAGAAAATCCATTCCGATTAAGGAGCAAACTTCATGAGCCATTTAATTAAAGAACTTTGTAAATTGACCGGGACCAAAATGTCAAGAACAACTCCTTACAATAGTATGAGAAACGGAAAGACCGAAAGATTTAATAGGACGTTATTAGAAATGTTAGGAACTTTGGAACCAAAAAAGAAGAGAAATTTGAAAGCACACGTAGGACCTTTAGTTCATGCATACAATTGCACTCGCCACAACTCTACAAACCAATCACCATATTTTCTAATGTTTGGAAGACAACCAAAATTACCCATATATTTAGCTTTTGGATTAATTACAGAAAAGGAAAGAAAACCACACACAAAATACATTCAGGAAATAAGAAAAAGGCTTGTGCAAGCATGCAAATTAGCATCAGAAACATCAATTAAAGCACAGACTAAGCAGAAAGAAGGCTATGATCTTCGAACAAAGGGAGCTATCATTGAACCAGGGGATAGAGTTTTAGTAAGAATAGTGGCATTTGACAACAAACATAAGATTTCAGACCGTTGGGAGAATGACACTTACATAGTATTGAAGAAACAATACCTGGATATACCAGTATTTACAGTTCAAAAAGAAAATGGCCAGGGAAGAATAAGAACACTTCACCGCAACTTATTATTACCAGTTGCTTATATCTCTCACACTCCAGACGATGAACAACCTAAGCCTATCCCAAAACCAAGAACACGATTTCAGAAGAAACAAAGAAAACATACACCTATGTCATCAGATGAAAGTAATAGTAGTAGTAGTGAAGAAGATTATATATTAGTTATAGTAAGTGATAACAAATCAGATTCTGAATCTAATAGAAGCGCTTCAAATGAGATGGTGAGAAAATTAGAAACAATTTCTTTCCTTGAGGAAGAAAAGGAACAAGTGGAAGTATTGCCACAACCTAGACCTGTGATGATACCAGCTGAAGCTGTTCCTACATTGAGACAACGTTCGACTCGGACAAAACAACAACCAAAGTGGATGACATCAGGTGATTATGTTACAAAATCAGCTGTGACTACTATTGAAAACTCATGGAAACAGAGAGCAAATTATTTAATGGAATTATTGAGGACAGGAATTTTAAAAGGCATGGAACAAAAAATTGGACATGTACTTATTTCCATTGTAAAGGGGCTGTTCAAGATGAAAATGTGACTTCAATTATATATATGTTTTTGTATTTTTAATCAGTTGATAAATTTATATGTACTTTTGTAAAATGATTGTACATGTATTATATAATTGTGATTTTATAAACTGAACAAATTGTCATCATCCATTTGAATGTACTTACAAACTCTAGTTTATGACGAGGACGTCAATTACAGTGGGGGGGGGGGGGGTTGTGGTAGTCTTAATTTTATATATTTACTGATACTATTTATTCATGTTTCTAATGTTTATAATATTTTTGAAATTAAAATTACAAAATAAAACTTCACATGTTGCATACACAGTACAGTAAATTACATGGTTCATTACACCTATATTTTGGAGGAAATATACAGACTTTTCATTGGTAGATTATTTTTTCCACACACCTGTGATAGAGCATAATAAAGACACATGCAGACATTTTGGTTGACTCAAACATTTTTCAACTGAAAACTAATTTGCACTACATGTACTAATATTCTGTTTGTTTTCTAAAGGTCAGTCATCTTTCTGTTTTCTTATTTTCCATTTCTAATTTTTACCTTAGTATGAAATTGTGAGAATGCACATATTGAGATTGAAGTATGAATCTGAGTATAAATGTTTTATAATTTCATTTAAAATTGGAATGAGAGTAATATTATCATGGTTATCCTTTTATATTTTTACAAGTGTTGAATTTCTGTAAACTTTGATATATAATTTATATATATCTGATTAACTTATTCAAGATGATGCTTTAGTTATAATTAATATGTTCTTAAGTCATTTTGACTTATCCCTGCCCTTTTATACTATTCGGGAATTTATGATGTAGAGTAGATTTATAGTGATCCTAGAGTGATCAATCAGATGGTGCCCTTATACCATATATAGGGTAAGCGTTGTATTTGTTTGTTTATTTGTTAGCATGTTTATATGTTTGTATTCAGTTAATTGTGTTTACTGAGTGTTTTGTGTTTATGTCATTTTTATTTGTGTCATATATTTTATCGCATAGATATGTATTTTTTGAGTGTATAAACTATGCTGAAACTAATTCTGAGGTGAGGTGACGCAATTGTTTTGAAGTTGCAATTATTTTGTTATTTATCAAAGACAGAATGATTTACTTTATTGTATGCTTACTAGAAGAATAAGCTATATTGTGGTAAAAAAAATTATAGAAGATAACTTGTAGAAAAGTGTTTTATTTTATTTTTCTTTAACATATCATAGAGGATTATCTCCCTTTGATTGTGTATTGTCTTATGTGATCTGTCTTGTAGTTGTCATGTATGTATAGGAGAATGTCCAAGTAACTCTCCATTCCTTAAAAATAATGGAGCCGAGGCCCATTGTTTTTAAGGAATGCAGGGATACGAGGACATTCTCCAACTTAAAATCCACCCATTGTACTTTATTAATTTTATTAATTATCAATCTTATAACAAAAAAAAGTTTGTGTATAGTATCTAAAGTACAAAGAGAACAATAACTCCGCCCCTGTCCACATTGTTCATAACTCTCCATTCCTTGAAAATAATGGAGAGTTTAGACAATAGATTTACATTTTAATTATGTTTATTATTTGTATATTTGTAGGGTTACTGTTATTATTACTACTATAATATTCCAAATAAAAGAATCGAACCCAAAGTTGGACCCTCAGATTACATACTCTTCCGGTACATCTTCTGTTGCCATGTTGATTAAAGTGGTAATTGCCTAGTCAAAAAATAAATTAAATTAAAGGCTGAAATATACGAAACAAAAGTTGTTTATTATTTACTACCTAATCTGAAATCAAATATATCAGGTAATGTCAAATTAAAAACATTTACAATTTAATTTCAGCAAAAAGAACTTATAGAAATTGATAGAAATAGATTGGTTTATAGATATATATGTAAGTACATAAGTGTTGAATAACACATTGTGCAGATTATTGACTTTTATTATTTGTAAATGTAATAATTTGACATTACCTGACTTATTTGATTTCAGATTAGGTAGTAAATAATAAAAAACGTAGCCGAGTTCCAGAGAAATTGTTTCCCTTATATTTCAGCCTTTAATTTAATTTATTTTTTGACTAGGCAATTAACACTTTAATCATCATGGCGACAGAAGGTGTACCGGAAGAGTATGTAGAAATTCTACAAACGCTTATACGAATGAATGTGAAACCTAAGGGTGAAAATGAAAGCTTTCGTAGAACAAGACAGCGACGATACAGACATCCATCCTGATATTAAGCCAGTAATGCATACACAAGGGGCAACCGGCCCCTGGCATCTTAAATTGCGGACTTTTTCGGGTTTTTCTTAAGTATCAAAACCTGGAAAAGGGGAGCCAATATACGATATGCGGAGGCATGAAATACTTTTTAGTATGAGCCAAAACGTTTACTCTAAAGATGTTATCCTCTCTGCTGTACACAATTCTTTAAGCGGAGAAGCGGTGTGGGTAATTGTGCTTGTAGGTGAACACGCTGAATTGCCACAAATCATTGCTAAATTGGATAGCATCTATGGAGTGATAGATGATAAGACTGATGTCATGACAGACTTTTATAATGCTAAGCAAATGAGTGATGAAAATGTAGCAACATGGAGTTGCAGACTATAGGAAATTTTAGGTAAAGCCATACTAATAGGAAAAGTTAAAAAAAAAACAGAATCAGATGAAATGTTGCATGATAAGCTATGGAAGGGATTAAAACCAGAATTAAAACATCAATGTCAGTACGAAAGAGAGAATTTCAAATCATTTGATGAATTGCGCATTGCGCTGAGGAAATTGGAAAGAGATTTTCAATCTGACACTAAAATTACACCAAAGCAGAAACAATTAAGTAAACAAGGCGTTGGTCTGGAACAGGAACAACAGGATTCAGAACTAAAAGGAATTATTAAACAAATGAGTAAAATGAATACAAGGTTCGAAATGATTGAACAGGGGCAACAATCTAGAGGTAGAGGAACTTTTAGAAGTAGGGAAGATCAACCAAAGCATCGACTACAAAATTCGAATGACCGAAATACTAGATATCAACATCTCAATCCTCCTTCATATAGAAACCAAGGCCAACCACCATGATTTCAGTCTCCTAATTTCAGGCCAAGATTTCAGTCTCTTAATTTCAGACCAAGATATAATACACCAACAACTTTTAAACCGACCACATGTAATAGATGTGGATGGGAGAGACACATGGCGATATGATGTACTGCCATAGTACACAATGCCAACCGTAGACTTTAATGTAAGTAAAGCCCAAATGAATCATACTTTAAACTCTAAGCACAAGATTTCGCCAGGAACTCCAACAGGAACAAAAATCACTTTACAGGATATCAATACAAAAGCTTTAATAGATACCGGATCAACAGTTTCAACACTTAGTCATACTTTTTACAGAGAACATCTTAGTCATCTTGAATTGAAACCATTACACTCTTTACTTAGCATAGAATGTGCAGATGGAAAACAATTACCATATGAGGGATACATAGAAACAGATATTTACATTAATGATCTGGATGAAACACACACTTGTGTTTTCTTAGTAATACCTGACAGCCCATACCATATGGAAGTTCCAATAATTTTAGGTACCAACGTATTGGCTTATATTATGAACACGTACAAAGAAAAAATGGAGAAAAATTCTTACAGACTTCAAAACTTACAACTCCCTGGTATTCATCATTTAGATGTATTATACTTAGAGATAAGGAATTAAATCGAAACAACAACAAATTGGCTATAGTCAAATATTCAGCAAAGAAATCAGTAACTATACCACCAAATAGTAACATCACTTTATCAGGGTACATGGACAAACAACTACCATATCACACTACATCAGCTATGGTAAGTATAACATAATGATCTATCGTACCATCAGATTTAGATATACCACCATCATTGATAGAGTACAGATACCAACAATGTAAGGAAATCAGAGTGAATATCTCCAACGTTACGACACGCATAGTGAACATTCCTCCGCATGCACTGATATATGAACGTCAACCGGTAACAATTCAGAACACTCAAACAGCTGACAATAAGGAATTTTCACAACCATTATTAGAACAGGTCAAATTTGATATATCTAATTTAACACACGAGGAATATGAAATTGGAAAGAAATATTAATAACAGATTATAACACTATATTCTCTAAAGATGAAACAGATGTTGCACACACCACACTTTTAAAACACAGAATTGACCTACATGACGAACACTCATTTAAGCAAAGATATCGCCGCATACCGCCATCAATGTACGAAGAGGTGAAGAACCATCTGCAACTACTTATATGAACAGGCATTATGCGTAAATATCATAGTCCATGGTCATCCAATTTGGTTTTGGTGAAAAAGAAGGATAACTCTTTACGAATCTGTGTTGACTACAGGCAGTTGAACCAGAAAACAAAGAAGGATGCCTATGCGCTACCACGAATAGAGGAAAGTTTGGATTGTTTAGCAAGTAACCAATACCTTTCAGTCATAGACATGAAGTCAGGTTTCCATCATGTTGAGATATTGGAGGAACATAAGGAAAGGACAACCTTTACTGTAGGTCCTTTAGGGTTGTATGAGTACAACATGATGCCGTTTGGGTTATCAAATTCTCCAGGAACATACTAACGATTAATTCAGGAATGTTTGTCAGATTTACACCTACACATATGTTGTATTTCCATAGACGATGTGATAGTTTTCTCCAGAACATATGAAGAACATGTTGAGCGCTTGAAATCAGTTTTTGATAGAATTAAAGAAAACAACTTGAAATTGTCTCATGGAAAATGTTCATTTTTTATGCCAAAGGTAGGGCACATTGTGTCTGAGGCTGGCATAGAAACAGACCCAGAGAAAATACCAACAGACGCTTTATCAAAAATTTCAGTCAAATTTCAAAGGCTCTTACTGACATAATGCCATCACCACAAACGAAAAGCAACAGAAAACGGAAACATATTCAAAAGCCATGGAACTGGGGTGATGATCAGGAAAAGGCGTTCAACAAACTAAAAGAACTTTTGTCATCAACACCAATCATAGGATACCCAGATTATAAATTACCATTTGAACTACATGCAGACGCAAGTGGAATAGGTTTAGGAGCCGTACTCTACCAAAATCAAGGGGGTCTAAACAGACCATTGGCATTCGCGAGTAGGGGATTAACAAAGTCAGAAAAGAATTATCCGGTTCATAAATTGGAATTTTTGGCAATGAAATGGGCCATATGCGACAAATTTAAAGACTATCTTTTTGGAAACATCTTTAGAGTTTTAACAACCCACTAACATATGCATTAACAACAGCAAACTTAGATGCCACAGAACATAAATGGTTAGCAGCTTTATGAGCTTTTGAAATATCATATATACCGGGAAAGAACAATGCAGATGCTGATAGCTTATCAAGATTAGAAACACCATCTCAAAAGACTGCATAAAAACCATTTGCCAAACAATTATCATCAAAACACCACTAGTTGAGACCATGTCTTTTTCACCAGATGTATTGGAATCTCAAGGAACAGGAATTGATATGAGTTTACAGATACATAATGATTTCGATTGGGTAAGTATTCAAGAAAATGACTCAGAAAAAGGACCTTGGATCAAGTATGTCAAAACAGGAATCAAACCAACGAAAGGGATATTACCAACAGGTCCACTTTACCGACAATTTGATCATTTTATATTAAAGGATGGAATATTGTTCAGGGAAGTAAAAAATGATGGTGATGAAACAATGAAAAAACTAGTCTTACCAACTACATATGTTAAAACTGTTTTACATTCTTTACATAATGAAATGGGACACCCAGGAAGGGATGGGACTAACTCAATAGTAAGGGAGAGATTTTATTGGCCTAGAATGACTTGACATTGAAAACTGGGTTCAGCATTGCGACCGTTGCTTGAAAAGAAAGAAAGAACCACATAGAGCTCCTTTAGTCAATATCATCACAACACAACCCATGGAACTTGTATGCATTGATTATTTAACCCTTGAACCTTCCAAAAGAGGACAGCACAACTTTTTAGTCATAACAGATCATTTTACCAGATATGTGCAAGCAACAGTCACAAAACGTCAAACTGCTAAAACAACTGTAGATGCTTTATTTCACAACTTCATAGTCCATTATGGTATACCGCAGAAAATCCATTCCGATCAAGGAACAAACTTCATGAGCCATTTAATTAAAGAACTTTGTACATTGACCGGGACCAACAAGTCAAGAACAACTCCTTACCATAGTATGGGAAACGGAGTGACCGAAAGATTTAATAGGACGTTGTTAGAAATGTTAGGAACTTTGGAACCAGAAAAGAAGAGAAATTTGAAAGCACACGTAGGACCTTTAGTTCATGCATACAATTGCACTCGCCACAACTCTACAAACCAATCACTATATTTTCTAATGTTTGGAAGACAACCAAAATTACCCATAGATTTAGCTTTTGGATTAATTACACAAAATACAATCAGGAAATAAGGGAAAGGATTGTACAAGCATACAAAGTAGCATCAGAAGCATCAATTAAAGCACAGACTAAGCAGAAAGAATGTTATGATATTCGAACCAGGGGAGCTATCATTGAACCAGGGGATAGAGTTTTGGCATTTGACAACAAACATAAGATTTCAAACCGTTGGGAGAATGACACTTACATAGTATTGAAGAAACCAAACCTGGATATACCAGTATTTACAGTTCAAACAGAAAATGGCCAGGGAAGAATAAGAACACTTCACCGCAACTTATTATTACCAGTTGCTTATATCTCTCACACTCCAGACGAAGAACAACCTAAGCCTATCCCAAAACCAAGAACACGATTTCAGAAGAAACAAAGAAAACATACACCTATGTCATCAGATGAAAGTAGTAGTAGTAGTAGTGAAGAAGATAATACATTAGTTAGACAGGGATCTACATTGCCATACAATGTTGTTGATGCTAACAATGTACAAGGACATGAAGAACTAAATATACCAGAATCTGATGGGGACGCCCAGTCTATAAATGATATCAAATCAGATTCTGAATCTAATAGAATGAGATGGAGAGAACTTTTGAAACAATTTCTTTCCTTGAGGAAGAAAAGGAACAAGTGGAAGTATTGCCACAACCTAGACCTGTGATGATACCAGCTGAAACTGTTCCTACATTGAGACAACGTTCGACTCGGACAAAACAACAACCAAAGTGGATGACATCAGGTGATTATGTTACAAAATCAGCTGTGACTACTATTGAAAACTCATGGAAACAGAGAGCAGATTATTTAATGAAATTATTGAGGACAGGAATTTTAAAAGGCATGGAACAAGAAATTGGACATGTACTTATTTCCATTGTAAAAGGGACTGTTCAAGCTGAAAATGTGACTTGATTTATATACATTGTGTATGTTTTTGTATTTTTAATCAGTTGATAAATTTATATGTACTTTTGTCAAATGATTGTATTATATAATTGTGATTTTATAAACTGAACAAATTGTCATCATTTATTTGAATGTACTTACAAACTCTGTTTTATGACGATCACGTCATATACAGTGAGGGGGAGTTTGTGGTAGTCTTAGTTTTAAATAATTACTGATACTATTTATTCATGTTTTTAATGTTTATAATATTTTTGAAATTAAAATTACAAAATAAAACTTCACATGTTGCATATGCATTTAAAAGTAGAATGAGAGTAATATTATCATGGTTATCCTTTTATATTTTTACAAGTGTTGAATTTCTGTAAACTTTGACATATAATTTATATATATCTGATTAATTTATTCAAGATGATGCTTTTGTTATAATTAATATGTTCTTAAGTCATTTTGACTTATCACTGCCCTTTTATATTATTCAGGAATTTATGATGTAGAGTATATTTATAGAAATCATAGAGTGATCAATCAGCTGGTGCCTTTGTACCATATATAGGGTAAGCTTTGTATTTGTTTGTTTATTTATTTGATTGTATATTTGTTTGTGTATTCAGTTAATTGTTCTTACTGAGTGGTTTTTTTTTATTTTAAACATTATTGAGTGTGTTGGTGTTTATGTCATTTTTATTTGTGTGATATATATTTTTTGAGTGTATATACTATGCTGAAACTAATTCTGATGTCAGGTGACGCAATTGTCTTGGAGTTGCAATTATTTTGCTATTTATCAAAGACAGAATGATTTAATTTATTGTATGCTTATTAGAAGAATAATCTATATTGTGGTATTTTTCTTATAGAAGATAACTTGTAGAAAAGTGTTTATTTTATATTTCTTTGACAAATCATAGAGAATTATCTCCCTTTGATTGTGTATTTTCTGATGTGATCTGTCTTGTAGTTTTCACAGGCGCTCGTGGCACGGACCACGCCCCTTTTTCTAACTTTCTGTTTACAAATTTATTTTCAATAAAATTTCTTTATTTCTTTATTATTTCATCTCTTTTTCCTTATTTTAACTTGTTCGTGTCAATATTCATACAATCTTATGCTAACATCAAATTGCATGTGTCGACCCTATATAGATACTAATAATCCACAAGGCATGCAACTCGACAGGTTTAAAAATCGTACCCCTGTTCGCTTCGAGTACTTTTATTGCACCTTATTTCCATTATGTCATTCAAACTAGGACATGTATCCATTCCTAAAAGACGCATCTTTTTGACCCTGTTTTTGTTTTGTGCATACGATAGCTCAGTTCTCCAGAATTTTAAGATTTTCACACATTTATTGCCAAGTTTTTCGTATAAGGACCCGCGGCTGACGGAAATGACGTATCACTGCATTAACTTCAACGATAGGGTCAGAAGATGCGATAAATAGATTAATATATGGCCTTGTTATCTGCCCTCGACTGATATCGTCCCTCGGGGCCGATATCAAGGTCTCGAACTGATAACAAGGGCAATATAAAAAAGGCCATGTATTAATCTATAATTATTACACTGTTTAGGAACTGTAAATTGCAAATATGAATACATCTAAAGCTATGTCTTTGCTGAAACGTTGATTTCTGGGTGGATGATACCATCGGAGATTAATAGCCAACCAGGAAGGTAAATACGACAATACCATACTAAAAACGTATCTATCGTTATTTTTAGGAATGGTTTTATCCAATCATAGGTCGTCAAATAAATGCAACATCGTACAATGTATTTTATCTTGTTTTTCAAATTGTTAGACGATACCAATAACCGATTGGAGCCGACAACTGCCGATTTCACATGAAGACACACACGCTGATCCGCTTATCTTCATCCTTATAGCCAAAGTGTCACAAGTAGATACAACCGTAGATTTAATTGTTATAGGAATGTTTCCTTCATGCGTCATGACGCGTTTGTTTTTACAGTACAATTATTAATGAGGACATCACCAGTTATTCGTAACAGGAATTCACATTTTGGAAGTGCACATGTATATTCTGCATCTTGTGTAAAAATTCGGTTAAAGATAAGCAATTTTAATAAAATGAATAAAAAATTAAACCCACTTTCAAATGTCTTTTGACACAATACAAACGTTCCTGATAAGGAGTGTACCAAGTGTAGATCTTACGATCACTGTCACATAATCGTATGTTGTAGAAAGCTTTAACAAATAGCTTAACCGACTCAAAAGAAAAGTAGAATCTAGTCATCAGTTTGTGTCCGTCGTTCTCCAACGTCCGTCATCATTAAAGTTAAACTCAACATTTCAATCCTCCTCGCTGACCTCACTTAAAGGAGCATTATCTGCCATAATCGTAGATGCTTGTTACCCATAACAAATATCAGATATGATTGATGTCTTGATAAAGCGTGTTTCTGTAACTTATAAATGTTATGAAATGTACGCGCATCTGGGACAAAACGTGCAACTACTCGTGTTTTGAGATCGATCAAGAAATGGACGCCATCTTATTAATTATCGACATTGTTTTACGGAGTTTGTCGAATCGTCATTAAATCAGTACAACAATGCAGATATTTCTTATTCTTTGTGAATCTGCTTTTACTCTGTGTTAATTACGGACAAAGAACCATGCAAGTTTGCAGTTAATAAGCGACAAAATACAAATTATTCGTTTTTACCTGTCACTAGTAAGGTCTGTTGCATACGGAAAAAGCGAAGTCAAATTATTTGCTTGCAGGGAAATAATTAATCGATGGTAAGTTTCGTTCTCAAAAGGCGAAAAGTGGTTCGATAAGCTGTTTAATGTGAAATATTTACCTTTATTTCATCATTTTAAAGCTATTTACCAATTTCAAAAACATATAATTGCTTGGGTCAAAATCGTATTTTGTCGCTTATTAACTGCAAACTTGTATGGTTCTTTGTCCGTAATTAACACCGAGTAAAAGCAGATTCACAAGTAAATGTAGATTTTAAATGGCAGAGGAAGACACTCTTTACTTCATGCTGGTTATGTTGATAGCTACTTAAAAATATACATTCAGAATCTGACATTAATAGCATATTTTGAAGAGTTTCACTTTATGTCAAATATACTAGTAATGCATATAATGTAGGGTAATGATACTTCATTAATTGCTATAATCGTAAACAATTTGCAAAATTAAAAAAGGTTCACATTTGTGTCATGGTAAAAGTATTTGAATATGGGTTTGATGTGGTACTTCTTCCTGAGCTTCCAGAATCATCAATCAACTGGGGTTCTATCTCATAAGGGTTCAATAACTATGTAGACCGAAAAGCAGACATATGACTGTTTGTTGGAAATGTTCTGTTATAATTTGGTGCATGTTCATCTGAAACATTTTGACGAGCATTAGCATTGGTGTCATCGCTCTGTGCATCAACAATTAAACTTTGCAGTTTGAGTTTAAGCTGGTTTTTGACTCGTTGGTTTTTGACTTGTTTCAACTCCAGTGCAAGGCACCTTCCAAAAGTAAAGTCTTCATCCACCTCCTGTTCAAATACTTTCGTAGGAGTTGCTACAATTTGTGGTGAAGGTTTTCTTTGCTTAAGTTGAGCAAGGACCGCGACTGGTCCTGTAACCTTCTTCTTTTTAGGCAGAAGGTTTACTGGCTCCTTCGGTGCCTGACTTTTGGTAGATTCATCTGACTCATTTTCATCCTCATCTACTAGTGAATCTCGAGTGTAGGATGAGTCTGTGAAACTAGAATCCAGCAAAAAGAATATAATTTTTATCTTTTTATTCTCTTAGGTTCCTGATACCCAACAAGCTTGGTAAAATATAGCAGCAAAAGAATGTGAGGAGAAATGGAATTTCCCCAATTGCATTGGTGCCATAGATGGTAAACACGTAACAATTAGATTTCCAAGTGGAAGTGGGTCAACATATTATAATTACAAGAACCAATTCAGTGTCATTCCTCTGGCAATAGTTGATGCGGATTATAACTTTTTGTACGTTGATGTTGGGACAAACAGCAGAGCAAACGACAGTGGAGTTTTAGGGTGGTCACATGTTACACGATTAATTGAAAATGGCAATCTAAATATTCCGTCACCTCAGCCACTCACTTGTCGGCACGCTGACGCCCCATTTGTTATAGTTGGTGACGAGGCATTTTCATTAAAGGAATATCTTGTAAAGCCGTATCCAAGTAGACAACTTGACCAAGGTAAAATAATTTTTAATTATATATTGTCCCGTGCTAGAAGGATAGTTTGAAATGTTTTTGGAATTCTTGCCAGTCGCTTTAGAATTTTTCAAAGGGCATTATCTTTTGACCCAGACAAAGTCATTACATCTGTATTGGCTTCATGTGCATTACATAACTTGATACGGTCAAAAACATCTTCAAGAAAGATATACACACCAGAAGGAATGTTTGATAATGACGACGACTTGAGGGAATTGCGAACTGCATCGAGAGATAGTTGTTTTGTTAACTTCGTTCAGCAAGGTGGTAATAGAAATAATACTGATGCAAGGGCAGTTAGAGATGAATTTTGTGACTACTTTAATACAAATGGTCAGGTAGTGGGATGTGATATGAAAAACTCACCAGATTACTGACTGACTTCCTGGGTGTAGCATGTGGTCTCAAAAAACTGTCAAGGGTGTCAAAATACGCCCATTTGCTTTTGTAGACTTCATCTGTTCCTGAACCACTCTTTTTCGATCTTTTCATCTTCCCCATTTCTCTGTCATAGTATGATCTCATGTGATGTATTTTGGAGTTGATTTCTCCAACTAATAATTAAAAAAAACATTTTCCTGAATAAATGCATAAAAACATATATATATATATATATATATAAATGAAATTAACTATTTGTTTTCTTTGTTGGTTAGTGCATTATAATATGATTAAAATTGATTGATATATTGATCTTTTGGTGTTTAACGCCACTTTCAGCAATATTTCAGCTATATCATGGTAGGGTTTTAGTGGTAGAGGAAGCCGGAGTACCCGGAGAGAACCGCCGACCCAGGGCAAGCCACTGGTAAACTTTATCACTTGCGGCTGCGAGTTGAGTGCACCTTTTGTGTAATTTACAAAGCTGGGTGCGAACCCACGCCATATTGGTGATAGGCTTGTATGAGCTGTTAGGTCCCAAGCGACCTAACTCATTGAGCCACCCGGGCCCCTTTATGATTACGATAATTGGATTATAAATACTTTCACACTATCTCATGCTGTTTTATATTATAACTGTTTATTAAATTGCCTTGATTTGATGTTTGTTTGTATACATAATATGCATGAAATTGTTTCTTTTCAAAAGCTAAAGTAGATTTTATAATATTTACAGTCTTATATATATAAAACTGAAACTCCCAATAAAAAACCAAAAATATTAGGTTGAGAAAAACAACCCACAGGAACAATACACATATAATAAGAAAATATATATCAAAACCTACCAGTAAAAGTATCCCCAAGGCATCTTTTAGTCTCTCCAGAGCTCTTTGTCTTGCATCCTTTTTAGAGTAGACTGGGTTAGATATATCCCATAATTCTGTCTGCTGTTCATGCAAATGGAGGAGACTCTCCATCTGTTCCTTTTACCAAATAACATCATTACTTTTTTCACCTTTTCAGACATGTTTTATTTACCATGTGCTGACCATGAGCTTTTATTTGTTGATAATGTTGTAACCTCCTAACCTCACACCAAGATCTCTGATTGATCAGAGATAAAATACATCGCGATCCTTGCTGTACATAATAGAACATGTTCTATCCCAAAGTGTGTATCATGCAACTTCTAAAAGTTGCATGATACAGAGTAATAGCACTGTTTACACTGTATTTTTTGGATTATGATACACGTATCGCGATACTTGCTTTACCGTGTAACAGGGCCTTAAGTGAGATGACACCGTTTGTGTCAACTCAAAAAGACCACGACGCGTTTCCCAAATATTTTTGTCAGGTGGTCAAATACAAAAGATTGGAAAGCTAAATAAATTAACAGGTTTTTGTTGCAAGAAAACAAAACGATCTTAACATGATAGCTAAAATCGTCTAAGGTCACCTATGCATGAGTGAGGAGAACGTAGTTATTAATTATCACATATTTTATTGAAATAACGCGGAATTTGCATGTGTAATGAAAACATAATTTGCGGCGTGTTATTTGCCTCCGGGGCAATAACATGTTATCTGCCCTCTTGTGAAGGGCAATAACATGTTATCTGCCCTGGCAAATATGTGATAAATAGATTAAATCATGGTCTATTTCATATTGCCCTTGTTATCAGCCCTCGACTGATATCGTCCCTGGGGCTAAAGCCCTCGGGGCCGATATCAAGGTCTCGAGCTGATAACAAGGGTAATATGAAAAAGGCCATGTATTAATCTATAATTATTACACTGCTTAGGAACTGTAAATTGCAAATATGAATACATCTAAAGCTATGTCTTTGCTGAAACGTTGTTTGCTGGGTGGATGATACCATCGGAGATTAATAGCCAACCAGGAAAGTAAATACGGAAATACCTTACTAAAAACGTGTCTATTATAAGTCCTAAGCTCCTTAGTGACCGTCCAAATAAGTCCAAATAAGTCACGGGAGCTTAAAAAATTTGTGTACGATGTTGCTGATCTATGACTTGAAACAGTAACTAAGTTTTTTCCACGAACTATGTTTGACGGACTTTCTTGGAAGTTCTAAGGCTAAAGACGTAATGGTCACTGCACAAAGTTAAGCACCGCCCACTGACCTTCTGTAATCTTCCGTCTGCATCATTTCGTAACTGCGCGTTTATCTATCGTCTGCATCGTTATTTTTATGATTGGAATTATCCACTGGTAAGTAAAGCGTGTTAATCTTATTTTCTAGATTTCCATATAAGGCTCTGTATCTATCGTTATTTTTAGGAATGGTTTTATCCAATCATAGGTCGTCAAATAAATGCAACATCGTACAATGTATTTTATCTTGTTTTTCAAATTGTTAGACGATACCAATAACCGATTGGAGCCGACAACTGCCGATTTCACATGAAGAAACACACGTTGATCCGCTTATCTTCATCCTTATAGCCAAAGTGTCACAAGTAGACACAACCGTACACTTAATTGTTATATGAATGTCTCCTTCATGCGTCATGACGCGTTTGATTTTACAGTGCAATTACTAATGAGGACATCACCAGTTATCCGTAACAGGAATTCACATTTTGGAAGTGCACATGTATATTCTGCATCTTGTGTAAATTTGGTTAAAGATAAGCAATTTTAATAAAATGAATAAAAAATTAAACTCACCTTCAAATGTCTCTTAACACAATACAAACGTTCCTGAAAAGGAGTGTACCAAGTGTATATTTAACGATCACTGTCACATGATCGTATGTTGTAAAAAGCTTTAACAAATAGCTTAACCGGCTCAAAGGAAAAGTAGAATCTAGTCATCAGTTTGTGTCCGTCGTTCTCCAACGTCCGTCATCATTAAAGTTAAACTTAACATTTCAATCCTCCTCGCTGACCTCACAGGTGCTTGTGGACAGGACACAGTTTCCTCCCTTTTTACACCCTTTTTCATTTTTTTTATTTATTTTTTTTCATTTCCATGGCTTAGAAATATGCAAAACAGCAATAATATGCGGTTTTCTGATTGCATAAGTCGACTGATATGTATATAGAGATGCCGTTTTCTGATTACATCAGTCGACTGATATGTATATAGAGAGAAGGTATCTCACTTCCACATAATTTTCACGAAAACTATGTCTAAATCAATAAAAAATGCATCTACCTTTGAGTTAGTGAGCACGCTTCGTCTCCGCTAATATTCCTTTATTTTAAGCGGTCGGTATTTTTCACGAAAATGTTCCTCTGAAACAAGAAATCCCACGAACTTTACATCGAATTTTTAGTAAATTTCTGCCAATGATAGAACACTTGCATTGCACAATTTTGTCAAGAGAAAAAAATAGGGTGTTGCAATACTTTTTTCCAGGTGTATATTATATCTTGGCCTGAAATTAGAATACTGAAATCATGGTGGTTGGCCTTGGTTTCTATATGAAGGAGGATTGAGATGTTGATATCTAGTATTTCGGTCATTCGAATTTTGTAATCGATGCTTTGGTTGATCTTCCCTAATTCTAAACGTTCCTCTACCTCTAGATTGTTGTCCCTGTTCAATCATTTATAACCTTGTATTCATTTTACTCATTTGTTTAATAATTCCTTTTAGTTCTGAATCCTACTGTTCCTGTTCCAGACCAACGCCTTGTTTACTTAATTGTTTCTGTTTTGGTGTAATTGTAGTGTCAGATTGAAAATCTCTTTCCAATTTCCTCAGCGCAATGCGCAATTCATCAAATGATTTGAAATTCTCTCTTTCGTACTGACATTGATGTTTTAATTCTGGTTTTAATCCCTTCATTAGCTTATCATGCAACATGTCATCTGATTTAGCTTTTTTAACTTTCCTATTAGTATGGCTTTACCTAAAATTTCCTATTGTTTGCAACTCCATGTTGCTACATTTTCATCACTCATTTGCTTAGCAATATAAAGGTCTGTCATGACATCAGTCTTATCATCTATCACTCCATAGATGCTATCCAATTTAGCAATGATTTGTGTCAATTCAGCGTGTTCACCTAGAAGCAAAATTACCCTCACCGCTTCTCCGCTTAAAGATTTGTGTACAGCAGAGAGGATAACATCTTTAGAGTAAACGTTTTAGTTCATACTACAAAGTATTTCATGCCTCCACATATCGTATGTTGGCTCCCCTTTTCCAGGTTTTGATACGGCAGAACCCGAAAAAGTCCGCAATTTAAGATGCCAGGGGCCGGTTACCCCTTGTGTATGTATTACTGGCTTAATATCAGGATGTATGTCTGTATCTTAGCTGTCTTGTTCTACGAAAGCTTTCATCCAAGCTTTTATTTCCTGTGGTTTTTAACCCTTATGTTTCACATCCATTTGTATAAGCGTTTGTAGAAGTTCTACATACTCTTCCGGTACACCTTCTGTCGCCATGATGATTAAAGTGTTAATTGGTTAGTCAAAAAAATATTTAGATTAAAGGCTGAAATGAAAAATAAAAAATTCTCTGGAACTCAACTAAGTTGTTTATTATTTACTATCTAATCTGAAATCAAATAAATCAGGTAATGTCAAATTATTACATTTACAAATAATAAAAGTCAATAATCTGCACAATGTGTTATTCAACACTTATGTGCTCAGTTACTTACATATATATCTATAAACCATTCTATTTCTATCAATTTCTATAAGTTCTTTTTGAACATTTTGATCTTTTTTGCAATTTGATTGGCCGACTGGAAATAAAATCTCGTCTCTGGTTGGACAACGTTGAAACACCGAATAGACAATAGACAAAAATAGACACAAACCCGAATATACCTCACGCGAGGTGTACTCACTCTGAGGTTAAGTTGAGAAAATGCTGTTTAGGCCAATCAGAAAAAAGCGAAATGCCTTATTATTTAATCATTTACGATATAAACCTAAAATTGTTCTGGGAGATGAGGTTATCTTTTTATCAATATAAATTGTATATGTACAGGTATATCGGCTTGGCTTATGGTGCTTAACGCCACTTATTTCAGTCATATCGTGGCGGTCAGTTGTATTGGTGGAGGAAACGGAGTACCTGCTGAAAACCACTGACAAACTTTATCACATAGTGTTGTATCAAGTACACCACCAGGTTAGAGGTGATAGGCACTGATTGCATAGGTAGTTGAAAATCCAACAATCACACGACCACGGCCACGACATAGCGTCATTTTATGTCATTGTATTGTATCATAAACTCTTCTATTCCCAGGACATATTTCGACAAAGTTTAAATGTCCAAATCCTAGACATTGATCATCCTGTATTACTTGTTTCAATAACCATTTTGCAGTTGACAATTGTATATCATGACTTATCACCGGACTTTTAACAAAGTAACACTACGGGTGCCTTTGCAGAGCAGAAACTACTGACCTTTCCGGAGTATCTTTTTTCACCGATGCTTTTTGTGGGGTTGATGTTTCTCAACCTGTAGCTTGCTGTGTAGTGTTGTGTTGATCATTGTGTTTCCTCTTTCCTTTTTCCATTGTGTTGTATGTCTATAAATTTACTAAAGGACAAGTATGCCTTCTACTTGCGTCTTTGTGTGGTTTGACTAATAACGGCTTTATTGGAATATTCCATGGAAGTTATGTGCCTTGAGGGGTCATTGCGTTGTTTCAGTCACAATAGAATAATTTTGCGTCTTCGTGCCCAAAACATTTTTCGTCATGACTCGCTATTCAGATATTAATATTCTATGTCAAGGGTAAAGGTCACCAACCCATGAACTTTGACATTGTGACTTTCTCTATGAAAACAGTCATGACGTTGGTTGGCGATGACACGGGAAACTAACTTCGTAAAGACAAAAGGTTCTGTAAGTTTACCTACGTTTGGAATGCCTTATGACTGATCGATACTTGAAGTGAAGTATCTTCACGATATGGCGCAAACGTAAAGAGAGAGGTAGAGAAAAAGAACAATAATCAGAAGAAATACAACGTTTTCTTCATAACTAATTAAAGTGTAAATATATTGTATTGCCTGAATGTATTACAAAATAATACGCTATTGTTCTTTGTAACATAAAATCTGAAAAGAATGGAGATACAAAAAATGTACGAGTGAAGTCATGTTAAATTCTGATTTTATTTTTTATTTTTTCATATACATTATTTAGAATATCATATGCTCGTACACGTACATTTTTTGTATACCTGTTTCATATTCCATAAGATAAAGAATTGTGTTTACACGTGTACATTATTTATCCCAAGTAATTTTGGCTTATTCATTTTTAAATCATCACAACTACAATTTGCATATACAGGGGGCTGAATGTACGTCATAATTGGAAGCCATTTTGTGCCGCTTGAGGGTAAGTTTTTTCTTATAACATTACATATGGGAAGGGTAACATTAAATGTGATAGTACGTCAAATGGCCCTAAATGCCCGCTAAATAACAATGTGTCCATCGTTCAAAATCTTGTTGTCAAACTCTCAAACACTTCGACAACGTTTTCGCAACAGGTGGAAATTACATTGTCGAAGTGCTTGAAAGTTTGAACGATGGTCACACCGTTGCTTAGTGGACAGTTAGGGGCATTTGACACACTATCACATTTAATGTTATTCTTGCAATAGCTTATGCTATAAGTACAAACTTACCTTCAAGCGGCACAAAATGGCTTCCAATTATGACGTACATTCACAAACACCCTGATATATACACAAAATGTACTTCTGCATAAAAATAAACAAACAAATATTTCAGACTTAAAGCTATTTCATTATACATCGTCTGTTTATTTTTGAAAACAATACACTGAATTTCCATCGTGATAAAGCACAAATAACTCGTGACTCTTGATATTAATATCGATCCCAAGTGTCCTTACGATTTGATAGGGTTTACTCAATATTGAGTTGCATTCATTGGATGCAGGGCGCGTCTGGAAAATCTTATCTTTAACAGCCATACTTATAGTACCAATTGGTCACTTGTCAGACATTTGGTACCGCCCGTGTCTTGTACTTGAGTATATGACGTCTTCATAGAAGTCGGAATATCAAGGCATTCAATTGTGTTGGATACTAGATTAAACAATACTATTGTCTTATTGTCTAATGTGCATGCTTCCTGTTATCGATTTCAATATTTGTGACTCACTTCCATATCGATCCATAATAATTAATCCACGTGCTATGCAATTGACAACTAACTGATTTTTTACATAGGCTATTCTGATACATCTGTCTCCCATAGGGATCGAATCAATACGCTTAAACGTTTTTGTATCAACAAATACCACTTCCAAATGAGCTGCTACGGCTAATGTTTTTTCATCAATAACAGCAACAGATGTGGCGGGAAAGTCCAGTTTTATTTCTCCTTGTTTTGTTCCCGATTTTATAATGAATAACATTTTTTTATTTTTACTTCCAGTTATCAGTACACGATTATTGGATACCACTTTAATCAATGGATTCAAGCGTGGTTCTTGAATCGGAATAACGTCTTTCTTTTCAGTGGAGTGACTTCTTGTAATAACTTGACACTCGATGGTTGAGGAGTGACATCTTTTAATAACTTGACACTTGGTAGTTGAGGAGTGACATCTTTTAATAACTTGACATTTAGTAGTTGAGGAGAGACATATTTAATAACTTGACACTTGGTAGTTGAGTAGTGACATCTTTTAATATCTTGACACTTGGTAGTTGAGGAGTGCCATCTTTAGATAACTTGGCACTTGGTAGTTGAGGAGTGACATATTTTAATAACTTGACACGTTGAGGAATGCCATCTTTAGATATCTTGACACTTGGTGGTTGAGGAGTGACATCTATAGATAACTTGGCAATTGGTAGTTGAGGAGTGACATCTTTTAATAACTTGACACTTGGTAGTTGAGGAGTGACATCTTTTAATAACTTGACACTTGGTAGTTGAGGAGTGACATCTTTTAATAACGTGACACTTGGTAGTTGAGGAGTGACATCTTTTAATAACTTGACACTTGGTAGTTGAGGAGTGACATCTTTTAATAACTTGACACTTCGTAATTGAGGAGTGTCATCATTTAATAACTTGCCACTTGTTACTAGAGTGGTATCAGCTAATTGTAGATTCAGATCTGATGTCTTTAATATGACATCTGCTTCAACTGTTGATGAAGCAGTTATTTCATTATCGTCACCAGAGCCGTGTTCTAATTCTAAATCAAGACTACAAATTATCCTTTGAAATTCAAGTGTTTGCAACATTTTTAAAGACTGACTTCCATAGTCAATTTCAGTGGATAAAGTGCATGCTGATGATATATCTAAGAGAGACGCTAACATATTGTCAATATCGGTTTCGTTCTGTTTCATTTGTTCTTTTGTTTTATTTTGAAACAAAAAGAACTGTGTATTTGATTCGACCTTAATATCTAATATACTTTTAATCTGGTGTTGGCTATGTTTTAAATCAGGGATTTTACTGGTTATTTCCCTTTGTTGCTCCAAGATTACTTCCTTTCCTTTGTCAAAACTGTTCTCTAATCCACATTTTGTGTCGGCTTCAAACTCATTCAGAGCTTTATCAATTAAATCTCTGTTAATTTTCAATTGTTCATAGAGTTCTTCTCTCTGTGAGCGCAATTTCAGCATATTCTTATCTCTATTTTTAGAAAGCTTTTCCAGAATTTTCAGAGAATTACCAATCTTTGAAATTAAGTTAATAAATTCTTCTGACAAATTCACTGCTTTTACAACTTCTTCTAGCTTTTCAACGTCTTGACATGTACTATGTTGACTCCTTTTACATTGAATACAACACGGGCAATCATGTGTCACGCAGAAATATTCAAATAATTTGTCCTCATGTTGGATGCACGTTATTTATACTGTTTTCAGGATCGGTAATAACGATTCGTATTTTTCAATGGAAACCACAGAGTGTCATTTTGTTGACGTAAGAGCTTTATGGTATTTTGAGCATGACATACACAATAGTTCCGGACAGGAAATACACCAATATAATCCTTGTACATCTTTACAAATTCGTTTACATGGCTCACATTTACCACTATCCATTTTTTTCTATAAATATATAAAATAAAATATGTATGACATTTAAATAATCTTTTATATATTACAATGACGTATAGGATATCAGTTATGCATATGGAAATATATTAATACGAACCTTAAAATCTATAGTTATTACAAATGTGTACATTTTACGTAACATGAGACCGGTCAATATTTCGATTTATAATTTAAGGACAACCACTGAGTATATATACAATTACATGTAGATGCAAAAATTCACCCGTCAGAATTTAGAACATATTCAAAGGTAGTCCAAAAGGTTCCTTTCGCTTTGTTGTTTTTGTGAAAATTATTATTTTCATGTCATAAATAAAATTGTTGATTGACGGGTAATATACAACGATTATTTTGAGCCCAAATTGATTCCGGATTCTAGTGGTATTTTTCTCAATAGGGGAGCCTGCCATTTCATAGCAAAAAATTGAACATTTTCCATGATATTCAGACAGAAGTTAGAGGAATCATGTAAGCTTCAGAATGTTTGCAACGGTGAACGACCACTTCAGTATATTGATCATACAATTGTAACGACGGGTGCCACATGTGGAGGAGGAACAACTTATCTACCTACCTATCCGAAGTACCCGTGTCCACCCATAGTTTTAGTGGAGTTCGTGTTCCTCTATCTCTGTTTTAGAAAGGCAGTTAGCTTCAAATCTTTTCCACTCAATTATTCAGATGTTGTACAAAGAGATAAAGTGGAAAAATATAAATACATATGATGTTTAGGAAAATCATGCCAGTTTCTACTATGCACCATCAAACAAACGAATTGTGTATATTTCCACACTGGTTTATATGTGTGTATGTGATCGTGACTAAAGATTAAAGTATAAACTGTTTTTGTTATCAATTTTATCATTTGAGAAAGTGAAGCTTTTTATTGATTTTAGTAATATTTATGGTATATAGGTTTGTGGATATTTTGATATCCTTTAATTACATTTGACAATTTTCAGTTAATGAGTTGGGTAAATGAAACAAGTTAACAAAAGATATATTTTCTGAAAATTTAAATTACCCAAAAAAAAGTATAATATTATAAAAAGAAAGTTTAAACATTGATGGTTAACATTTCTACCCATAAAAAAATCAACCATCTCGCACCTCAAACATTTGACACAAAACTACCATGTCATATTCATAATATGTCTGCACAAAATACGGCGAGATTATCCATGCCACCTTGAATGTATGTAGGCATGTAGCACATATCAATTAATGCACTTTCGCGTGTTACATTAGATACATAATTTTGATTTGATTTGATTTGATTTATTGTGATTAACGTCACTTTCAGCAATGCTTCAGCTATATCATGGCGACCAGTTTTAATGTGGAGGATGCAGGAGTACCCGGAGAGAACCACCGAGCATGGGCAAGCAACTGGTAAACTTTATCACCTGCGACTGTGAGTCGAGTGCACCCTTTTTGTAATTTACAAAGCCGGGCGCGAACCCTGTTGTTCGATAATGCAACTACCTAACTCATTGAGCCACCCGGGCCCCCCGTGTATTTGGTCAATAGTGAACATACCGCATATTTAAAAATAAAAAAGACTCAATAATTTGAAAGCGCGCGATTATTCAACTTACGAAAAGAACGATCACTGAAATTAAATGTACACGTATTGTCTGGTGAACATCAAAAGATGGAAGACGATTGATTAGTGTATTGAGAAAATATGTGTCTTTCTGCAGTTATATTTAAAAAAAAATTTTAGTGTAATTTATCGTTCAATAATCGGCTATATCTGTCAAACATAAACTTTAAAATGACAAAAAATAATAAAAAGATGCGCAAACAATAAGCTAATAAAGCACGGTAGTCAAAACATATTTGTTAATAAGAACAGTTTGAAGATAACAAAATTGTTATCAGACGCCGTAAATCGAAGACGCACAAACAATACAATAGCCAGAAGAAAAAGGACAAAAGGATAAACAACGATCTATAAAACAGTTACACAGAAAACTAAAGATCGAGCAATACGAACCTCAATAAAACCTGGAGCTGAACTCTGGTGCTCCGAAAGGATCAATTATTGTTTTTATTCAGAATAATACAAAACACCCATTACATAGCACAGTTAATTGATATGATTCCTGTAAAAGCAAACATATTCTGCTCCATTATTCGAAATTAATTTCGAACGTCTTAGTCAGGGACACATTTCACAAAAGGTTGAATGTTCACGTCGTAAACATTGCCCACCCTGTATTATCTGGTTCTATAACCATTTTGTAGTTGGCAATTGCATCACGACTTATCACCGGATCTTTAACAAAGTAACACGACGGGTACCTTCGCAGAGCAGAAACCGCTGACCTTCCCGAGGAACCTATTATCACCCGCGTTTTTTTGTGGGGTTCCTGGTTTTCAATTTGTAGCTTCCTATGTAGTGTTTTATAGATAATTGTTTTCTCCATTGTGTTGTATGTTCTTAAATTTACGAAAGAACAAGTATGCCTTCTACTTGCGTTTTTTGTATAATTTGACCAATAACGGCTTTATTGGAATATTCCATGAAGTTTGTGTCTCTTGAAGAGTCATTGTGTTGTTCCAGTCATAACAGAATAATTTCACGACCAAAACAATTCTTATCATATGACTTGCTATTCAGATAATAATATTCTATGTCAAGGGTAAAAGGTCACCCACCCATGATCTTTGACATTTATACTTTCTCTATGTAACTGCCATGACGTTGGTTGGCGAAGACCCCGGTCTTCTCGACTTTTCCTTGTTCGTGAAGATAATTTTGAAAGAAAAAAGGTTCTGTATGCTTACTTACGTATGGAATGCCTTATAACTGATCGATACTTGAAGTGAAATATCTTTGTATCTTCAAACTCTTCTTTTCACGATATGTCGCAAATGTAAAGAGAGGTGGAGAGGGAGAAAAAAAACAATAATCAGATGAAATACAACGTTAAAATGTAAATATATTGTATTGTCTGAATGTATTCCAAAATAATACGAAATTGTTCTTTGCAACATAAAATCTGAAAAGAATGGAGATACAAAAAATGTACCATTGAAGTAATGCTAAATTCTGATTTTATTTTTTATTTTTCGATATACATTATTTAGAATATCACATGGTGATAAAGTTTGTTAGTGACTTGCGACAGGTCGATGGTTTTCTCCGGGTCTTCCGGTTTCCTCCACCAATAAAACTGACCTCCCCGATATAACTGTAATATTGTTGAACGTGGCATTAAACACCATCAAACAAACAAGCATGCTCGTACACGTTTACCTGTTTCATATTTAAGATAAAGAATTATTTTTACATATCAGTTATACCAATTCATTTTAGTATTGTTCATTTTTAAATTATCACAACTACAATTTGCATATAGACTTCTGCATGAAAAGAAACAAATTAAATATTTTAGACTTAAAGCTTTCTCGTCATACATTGTTCGTTTGATTTTGAAAACAATACACTGACTTTCCATCGTTATTAAGAACAAATAATTCGTGACTCCTGATATCAATATCGATGCAAAGTGGCCTTATGATGTCATAGGGTTTACTCAATATTGTGTTGTACTCACTGGACGATGCAGGGCGCGTCGGGAAGATCTCATCTTTAACAGCAATACATAAATTCCCGCTTCGGTCACTTGTCACACATTTGGGATCATCTGTACCTTGTACTTGAATATATGATGTCTTCCTAGATGTCGGAATATCAAGACATTCAATTGTGTTGGATAGTGGATTTAATAAGGCTATTGTCTTATTGTCCAATGTGCATATCTGCATGCTTCCTGTAATCGTTTCCAATATTTGTGACTCATTTCCAGATCGATCCATAATAATTAATCCACGTGTTATGCAATTGACAACTAACCGATTTGTGACATATGCTATTCCGATACATTTGTCTCTCATAGGGATAAAATAAATGTGCTTAAACGTTTTTGTATCAACGAATACTACTGCCATATCAGCTGCTACGGCTAATGTTTCGTCGTCAATTACAGCAGCAGATGTGGCGGGAAAGCCCAGTTTTATTTCTCCTTGCTTTTCTCCGGATTTTGTAAAGAATAACATTTTTTTATTTGTATTTCCAGTTATCACTACAAGATTATTGGATACCACTTTGATGAATGGATTCAAGCTCTCGGACATGAATTCCATTGCGTCGAATGTGAAATGGCTCTTGTATCGGAATAACGTCTCTCTTTTTAGTGGAGTGGCTTCTTTTAATAACCCCTTGGCATTTGGTTGTTGAAGAGTGACATCTGTTAATAACTTGACACTTGGTAGTTGAGGAGTGACATCTGTTAATAATTCGACACTTCTTACTGGAGTGGCATCAGCTAATTGTAGATTCAGATCTGTCGTCTTTAATATGTCGTCTGCTTCAACTGTTGATGAAGCTGTTATTTCATTATCGTCATCAAAGCCATGTTCTAATTCTAAATCAAGACTACAAATTCTCTTTTGAAATTCAAGTGTTTTCAACATTTTTACGGACTGACTTTCATGGTCAATTTCGATCGATAAAGTGCATGCTGAGGATATATCTAAGAGAGACGCTAACATATTGTCAATGTCGGTTTCGTTCTGTTTCATTTGTTCTTTTGCTTTATTTTTAAACAAAAGGAATTGTATATTTGATTCGACCTTAATATCTAATATACTTTTAATCTGGTGTTGACTATGTTTTAAATCAGCAATTTTACTGGTTATTTCGCTTTGTTGCTCCAGGATGACCCTCTTTTCTTTGTCAAAATTGCTCTCTAATATGCATGTTGTGTCGGCTTCAAATTCATTCAGAGCTTCATCAATTAAATCGCGGTTAATTTTCAATTGTTTATAGAGGTCTTCTCTCTGTGAGCGCGATTTCAGTATATTATTATCTCTATTTTCTGAAAGCTTTTCCATAATTTTCAGAGAATTCCCAATCTTTGAATTTAAGCTAATGAATTCTGCTGACAAATTCACTGCTTTTACAACTTTTTCTATCTTTTCAACGTCTTGACATGCGCTATGTTGACTCCGTTTACACCGAATGCAACACGGGCAATCATGTGTCACGCAGAAATATTCAAATGATTTGCTCTGATGTTGGATGCACGTTATTTGTACTGTTTTCAGGATCGGTAATAACGATTCGTATTTTTCTATGGAAACCACTGAGTGTCCTTTGGTCACCATAAGAGCTTTATGGTATTTTGAGCATGACATACACAATAGTTCCGGACAGGAAATACACCAATATAATCCTTGTATATCCTTACACATTCGTTTATATGGCTCACATTTACCACTATCCATTTTTGTTCTATAAATATGGAAAATAAAATATGTATTCCATTGAAATAATGTTAGATATGTTAGTTACAATGACGTATAGAATTGCATTTAGTAATATTTATGGGGTATAGGTTTGTGGATATTTAGATATCATTGAATTACATTTAACAATTTTCAGACAAGGAGTTGCGTGTATGACACAAGTGAACAAAAATAAATTTTTCTGAAAATCAAAACGACTAATCAGAAAATAAATAGATTATAAATAAAGGTAATAACAAAATTACCGAAAGTTTAAACATTGTTGGTTAACAATTCCACTAATAAAAAACCCAACCATCTCGCACCTCAAACATTTGACACAAATTTACCATGCCATATCTATAGACCTGCTCAAAGTACGGTGGGGTTAACCGATCAAAGGGTTCCTATCCCCTTTGATAAAGGATCTTTAAAGACACTACAGATATAAACAAACAATTAAAAGTCTGCACATGTTTGTGTCAACTCAAAAAGACATGAAACGTTGATTGCTGGGTGGATGATGCCATCGGACATAAATAGCCAACTAGGAAAGGTATCGACCGAGTGATAGCAATAAATATGGAAATATCATACTAAAAATCTTGTCTATTGTATTGATCCTCTTTTCCAAATTGTTAGTTGATACAAATAACCGAATAGAACCGACAACTGCCGATTTCACATGCAGACATACACGTTGGTCCACTGATCTTCTTCCTTATAGTTAAAGTGTCCCCACCAGATACAACCGTACACTTAATTGTTACAGGAATATCTCCTTCATGCTTCATGACGCGTCTGTTTTTATGATGCAATTATTAATAAGGACATCACCAGTTATTCGTAACAGGAATTCACATTTTGGAAGTGCACATGTATATTCTGCATCTTGTGTAAAATTCGGTTAAGGATAAGCCATAGTAATAAAATGCATAAAAAATAAACTCACCTTCAAATGTCTCTTGACACAATGCAAACGTTCCTGATAAGGAGTTACCAAGTATATATTTTACTATCACTGTCACATGATCGTATTGGCGTATGGTATACAAAGATATTTTGACAAAAAGAATGTTTCTAGCCTAAATGGGTCAATGGAACAGTAGAATCTAGTCATCAGTTTGTGTCCGTCGTTCTCCAACGTCCGTCATCGGCAAGCTAAACATTTCAATCATCTTCCAATACCTCACTTAACTAAATAATGTGACGAATTTAGATTACAGTATGTTTCACAAATACTTTACGATAACCTAAAGTTGCTCCTGGAAACAAGGTTATCTTTTTATAAATATAAATTGTATATGTATATCGTCATTGTATTGAATTGTATTGTAGTTTTAGTTCTTCTGTTCACAGATAGGTTTTTTTTTGGTATTTTCTACGGAAATTTCCCCGAAAACATGATTGAATCCACACTGTGCATAGTTACATATTCGATGGTCTATTACATTAAAACATTCGTAGATATGCACGATGGCCTCCAGAGCAGATCATTGTATAACGCAGGACCCCATGGAATTCATGAATATATTGTATTTTTGAAAACCACTGAAAAATTAAACAAAAATACATAAGTGGAATGTTCTTTGCATGTGCCTATACAAATACTAATTTCCAAATTTTGATAAGAATTTCGGCTATATCTGAGAGAGAGAGAGAGAGAGAGAGAGAGATTTTGATCCGGGCAAGCTAACCATTACTCTACTGATGTGGTTATATCAAGCATGATAATACAAAATGTACGCACGGAAATAATAATTAAGGATGACAAATGTTTGGGACATGATACAGGAACTTTGATTTGACCAACAAATTCGTCGACTTCCTTAGGTAACCGCATCGGTGGTGTAATGGTTAGCGTGCTCTCCTCGTGGGTTAGAACTCTGATCAGGTCAAACAAAGACGATAAAATTGGTATGTATTGCTTTTTCGCTTAGCACGCAACATTAAGGGGAAAGAGCAAAGATTGGTTTGTTCGGAATCAGGATAATGTGTCCGAGTGGGGCCACATGTCTATCTGCGGGCTGTTGGTTTAATCAGCTAGCACTATAAAACTTCAACTAAGCGTGTTGGTCTAGTATTAAGCGGATATCATCATGATTGTATTGCAAATTAACTTGTTCTCGCCATGATATAGCTGCAAAAACAACAATCACTCACTCACTCACTCACTCACTAACTCGACTCCTTAAGGAAAAGTAAATGGTGAGAATATTGGTTAAAATACAATAACGAAAAGGCGCACACACATACAATTTTCACAGTTAAATATTAAAATATTTAAAACCTTGAAGACGTTAAAAACGTAAACAGTTATATAATGTCCTCGATTTTGACCTTAAGTTATCATTATAACATTGAAATAGTAGGAGAAAAAGAAAAACATTTGTTTACCTTCAGAGCATGCATTATTGTATCGTAGCTTTGCTGAATACTAACCGAATGAGCTCGACGACACCACAAGAGGCATAACGAATATCATTGTTGGTAACAACTTATAAATGACAAGTCACGAACACCTGGAATTTATCAAAATTACATATAATCACCTAACATTGAAAAGGGTAAATAAACAGTAAGGTAAAATCCTAGTTTTTGAGCTTAGTCATTATTAAAATAATTATGTAACCTTAATAAGAGACACAGACAAATTAGACAATAAACGTTAAGGATATGTAGCAAAATTAAGAGACATAGCTCCCTTAAGAATAAAAGAAGCCATTATTGGTCAAAGCTCAATAACTCTTAGTCGCAGTACTAGGATTCTCCCAATGGTAAATGTTGATAACTTACATTTTGCTCAGAAATAATTTGTGATCAAAGTAACTCATTAAATATGATAAAAGTTAGGAAAATGAGACCGCAAACTTTGTTCTGTCTTTGACCGAAAGATGTTGGTGACTCCTTAAAGGTATAACCCTATGAGAAAAGTTGATGATAGTCGCTATATGTCGAAACTTAAAACACAAAGACACATATCATGTATCGTTGGGGGGATCACTTTCAGGCTAAACCAAGATAGTTGTCGTCAGGGTATATAAAGAATTGGGAGAGGAAACGACATTAATAGTTCAATAACTTTTGAAGGGGCATATCTCTTTTACGAAATCTTTATGGGTGCATTTATTGGTAAAAACTCAATAACCATAGCCGCAGGCCTAGGATTTCACAAAGGTTTAAATTAATTGGGGTCAAGGTCACACTAGACTTAGATGTCAAATTTGGGATAAAAATAGCTGCGGAAAGACAAGAGACACAGGAAAATTACAGCATAAATAAATGCTTAGGCAACATAAGTAAATGCTCATGCTATGATGCTTCAACTTTGATGCGCTTTGATCGGAATATTTTGTTATTTTCATGAAATCAATAAGAAAATCAACGTTGCCTATTATTTGTACTTCTACCAAACAGTGACCGTCTCTGTTCGAAGTTGCACATGATATTGACAGCAGCCTTTTTGTTATAAGTATTAGTCAAAACTGTAAAAAACTGTAAGACATGTAATAGCAATTAAAAGCTTAAATAATTTCGTTGTCATCACGTTTGAGGGACGTACACTGTTTTTGAATTTTGGAACTCACCGGGTGTTATTCCTGTCACATGCTTATTTTTCATTAACAGGAAAATGTAAAACAGGAAAACCCAAATCCAATCGGGAAATAACAGAAACAGACAAAATAGATGCCCTTAGCGCACATATACATGACTGTTCATTCTTCTAGTTTTCAATAAAAACAAAATACCGGGATTAAGATAAATTGATGGGTCGCGTGCAATCAGAATAGGCGCATTATAGGTCGTCGTGGCCGGGGTTATGTTCACTCTGCCGACTGCGGACGGTTTTTCCACCAATTCTTCTCAATCCAGGGATATTGCGGGAAAAATTACTTGCAGACGATTTCTGAAGTGCATCAAGCGATCGTACATGTCTTGACGACGCGACGTTACACGGGTAGAAATGTCGTTCCACACGGACACAATATCCAAATTTCGAGTTAACCGATATTTGTTCTTATTCCTTAAAACTGCAAGCTTAGCAGGGCAGCTAATACCAATTTGTTAGTCTTTGATTTGACCCAATCAGGACTAGATCTAATGACCTTCCACACTGGTAACGAGCACGCTAACAATGACAACACCGATGCAGTTCCTATGAAACATGACATGACATTGCTTTGTGAAAACCTCGATCTTTTCCACCAATTGTTTCATGCTTTACAAGGTTTTCCATATCCGGGAAGATAACTCCATCCAGCAAATTATGTATGCGTACCTATGTTTTGAATGCTTTATGACTGTTCGATATTTGAAGTGAACTATCTTCACGATATGTCGTGAAAGTAGAGGTGGAGGTGTCGACATGTGACGGAAAAAAGAACAATCATAAGAAATACAAGGTCCTCTCATTCATAAATGTTGAAAGTGTAAATATACTACACAATACCACGCAGTTGTTCTTAATTACATAAAAGCTGAAAAATGGAGATACTATTGTTGATGTCATATTAAATACTGAATTTATTTATATGTCGTATTGCCGTATTGTACAGCATGTCGGAATACTCAGGTTTTATTTTAGTTAACAGAAATACTTTGGGACAATGCATGTTTGACGGTTGTCACATAATGTCGGAAAACTCAGTTGTCGGATTGCACAAGTTCCACTGTATTTGTATTATTCAGAATATCACACACAAAAATGTACCTGTTTCGAATTTGATAGAAAGAAAATCGCTGTGTATACATATAAAAAGTCATACCAAGTAATCTATGGCACTGCTCATTTTGAAATTCATGTTGCAAATGCAAATGGCAACAACCACATTTTTGAAACTGAACTTAAACGATGTTGCAACAAACATCGTCAGGTTGTTTTTCCAAAAACATACACTGACTTTCCGTCGTTATAAAGCACAAATAACTCGTGACGTTTGTTATCAATATCAATCCCAAGTGGCTTTAGATATTCCTCAATACTGTCTTGTACTCATTGGATGCAGGGCGCGTCAGGAAGATCTCATCTTGAACAGCAATAAATATGTTACCGTTCCGGTCACTTGTTACACATTTGGCACCGTCCGTGCCTTGTACTTGAATATGTCTTCTTAGAAGTCGGAATATCAAGACATTCAATTTTGTTGGATAATGGCTTAAATAATGCTATTGTCTTATCGTCCAATGTGCATATATGCATGCTTCCTGTTATCGATTTCAATATCTGTACAACATTTCCATATATATCCATCATTATTAACCCACGTGTTATGCAATTGACAACTAACTGATTTTTTACATAGGCTATTCCGAGACATCTGTCCACCATAGGGATCACATTAATACGTTTAAACGTCTCTGTATCAACAAATACAACTGCCGCAATAGCTGCTACGGCTAGTGTTTTGTTATCAATAACAGCAGCAGATGTGGTGGGATAGTCCAGTTTTAGCTTTCCTTGTTTTTTCCCGATTGGGTAAAGAATAGCACATTTTTATATGGACTTTCAGTTGTCAGTACATGATTATTGGATACCACTTTAATGAATGCATTCAAGCTTTCGGGGTTGAATTCCGTTGCCTCGTATGTGAAATGGTTCTTGAATCTGAATAACGTCTCTCTTTTCAGTGGAGTGGCTTCTTGTAATAACTTGACACTTGTTAGTTGGGGAGTGACATCTGTTAATAATTTGGCACTTGTTACTCATCAGCTAACTCTAGATTCAAATATGGCGTCTTTGATTTGTCGTCTGCTTCAACTGTTGACGAAGCTGTTATTTCATTGTCTTCATCACACTCGTGTCCTAATTCTGAATCAAGACTACAAATTATCCTTTGAAATTCAAGTGTTTTCAGAATTTTTACGAACTGATTCTCATGGTCAATTTCAGTGGATAAAGTGCATGCTAAAGATATGTCTAAGAGAGGCGCTAACATACTGTCAATATTGGTTTCGTTCTGTTTCATTTGTTCTTTTGCTTTATTTTGAAACAAAAAGTACTGTTTATTTGATTCGACTTTAATATCTAATATACTTTCAATCTGGTGTTGCCTATGTTTTAAATCAGCAATTTTACTGGTTATTTCCCTTTGTTGCTTGAATATGACTTCCTTTTCTTTGTATAAAAAAAGCTAATAAATTCTTCTGACAAATTCAATGTTTTTACAACTTCTTCTATCTTTTCAACGTCTTGACATGCACTATGTTCACTCCTTTTACACCGAATGCAACACGGGCAATCATGTGTAACGCAGAAATATTCAAATACATTTTCCTGATGTTGGATGCACGTTATGCGTACTGTTTTCAGGATCGGTAATAACGATTCGTATTTTTCTATGGAAACCACACAGTGCCATTTTGTTGCCGTAAGAACTTTATTGTTTTTTCAGCATGACGTACACAATAGTTCTGGATAGGAAATGCACCAATATAATACTTGTACATCTTTACACATTCGTTTACTTGGCTCACATTTACCACTATCCATTTTTGTTCTATAAATACGGAAAATAAAATATGTATCGCATATATATCAGGCGCAATTTCACTTTGAGAAAGTTGCCGTCAAAACAAATAATTAATTAATGTATCGCATTTAAATAATCTTTGATATGTTACGATGACGTATAAAATAGCAGTTATACATACAGAAATATATTACAGTGAAACCTGTCTAAACCGAACCCTGAGTAAACCGAATACCTGCCTAAGCCAGACAGACTTTACAGTCCCATCTACCAAATGTCTATGTAATTTGATCCTGTGTACACCAAGCACCTGTCTAAACTGAACAAATTCTTCAGTCCCAAAGGGGTTCGGTTTAGACAGGTTTTGCTGTAATACGAACCTTAACATATATAGTTGTGACAGATGTGTACATTTTACGTAACATGAGACTGGTCGATGTTCCGATTTATAAACTAAGGACTACCACTATCTTGAATGAATGAGCATATACACAATTACATGTAGATATAAAAATTATCCCGTCTAAAAGGAGAATGTATAAACAAAAAATGTTTCGCTTGGTTGTATTTTGAAAAATATTAATTGTAGTGGCATAAATAAAATTGATGATTGACGGGTAATATACGATTATTTTCAGTGAGAGAGCGATTGTTGTTTAATTCAGCAATTTTTCAGCTATATCATGGCGTTATTTCAATAATAATATAACGTTGAAAAACATCGTCTTGTAATGTGTAGTCCCAGGAGCCAAACAACGTTGAAAAACTTCGCCATATTGTGTAAGTGAGTGAGTGATTGTCGTGTAACGCCAATTCAGCAATTTGTCAGCTCTATCATGGCGAGAACAATAACATGTAGATATAAATATTATTTTGTCTAAAAGTAGAATGTATTTTTTTATTTCACTTGGTTGTATTTTGAAAAATATTAATTGTAGTGGCATAAATAAAATTGGTGATTGATGGGTAATATACGATTATTTTGAGTGAGAGAGTGATTGTTTAATTCAGCAATTTTTCAGCTATATCATGGCGTTATTTCAATAATAATATAACGTTGAAAAACCTCGCCATGTAATGTGTAATCCCAGTGAGACACACAATGTTGAAAAATTTTGCTATGTTGTGTGAGTGAGTGATTGTTGTTTAACGCCAATTCAGCAATTTGTCAGCTCTATCATGATAAGAAAAAGTTAATTTTCAATGAGATGATGATGAGGTCCGCTTTGTTCTAGATCAACGCAATGAGCTGGATTTGTATAGTCCTAGCTCACTAATACAACAGTCCTCGGGTAGACATGTCGCTCCACTCCAAGGGGTGAGGAATGTGTATATATCTTGATCAGTTGCGAACATTATGTAAATGAACATGCATGTATTTATCAAATTCTGCGCGTGTGTTTGTTTTTTACTATTTCTACAAAATGAAGCAAATAAAATATTGTCATCATGCCAAATAAACAAAACTTACTTCAATTTCCTGCCTTCAAGTAAAAATATGTATGCAATCTTATTTTTCTATTTTGGGGAATATTTTCCCAGTAGAGATGAGGGATTTATTTTTGACAGTCATGTACGTGTTCTTCTTGTATTTTATTCCAGAACATATTTTCAGAACATTAAATATAAATCAATGTTTGATCTTTCTATATTCAGACAGAAAATAGTGTGGGTTGCATGAATTTTCAAAAATATAAAACTGACCCATAAAAATTCAAATAATAAGGATTTCAAATCATTTGACCCAGACCCTTCATCTTAAAGTAATTAAGGTTTGCTCGTCCGAAATAAATGTGTAGTTACAATCACATCCCGCATTATGTAGGGGACGTCGTGGTCGTGATCGTATGACAGTTGGATTTACAACTACCTATGCAATTAGTGGCTATCACCACTGTTATTGTGAATTCAATTCTCGACCAGGGCGAGGTGTACAACATTATGTGATAAAATTTGTCAGTGACTTGTGGCAGGTCGGTGGTTTTTTCCGGGTCCTCCGTCCTCCACCAATCGAACTGACCGCCAGGATATAACTGAAATATTGTTGAAAGTGGCGTTAAGCACTTTCAAACAAACAAACAAATAAGTGCATTATGTATGCTTCCACAGGGATCTATATGTGTGCATGTGATCATGGCTAAAGATATAATGTCACAGTCAAGAATTAAAGTATAAACTGTTTTTGTTATCAATTTTATCATTTGAGAAAGTGAAGCTTTTTGTTGATTTTAGTCATATTTATGGTGTATAGGTTTGTGGATATTTAGATATCATTTAATTACATTTGACGATTTTCAGACAATGACACAAGTTTGCCAATTATTTTAGCCGAGTTGCAACGAAGTCGAACTCGGCTGATAATATGATGAATGGCGTCCGGGCGTCCGGGCGGCGCAATCCTTTCCGCACAATATCTTAAAAATGAAATGTCTGATCTAAATGAAACTTGGTACACACATTCCAGGTGTTGAGAGGAGGTAGCCTATTGATATTGATGATTGTAGGACAAAGGTCAAGGGCACAACTTCTAAAAATAGAACAAAAATGTGATACTTTGTTCGTTTCCGTACGATATCTTACGAACAAAATGTAGGATCTAAATGAAACTTGGTACACATGTGCCTGATGGTGAGAGGAGGACGTCTAATGATAATGCGGTTTGTAGGACATAGGTCAAGGTCACAACTTCTAAAAATAGAACAAAAATGTGATACTTTGTTCGTTTCCGCACGATATCCTAAGAACAAAATGTAGGATCTAAATGAAACTTGGTAGATACACGCCTGATGGTGAGAGGAGGAAGCCTATTGAGGTTTGTAGGTCAAAAGTCAAGGTCACATTGTCCATCCACATGTTTGCAACTCGACTTTCTCACCTTTGATGCATTACTGATTTTCTGAAAAATAAAATAACAAATAAAGAAGAAATAGATTATAAAAAGAGTTTAAACATTGATGGTCAACGTTTCCACCAATACAAAAATCAATCATCTCGTACCTCAAACATTTGACACAAACGTACCATGCCAGGTTTATATGTCTGCACAAAATACGATGGGATTATCCACGCCATCTGGCATGTATGTAGGCATGTAGCACATATCAATTAAATGTACTTTCACGTGTTACATTAGATACATAATTTTGATAACGTGTATTTGGTTGATTTGATTTGATTTATTGTGATTAACGCCACTTTCAGCAATATTTCAGCTATTTCATAGCGACCAGTTTTAATGTGGAGGATGTAGGAGTACCCGGAGAGAACCACCGACCATAGGCAAGCAACTGGATACTTTATCACCTGCTACTGTGAGTAATTTACTCTGTTGTTAGATAATTCAACTACGTAAATTGTTGAGCCACCCGGGCCCTCCGTGTATTTGGTCAATAGTGAACATGCCGCATATTTAAGAAATAAAAAGACTCAATAATTTGAAAGCGCGCGTTTATTCAACTTAGGACAAGAACGATCACTGAAACTAAAAGTACACGTATTGTCTGGTGAACATTAAAAGATGGAAGACGATTGCTTAGTGTATTCAGAAAACATGTGTCTTTCTGTAGTTATATCTAGAAAAAAATGCTAGTGTAATGTATCGTTCAATAATCGCCTAGATCTGTCATACATCAACTTTTAAATGACAGAAAATAATAAAAAGATGCGCAAACAATAAGCCAATAAAGCACGGTAGTCAAATCATATTTGTTAATAAGTGTGATAGTGCTAGAGTTTTAGACAGTTTTGTATAATTTGATATTATTAACTATATTGTATTTTAATTGTAGATTCATATTATTAAGCAGAATAGAAATAAGAAGATTTAATTATCTTGTATATTTTATTCAGTAATTACTTTATACCTTTGTAGTCTGCTAGCTTGGTCAAGTGTGATAATTCTTTATATTACTTTCTTTCTTTTCTATTGGTCAGTTTATTTTGGCGGGAACCGTTTGTCTTTACTTCTATTGTTTGGGTCATATTCACTTTGGAGAAGCTATATTGAACAGCCATATATGCTCAAGCTATACCAACTATGAACCAGACGCAAAGACTACAGCACAGACACTCTTTCACAACTTTATAGTTCATTATGGCATTCCTCAGCGGATCCATTCAGACCAGGGTGCCAATTTTGAAAGTAAGATTGTCAAAGAACTCTGTACTCTGACAGGGATGAAAAAGTCAAGAACCACCAGCTACCATTCCATGGGGAATGGAATGTGTGAACGTTTTAATCGTACACTACTTGGGATGTTAGGAACTATGGAACAACACCAGAAGTCTAATTGGAAGGCATACGTTGCACCTATGGTACATGCCTACAATTGCACCAGACATGAATCGACAGGAGTATCGCCCTACTTTCTAATGTTTGGGAGACACCCGCGACTTCCCATAGACTTGGCCTTCGGCATTAGCAAAGACAGAAAGCAGTCAGTTGGATCATATGTGAAGAACCTTCGTGACAGGTTAACACATGCCGATCAACTTGCTTCTGAAGCTTCCAGAAATGCACAAGTCCGTCACAAGGAAGGATACGACATCAAAGTCAGAGGTGCTGTAGGATTTATCAGAGAACAGGAAATTCCACAAGAAAAACCAAAACCAGTTCCAAGACCGTGAACGAGACAACAGAAGTCAATACCGATAGCTGTAAACCCGTCAACTTCAGATGATTCTACAGATGAATCCACTGATGAATCTGAAGTTGAGTATGTGCTCAGACCAGATGACAGTGAATCAACACTCGCTGAGAATTCAGATAGTACAGCACATGATATTTCCATTTTATCTGGGGACGCCCATCCCGAGGACATCCAAGGGGAAGAAATGGAAATAGGAAGCGCTTCCGACACTGCTGAGGTTAAAGATGAAACACCTCAGGATACTGAGTCAAAGACACCAGTACCAGTCAGAAGGTCTGTAAGAGAACGAAGACAACCTGCTTGGTTAATTTCCGGACAATATGACGTGAGCAAATCGGCTACATGTATTAAACAGACTTCTTTACAGCAACAAATTCCAGAATGACAACAGAAAGCTGATTATATCACATCTCTATGTAAAACACAATTTTTTGCAGGTTTAGAGGGTGAGGCAGCAAAAACCATTCTGGAGATTATTAACCACCACCTGTAGCAAATGACGGGACGTCATTTTACAGCTGGGAGGAGTTTGTGATGGTGCTATAGTTTTAGACAGTTTTGTATAATTTGATATTATTAACTATATTGTATTTTAATTGCAGATTTATATTATTAAGCAGAATAGAAATAAGAAGATTTAATTATTTTGTATATTTTATTCAATAATTACTTTATACCTTTGTAGTCTGCTAGCTTAGTCAAGTGTGACAATTCTTTATATTACTTTCTTTCTTTTCTATTGTTCAGTTTATTTTGACGGGAACCTTTTGTCTTTACTTCTATTGTTTGGGTCATATTCACTTTGGAGAAGCTATATTGAACAGCCATATTTTCTTAGGCAATATTATATTGGAATTTATACTTGAAATTGTACATCTAGTTTTTAAGGTCAGATTTCATTCTTATACTAATTCAAATAATATTTAATCATCTAATTTCCCAAATTGAGTGTAAGTTGCAAGTATTGCAAGATTTGGAATAATTGAGAGAGAGAGAATGTTGATAGCATGATTGTGATGACTGAATGGTAACACTTTAACTAATTGCAATAAATAATGAGTAATTCAGTAAAACACATTTTTAGCTGAATTTAATATCTAAAGTTTGCAATTAAAAGCTTAAATAATGTTAATGGTTTAAATTATAATATCAATAATGTTAAAGAATATTTTAACAGTCTGAATGAGTGTGTACTAATGATTTTAAACTTTGATTTAAAGTAAAATAAGTAAATACTTTAAATGTTTCATTGTAATGGGAGATAATCCAGTAGTTATTATTTTAATATTATTCTTCAGGTAAAATTGGAAATATATGAGTTTGACCAGATCGTTTATGAAGTTGCAGACCTTTGCACCTCATGTGAGGTAGCTTTATTTGTTTAATTGTATTTTTGCTTGCTTTGTTCAGCTTAGTTTTTCAATGCTTATAATATTTGTAATGTCTGCTTGCATTCTATGTTGCAAACATGTAATGTCTTGTCTGCATTAATCTAATGCTGCTATTTGTTGTTATTTAATCATGTATTATTATTGTGAAGCCACAGCTTCAATATGACTGTGTAAACATGCATTTATGAATATACTAAACATAATTATAAAATGGTATTTGTATATATATTTGAGTGAACTCAGAATGATCCGTTACCATTCTGTTGTGTATAAATAAGATGTATTATTTTAGATAATAGGAAATACACTGTAAACATTTCCTATATATCATTGTAACTTATTTTTTATTATTGTTATTACTATGTCTAATTAAGGACATTCTTTGTTATTTTAGGGTTATGCTTTACAACTTGATTTAGAACTTCTTATATAATGTGAATATTGAGGAAAATAAAGAATCCATAACTCGGATACATTTTAGTGTTTTCATTCATTTACAACTGAGGAGGAAACACTGCTACAGTTTGAAAATACCAAAATGGTTATCAGACGCCGTAAATCGAAGACGCACAAACAATACAACAGCCACAAGGAAAAGGGCAAAAGGATAAACAACGATCTACAAAACAGTTACACAGAAAACTAAAGATCGAGCAATACGAACGTCAATAAAAACCAGAGCTGAACTCGGGTGCTCCGAAAGGATCAATTTTTTTTTAAATTCAAAATAATACAAACTACCATTACATAGTACAGTTAATTGATATGATTCCCTGTAAAAGTAAACATATTCTGCTCCATTATTCGAAATTAATTTCGAACGTCTTAGTCAGGGACACATTTCACGAAAGGTTGAATGTCCACGTCGTAAACATTGACCACCCTGTATTATCTGTTTCTAGAACTATTTTGCAGTTGGCAATTTCATCACGACTTACCACCGGATTTTTAACTAAGTAACACGACGGGTGCCTTTGCAGAGCAGAAACAGCTGACCTTTCCGGGGAATCTGAATTCATCCGCGTTTTCTTTGCTGGGTTCGTGTTTCTCAATTTGTAGCTTGCTGTGTAGTGTTTTATAATAATTGTGTTTTCCTCCTTGTGTTTTTCCATTGTGTTGTATGTTCTTAAATTTACGAAAGAACAAGTATACCTTCTACTTGTGGTTTTTTAAAGGTTTGACCAATAACGGCTTTATTGAAATATTCCATGAAGCTTATGTCTCTTGAAGAGTCATTGCGTTGTTCCAGTCATAATAGAATAATTTCACGACCAAAGCAATTCTTATCATATGACTTGCTATTCAGATCATAATATTCTATGTCAAGGGTAAAAGGTCACCCAACCATGAACTTGGACATTGATACTTTTCCTATGTAACTGCCATGACGTTGGTTGGCTCTTCACGAAGATAACTTTGAAAGAAAGAAAGGTTATGAATGCTTACTTACGTTTGGAATGCATTATGACTGATCAATACCTGAAGTGAAATATCTTTGTATCTTCAAACTCTTTTTTTGACGATATGTCGCGAATGTAAAGAGAGAGGTGGAGAGGGAAAAAAACAATAATCAGATGAAATACAACGTTAAAATGTAAATATATTGTATTGTCTGAATGTTTTACAAAATAATACGCAATTGTTCTTTGCAACATAAAATCTGAAAAGAATGGAGATACAAAAAATGTACTATTGAAGTAATGCTAAATTCTGATTTTATCTTTTTATTTTTCCATATACATTAGTTAGAATATCACATGCGTGATAAAGTTTGTTGTGACTTGCGACAAGGTCGATGGTTTTATCCAGGTACTCCGGCTTCCTCCACCAACAAAACTGACCGCCACACGATATAGCTGAAATATTGTTGAAAGTGGCGTTAAATACCATTAAGGAAACAAACAAACATGCTCGTACACGTTTACCTGCTTCATATTTAAGATAAAGAATTGTGTTTACATATCAGTTATACAAAGTAATTATGGCATTGTTCATTTTTAAATTATCACAACTACAATTTGCATATAGACTTTCTGCATAAAAGAAACAAACTAAATATTTCAGACTGAATGTTATAGGGTTTACTGAATATTGTCTTATACTCATTGGACGATGCAGGGCACGTCGGGAAGATCCCATCTTGAGTAGTAATCAATATATTTCCGTTTCGGTCACTTGTCACACATTTAGCACCGTGTTTGCCTGGTATTTGAAAATAATACGTCTTTCTAGAAGTCGGAATATCAAGACATCCAATATTGTTGGATAATGGCTTAAATAATGCTATTGTCTTATCGTCCAATGTGCATATCTGCATGTTTGCTGCACTGGATTTCAATATGTGTGCAACCTTTCCATATATATCCATAATAATCAATCCACGTGTTATGCAATTGACAACTAATTGATTTTTGACATATGCTATTCCGATACATTTGTCTCGCATAGGGGTAAGATCAATACGCTTAAGCATCTCTGTATCAACAAATACTACTGTCCTACATGCTGCTACGGCTAGTGTTTTGTCATCAATAACAGCAGCAGATGTGACGGGATAGTCCAGTTGTATTTCTCCTTGTTTTTTACTGGATTTTGTAAAAAATAACATTTTTTTATTTTTACTTCCAGTTATCAGTACACGATTATTGGATACCACTTTAATGAATGGATTCAAGCTCTTGGAGTTGCATGCCGTTGCGTCGAATGTGAAATGGCTCTTATATCGGAATAATGTCTCTCTTTTCAGTGGAGTGGTTTCGTTTAATAACCCCTTGACACTTGGTAGTTGAGGAGTGACATCTATTAATAATTCGACACTTCTTACTGGAGTGGTCAATTTCAGTCGATAAAGTGCATGCTGAAGATATATCTAAGAGAGACGCTAACATATTGTCAATATCGGTTTCGTTCTGTTTTATTTGTTCTTTTGCTTTATTTTGAAACAAAAAGAACTGTATATTTGATTCGACTTTAATATCTAATATACTTTCAATCTGGTGTTGACTATGTTTTAAATCAGCAATTTTACTGGTTATTTCGCTTTGTTGCTCCAAAATGACTTCCTTTTCTTTGTCAAAACTACTCTCTAATGTACATTTTGTTTCGGCTTCAAATTCATTCAGAGCTTCATCAATTAAATCTCTGTTAATTTTCAATTGTTTACAGAGGTCTTCTCTCTGTGAGCACAATTTCAGTATATTCTTATCTCTGTTTTTAGAAAGCTTTTCCAGAATTTTCAGAGAATTCACAATCTTTGAATTTAAGCTAATGAATTCTGCTGACATATTCACTACTTTTACAACTTCTTCTATCTTTTCAACGTCTTGACATGCACTAGGTTGAATCCTTTTACATTGAATGCAACACGGACATTCACGTGTCACGCAGAAATATTCAAATATATTTTCCTGATGTTGGATGCACGTTATTTGTACTGTTTTCAGGATCGGTAATAACGATTCGTATTTTTCCATGGAAACCACTGAGTGTCTCTTTGTTGCCGTAAGAGCTTTATGGTATTTTGAGCATGTCGTACACAATAGTTCCGGACAGGAAATACACCAATATAATCCTTGTACATCCTTACACATTCGTTTACATGGCTCACATTTACCACTATCCATTTTTGTTCTATAAATATGGAAAATAAAATATCTATCGCATATGTATCGTACCCAATTTCACTTTGAGTAAGTCGCGTCAAAACACAAAATGAATTAATGCATCGCATTTAAAAAATCTTTGATCTGTTATAATGACGTATAGCATATCAATTATATATACAGAAATATATTAATACGAACCTTAAAATATATAGTTGTAACAGATGTGTACATTTTAGGTAACATGAGACCGTTCGATATGCATTACATTGAAATAATGTTAGATATGTTAATTACAATGACGTATACAATGACATTTAGTAATATTTATGGTGTATAGGTTTGTGGATATTTAGATATCATTGAATTACATTTAACAATTTTCAGATAAGGGGTATCGTAAATGAAGCACGTTAACAAAAATATAATTTTCTGAAAATCAAAACGACTAATCAGAAAATAGATTATAAAAAGAAAGCTTCTAAAGGTTAGTCAACTTTCTGTTTTCTTATTTTCCATTTCTAATTTTTACTTTAGTATGAAATTGTGAGGAAAATGTAAATATGGAACTTTTCTGATCCTATCGTTGAAATTAATGCAGTGGTACGTCACTTCAGTCAGTCGTGGGTCCTTATACGAAAAATTTGGCAATAAATGTGTGAAAATCTTAAAATTCTGGAGAACTGAGCTATCGTATGCACAAAGCAAAAACAGGGGCAAAAAGATGCGTCTTTTAGGAATGGATACATGTCCTAGTTTGAATGACATAATGGAAATAAGGTGCAATAAATGTACTCGAAGCGAGCAGGGGTACGATTTTTAAACCTGTCGAGTTGCATGCCTTGTGGATTATTAGTATCTATATAGGGTCGACACATGCAATTTGATGTTAGCATAAGATTGTATGAATATTGACACGAACAAGTTAAAATAAGGAAAAAGAGATGAAATAATAAAGAAATAAAGAAATTTTATTGAAAATAAATTTGTAAACAGAAAGTTAGAAAAAGGAGGATGGTCCGTGCCACGAGCGCCTGTGGTAGTTGTCGTGTATTTATGTTTATTATTTGTATATTTGTAAGGTTACTGTTAATATTACTATAATATTCAAAATAAAAGAATCGAACCCAAAGTTGGACTCGTTATCACATTTAAGTCCTGCTACATACATACTCATGATACTGTAATCTAAATTCGTCACATTATTTGATTAAAGGGGTATTAGCTACGATTTTGACCCAAACAATTATATGCTTTGGAAATTGGTAAATAGCTTTAAAATGATGAAATAAAGGTAAATATTTCACATTAAACAGCTTATCGAACCACTTTTCGCCTTTTGAGAACGAAAATTACCATCGATTAATCATTTCCGTGCAAGCAAATAATTTGACTTCGCTTTTTCCGTATGCAACTGCCCTTACTAGTGACAGGTTAAAATGAATAATTTGTATTTTGTCGCTTATTAACTGCAAACTTGCATGGTTCTTTGTCCGTAATTAACTCCGAGTAAAAGCAGATTCACAAAAAATAAGAAATATCTGCATTGTTGTACTGATTTAATGACGATTCGACAAACTCCATAAAACAATGTCGATAATTAATAAGATCACGTCCATTTCTTGATTGATCTCAAAACACGAGCAGTTACACGTTTTTTCCTCGATGCACGTACATTTCATAACATTTATAAGTTACAGAAACACGTTTTATTAAGGCATCAATCATATCTGATAGTTTTTATGGGTAACAAACATTTACGATAATGACAGATAATGCCCCTTTAAGTGAGGTCAGCGAGGAGAATTGAAATGTTGAGTTTAACTTTAATGATGACGGACGTTGGAGAACGACGGACACAAACTGATGACTAGATTCTACTTTTCGTTTGAGCCGGATAAGCTATTTGTTAAAACTGTTTACAACATACGATCATGTGACATTGATCGTAAGATCAATACTTGGTACACTCCTTATCAGGAACATTTGTATTGTATCAAGATACATTTAAAGGTGAGTTTAATTTTTCATTCACTTTATTAAAATTGCTTATCTTTAACCGAATGTTACACAATATGCAGAATATACATGTGCACTTCCAAAATGTGAATTCCTGTTACGAATAACTGGTGATGTCCTCATTAATAATTGCACTGTAAAAACAAACGCGTCATGACGCATGAAGGAGACATTCCTATAACAATTAAGTGAACGGTTGTATTTACTTGTGACACTTTGGCTAAGGATGAAGATAAGCGGATCAGCGTGTGTGTCTTCATGTGAAATCGGCAGTTGTCGGCTCCAATCGGTTATTAGTATCGTCTAACAATTTGGAAAACAAGATAAAATACAATAGATAAGTTTTTAGTATAGTATTTCCGTATTTACTTTCCTGGTTGGCTATTAATCTCCGATGGTATCATCCACCCAGAAATCAACGTTTCAGCAAAGACATAGCTTTAGATGTATTCATATTTGCAATTTAGTTCCTAAGCAATGTAATAATTATAGATTACGTTCTCCTCCCTCATGCATAGGTGACCTTAAACGATTTTAGCTATCCTGTTTAGATCTTTTTGTTTTCTTGCAACAAAAACCTGTTAATTTATTTAGCTTTCCAATCTTTTGTATTTGACCACCTGACAAAAATATTCGGGACACACGTGGGGGTATTTTTGAGTTGACACAGACGGTGTCGTCTCACTTACACAACATTTTGTATTTTCATAGGTACAGGAAAGATATTTTATGTTGTGCAAGTGATAATTATGTAATTGTTTACTTAGCATGACACTAAATACTCTGGGCAGCAGAACAAAATGGGTTTTTTTTCATAGATAAACTAAAGTCTGTTTTAAAATATTCATCAAATGCATATCAAATAAATCAAACAAAAAGAATTTTAAGATGCATATTTTTGTTTATTAATTTGTATTTGCATGGATTTTAGTTGTTTTGTTGTTTTTTTTTCCCTCTCTTTTCATTTATTGTATTCTTTTTGGTTTTGCTTTTAATTTGTTTTTGATTTGTTTATTTTGCTTTTTTGTAATTCTTGTATTTTGCAAATTGTTTCTCTTGTAGTTCTTTAGGTTTTATATTGATCATTTTGGAATTTGACATAAACAAACCAAGTAATTAAGATTCTGAATGTATATTTTTTATTTTTTAATAAGTAGCTATCAACATAGTGAAATGAAAACAAATGTAATCAGAATATAAAAATCACAATTTCATTCAAGATGTAAAGATAACCAATATCAGCATATTGTGCAACATTTAAGTCAAATAAACACTAAAGTCACATCTTTCACTAATATCAAATTTCACTATAGTCACAACTTCACGGTAACCAGACTAACACTAAAGTCAACGCCGGTTGTTACGACTGGTTCTTACTGAAAACTTAAAACCAGCATGAAGTAAATAGTGTCCTCCTCTGCCATTCTCTAAAAAATCTACATTTACTTGTGCGTTAGCCATTATGATAATGGTCAGCTAGTTAGTTTGTGAGGGTTTTACATCAGCATTACTTGGTTCTCCTTATATAGCTTACATATATCATCACAAGCCTTAATAAATACTAATTAACAAAGTAAGAATGAAACCCTGTATAATCATGCAAGAGATAATAATGTGTTGTTATTTTTTAAATCAATTTCATGATTGAAGGGAGCATTGCTTTAGTTTCCTTGTTTTGATTAGCCTTGGCATCCAAGCCTAAACCAAGTGAAAACAAAACCCTGTATTAATTATTCAAAAAATAGTTATGCTTTCAAAGAACACTTAATTTTTTATGTGGTTAAGTTTCTGATTAAAGCAGAAAACAGCTCACACTAAATTCCCTGAATTTAAACTGATAAAAAAAATATGATCTTTAATATAGAATTTTGTTCATTAATTCAAAAGAACAATATTGCCTTTTTCTTTTAAATATTAAAATGAAAAAAATCATAAAACACCTTTTTTCAATTAGAAATAATCTTCATTACGTTGTTTATTTTCTTTAATTCAAAATATTGAAATAATTCATTTTCAACATAAAACAGACACTATTTATGAAACACACAATAAGAAAAATAAATCCATACAGGTAAGAAATATGTAGTACGGGTGACAAATTATTATTTTAAATTATTGTGTAATTGAGACTGTGATAATTTAGAATGTTGTGTAACTGAGAATAAATCACAAACATGTGCAGATTTTAATTGTTTGCTTATATCTGTATTGTCGTTAAAGGTCCTTTTATTAAAGGCGATTGATCCGTTTGATCGGTTAACCCCGCCGTATTTTGTGCAGGCATATAAATATGACATGGTACATGTACGTTTGTGTCAAATGTTTGAGGTGCGAGTGGTTGGGTTTTTTATATTGGTGGAATTATTAACCATCAAAGTTTAAACTTTCTTTTTATAATCAATTTATTTTCTGATTAGTCGTTTTGATTTTCAGAAAATTTTATTTTTGTTAACTTGCGTCATTTACGATACCCCTTATCTGAAAATTGTTAAATGTAATTCAATGATATCTAAATATCCACAAACCTATACACCATAAATATTACTAAATGCCATTTTATACGTCATTGTAACTAACATATCTAACAGTATTCAAATGTAATACATATTTTATTTTTTGTGTTTTGACGGCCACTTTCTCAAAGTGAAATTGGGTCCGATACATATGCGATATATATTTTATTTTCCATATTTATAGAACAAAAATGGAGAGTGGTAAATGTGAGCCATGTAAACGAATGTGTAAAGATGTCCAAGGATTATATTGGTGTATTTCCTGTCCAGAACTATTGTGTATGTCATGCTCAATATACCATAAAGCTCTTACGGCAACAAAAAGGCACTCTGTGGTTTCCATAGAAAAATACGAATCGTTATTACCGATCCTGAAAACAGTACAAATAACGTGCATCCAACATCAGGAAAATATATTTGAAAATTTCTGCGTGACACATGATTGCCCGTGTTGTATTCGGTGTAAAAGGAGTCAACATAGTGCATGTCAAGACGTTGAAAAGATAGAAGAAGTTGTAAAAGCAGTGAATTTGTCAGAAGAATTTGTTAACTTAATTTCAAAGATTGGGAATTCTCTGAAAATTCTGGAAAAGCTTTCTAAAAACAGAGATAAGAATATACTGAAGCTACACGCACAGAGAGAATACCTCTATGAACAATTGAAAATTAACAGAAATTTAATTGATAAAGCTCTGAATGCATTTGAAGCCGACACCAAATGTAAATTAGAGAGTAATTTTGACAAAGAAAAGGGGGTCATCTCGGAGCAACAAAGCGAAATAACCAGTAAAATTGTTGATTTAAAACATAGTCAACACCAGATTGAAAGTATATTAGATATTAAAGTCGAATCAAATGCACAGTTCTTTCTGTTTCAAAATAAAGCAAAAGAGCAAATAAAACAGAACAAAACCGACATTGACAATATGTTAGCGTCTCTCTTAGATATATCTTCAGCATGCAATTTATCCACTGAAATTGACCATGAAAGTCAGTCGGTAAAAATGTTGAAAACACTTGAATTTCAAAGGAGAATTTACACTCTTGATTTAGAATTAGGACACGACTCTAATGAAGATAATGAAATAACAGCTTTGTCAACAGTTGAAGCAGACGACATATTAAAGACGCCAGATCTGAATCTACACTTAGCTGAGGCCACTCCAGTAAAAAGTGTCGAGTTATTAAAAGATGTCACTCCTCAACTACCAAGTGTCAAGTTATTAAAAGATGTCACTCCTCAACTACCAAGTGCCAAGGGGTTAATAAAAGATGCCACTCCTCAACTACCAAGTGCCAAGGGGTTATTAGAAGATGCCACTGCACTAAAAAGAGAGACGTTATTCCGATACAAGAGCCATTTCACATTCGACGAAACGGAATGCATGTCCGAGAGCTTGGATCCATTCATTAAAGTGGTATCCAATAATCAGGTACTGATAACTGGAAGTAAAAATAAAAAAATGTTATTTTTTACAAAATCGGGGACAAAACAAGGAGAAATAAAACTGGACTTTCCCGCCACATCTGCTGCTGTTATTGATGACAAAACATTAGCCGTAGCAGCTCATTTGGAAGTTGTATTTGTTGATACAAAAACGTTTAAACGTATTGATTCGATCCATATGGGGGACACATGTATCGGAATAGCCTATGTAAAACATCAGTTAGTTGTCAATTGCATAACACGTGGATTAATTATTATGGATCGATCTGGAAATGAGTCACAAATATTGAAATCGATAACAGGAAGCATGCAGATATGCACATTAGATAATAAGACAATAGTATTGTTTAATCCACTATCCAACACACTTGAATGTCTTGATATTCCGACTTCTAGAAAGATGTCATATACTCAAGTACAAGGCACGGGCGGTACCAAATGTGTGACAAGTGACCAAAACGGTACTATATTTATTGCTGTTAAAGATGAGATCTTCATGACGCGCCCTGCATCCAATGAATGCAACTCAATATTGAGTAAACCCTATCAAATCGTAAGGACACTTGGGATCGATATTGATATCAAGAGTCACGAGTTATTTGTGCTTTATAACGATGGAAATTCAGTGTATTGTTTTCAAAAATAAACAGACGATGTATAATGAAATAGATTTTTAAGTCTGAAATATTTAGTTTGTTATGTTTATGCAGTTTTATGTATATATCAGGGTGTTTGTGAATGTACGTCATAATTGGAAGCCATTTTGTGCCGCTTGAATGTAAATTTGTACTTATAGCATTAGCTATTGCAAGGATAACATTAAATGTGATAGTGTGTCTAATGCCCCTAAATGTTCGTTAAGCAACGGTGTGGCCATCGTTCAAACTTTCAAGCACTTCGACAATGTAATTTCCACCTGTTGCGAAAACGTTGTCGAAGTGTTTGAGAGTTTGACAACAAGATTTTGAACGATGGACACATTGTTATTTAGACACAGACGGTGTCGTCTCACTTACACAACATTTTGTATTTTCATGGGTACAGGAAAGATATTTTATGTTGTGCAAGTGATAATTATGTAATTGTTTACTTAGCATGACACTAAATACTCTGGGCAGCAGAACAAAAGTTTTTTTTTTTTCATAGATAAACTAAAGTCTGTTTTAAAATATTCATCAAATGCATATCAAATAAATCAAACAAAAAGAATTTTAAGATGCATATTTTTGTTTATTAATTTGTATTTGCATGGATTTTAGTTGTTTTGTTGTTTTTTTTCCTCTCTTTTCATTTATTGTATTCTTTTTGGTTTTGCTTTTAATTTGTTTTTGATTTGTTTATTTTGCTTTTTTGTAATTCTTGCATTTTGCAAATTGTTTCTCTTGTAGTTCTTTAGGTTTTATATTGATCATTTTGGAATTTGACATAAACAAACCAAGTAATTAAGATTCTGAATGTATATTTTTTATTTTTTAATAAGTAGCTATCAACATAGTGAAATGAAAACAAATGTAATCAAAATATAAAAATCACAATTTCATTCAAGATGTAAAGATAACCAATATCAGCATATTGTGCAACATTTAAGTCAAATAAACACTAAAGTCACATCTTTCACTAATATCAAATTTCACTATAGTCACAACTTCACGGTAACCAGACTAACACTAAAGTCAACGCCGGTTGTTACGACTGGTTCTTACTGAAAACTTAAAACCAGCATGAAGTAAATAGTGTCCTCCTCTGCCATTCTCTAAAAAATCTACATTTACTTGTGCGTTAGCCATTATGATAATGGTCAGCTAGTTAGTTTGTGAGGGTTTTACATCAGCATTACTTGGTTCTCCTTATATAGCTTACATATATCATCACAAGCCTTAATAATTACTAATTAACAAAGTAAGAATAAAACCCTGTATAATCATGCAAGAGATAATAATGTGTTGTTATTTTTATTAATCAATTTCATGATTGAAGGGAGCATTGCTTTAGTTTCCTTGTTTTGATTAGCCTTGGCATCCAAGCTTAAACCAAGTGAAAACAAAACCCTGTATTAATTATTCAAAAAATAGTTATGCTTTCAAAGAACACTTAATTTTTTATGTGGTTAAGTTTCTGATTAAAGCAGAAAACAGCTCACACTAAATTCCCTGAATTTAAACTGATAAAAAAAATATGATCTTTAATATAGAATTTTGTTCATTAATTCAAAAGAACAATACTGCCTTTTTCTTTTAAATATTAAAATGAAAAAAATCATAAAACACCTTTTTTCAATTAGAAATAATCTTCATTACGTTGTTTATTTTCTTTAATTCAAAATATTGAAATAATTCATTTTTAACATAAAACAAACACTATTTATGAAACACACAATAAGAAAAATAAATCCATACAGGTAAGAAATATGTAGTACGGGTGACAAATTATTATTTTAAATTATTGTGTAATTGAGACTGTGATAATTTAGAATGTTGTGTAACTGAGAATAAATCACAAACATGTGCAGACTTTTAATTGTTTGTTTATATCTGTATTGTCGTTAAAGGTCCTTGTATTAAAGGCGATTGATCCGTTTGATTGGTTAACCCCGCCGTATGTTGTGCAGGCATATAAATATGACATGGTACATGTACGTTTGTGTCAAATGTTTGAGGTGCGAGTGGTTGGGTTTTTTATATTGGTGGAATTATTAGCCATCAAAGTTTAAACTTTCTTTTTATAATCAATTTATTTTCTGATTAGTCGTTTTGATTTTCAGAAAATTTTATTTTTGTTAACGTGCGTCATTTACGATACTCCTTATCTGAGAATTGTTAAATGTCATTCAATGATATCTAAATATCCACAAACCTATACACCATAAATATTACTAAATGCCATTTTATACGTCATTGTAACTAACATATCTAACAGTATTTAAATGTAATACATATTTTATTTTTTGTGTTTTGACGGCGACTTTCTCAAAGTGAAATTGGGTCCGATACATATGCAATATATATTTTATTTTCCATATTTATAGAACAAAAATGGAGAGTGGTAAATGTGAGCCATGTAAACGAATGTGTAAAGATGTACAAGGATTATATTGGTGTATTTCCTGTCCAGAACTATTGTGTATGTCATGCTCAATATACCATAAAGCTCTTACAGCAACAAAATGGCACTCTCTCGTTTCCATAGAAAAATACGAATCGTTATTACCGATCCTGAAAACAGTACAAATAACGTGCATCCAACATCAGGAAAATATATTTGAATATTTCTGCGTGACACATGATTGCCCGTGTTGTATTCAATGTAAAAGGAGTCAACATAGTGCATGTCAAGACGTTGAAAAGATAGAAGAAGTTGTAAAAGCAGTGAATTTGTCAGAAGAATTTGTTACCTTAAATACAAAGATTGGGAATTCTCTGAAAATTCTGGAAAAGCTTTCTAAAAACAGAGATAAGAATATACTGAAGCTACACGCACAGAGAGAATACCTCTATGAACAATTGAAAATTAACAGAAATTTAATTGATAAAGCTCTGAATGCATTTGAAGCCGACACCAAATGTAAATTAGAGAGTAATTTTGACAAGAAAAGGGGGTCATCTCGGAGCAACAAAGCGAAATAACCAGTAAAATTGTTGATTTAAAACATAGTCAACACCAGATTGAAAGTATATTAGATATTAAAGTCGAATCAAATGCACAGTTCTTTCTGTTTCAAAATAAAGCAAAAGAACAAATAAAACAGAACAAAACCGACATTGACAATATGTTAGCGGCTCTCTAAGATATATCTTCAGCATGCAATTTATCCACTGAAATTGACCATGAAAGTCAGTCCGTAAAAATGTTGAAAACACTTGAATTTCAAAGGAGAATTTACACTCTTGATTTAGAATTAGGACACGACTCTAATGAAGATAATGAAATAACAGCTTTGTCAACAGTTGAAGCAGACGACATATTATAGACGCCAGATCTGAATCTACACTTAGCTGAGCCCACTCCAGTTAAAAGTGTCGAGTTATTAAAAGATGTCACTCCTCAACTACCAAGTGTCAAGTTATTAAAAGATGTCACTCCTCAACTACCAAGTGCCAAGGGGTTAATAAAAGATGCCACTCCTCAACTACCAAGTGCCAAGGGGTTATTAGAAGATGCCACTGCACTAAAAAGAGAGACGTTATTCCGATACAAGAGCCATTTCACATTCGACGCAACGGAATGCATGTCCGAGAGCTTGAATCCATTCATTAAAGTGGTATCCAATAATCAGGTACTGATAACTGGAAGTAAAAATAAAAAAATGTTATTTTTTACAAAATCGGGGACAAAACAAGGAGAAATAAAGCTGGGCTTTCCCGCCACATCTGCTGCTGTTATTGATGACAAAACATTAGCCGTAGCAGCTCATTTGGAAGTTGTATTTGTTGATACAAAAACGTTTAAACGTATTGATTCGATCCATATGGGGGACACATGTATCGGAATAGCCTATGTAAAACATTAGTTAGTTGTCAATTGCATAACACGTGGATTAATTATTATGGATCGATCTGGAAATGAGTCACAAATATTGAAATCGATAACAGGAAGCATGCAGATATGCACATTAGATAATAAGACAATAGTATTGTTTAATCCACTATCCAACACACTTGAATGTCTTGATATTCCGACTTCTAGAAAGATGTCATATACTCAAGTACAAGGCACGGGCGGTACCAAATGTGTGACAAGTGACCAAAAACGGTACTATATTTATTGCTGTTAAAGATGAGATCTTCATGACGCGCCCTGCATCCAATGAATGCAACTCAATATTGAGTAAACCCTATCAAATCGTAAGGACACTTGGGATCGATATTGATATCAAGAGTCACGAGTTATTTATGCTTTATAGCGATGGAAATTCAGTGTATTGTTTTCAAAAATAAACAGACGATGTATAATGAAATAGATTTAAGTCTGAAATATTTAGTTTGTTATGTTTATGCAGTTTTTTGTATATATCAGGGTGTTTGTGAATGTACGTCATAATTGGAAGCCATTTTGTGCCGCTTGAATGTAAATTTGTACTTATAGCATTAGCTATTGTAAGGATAACATTAAATGTGATAGTGTGTTTAATGCCCCTAAATGTCCGTTAAGCAACGGTGTGGCCATCGTTCAAACTTTCAAGCACTTCGACAATGTAATTTCCACCTGTTGCGAAAACGTTGTCGAAGTGTTTGAGAGTTTGACAACAAGATTTTGAACGATGGACACATTGTTATTTAGACACAGACGGTGTCGTCTCACTTACACAACATTTTGTATTTTCATGGGTACAGGAAAGATATTTTATGTTGTGCAAGTGATAATTATGTAATTGTTTACTTAGCATGACACTAAATACTCTGGGCAGCAGAACAAAAGTTTTTTTTTTCATAGATAAACTAAAGTCTGTTTTAAAATATTCATCAAATGCATATCAAATAAATCAAACAAAAAGAATTTTAAGATGCATATTTTTGTTTATTAATTTGTATTTGCATCGATTTTAGTTGTTTTGTTGTTTTTTTTTTCTCTCTCTTTTCATTTATTGTATTCTTTTTGGTTTTGCCTTTAATTTGTTTTTGTTTTGTTTGCTTTTTTGTAATTCTTGCATTTTGCAAATTGTTTCTCTTGTAGTTCTTTAGGTTTTATATTGATCATTTTGGAATTTGACATAAACAAACCAAGTAATTAAGATTCTGAATGCATATTTTTTATTTTTTAATAAGTAGCTATCAAGATAGTGAAATGAAAACAAATGTAATCAGAATATAAAAATCACAATTTCATTCAAGATGTAAAGATAACCAATATCAGCATGTTGTGCAACATTTAAGTCAAATAAGCACTAAAGTCACATCTTTCACTAATATCAAATTTCACTATAGTCACAACTTCACTGTAACTAGAATAACACTAAAGTCAACGCCGGTTGTTACGACCGGTTCTTACTGAAAACTTAAAACCAGCATGAAGTAAATAGTGTCCTCCTCTGCCATTCTCTAAAAAATCTACATTTACTTGTGCGTTAGCCATTATGATAATGGTCAGCTAGTTAGTTTGTGAGGGTTTTACATCAGCATTACTTGGTTCTCCTTATATAGCTTACATATATCATCACAAGCCTTAATAATTACTAATTAACAAAGTAAGAATAAAACCCTGTATAATCATGCAAGAGATAATAATGTGTTGTTACTTTTTTAAATCAATTTCATGATTGAAGGGAGCATTGCTTTAGTTTCCTTGTTTTGATTAGCCTTGGCATCCAAGCCTAAACCAAGTGAAAACAAAACCCTGTATTAATTATTCAAAAAATAGTTATGCTTTCAAAGAACACTTAATTTTTTATGTGGTTAAGTTTCTGATTAAAGCAGAAAACAGCTCACACTAAATTCCCTAAATTTAAACTGATAAAGAAAATATGATCTTTAATATAGAATTTTGTTCATTAATTCAAAAGAACAATATTGCCTTTTTCTTTTAAATATTTAAAATGAAAAAAAATCATAAAACACCTTTTTTCAATTAGAAATAATCTTCATTACGTTGTTTATTTTCTTTAATTCAAAATATTGAAATAATTCATTTTTAACATAAAACAGACACTATTTATGAAACACACAATAAGAAAAATAAATCCATACAGGTAAGAAATATGTAGTACGGGTGACAAATTATTATTTTAAATTATTGTGTAATTGAGACTGTGATAATTTAGAATGTTGTATAACTGAGAATAAATCACAAACATGTGCAGACTTTTAATTGTTTGTTTATATCTGTATTGTCGTTAAAGGTCCTTGTATTAAAGGCGATTGATCCGTTTGATTGGTTAACCCCGCCGTATTTTGTGCAGGCATATAAATATGACATGGTACATGTACGTTTGTGTCAAATGTTTGAGGTGCGAGTGGTTGGGTTTTTTATATTGGTGGAATTATGAACCATCAAAGTTTAAACTTTCTTTTTATAAACAATTTATTTTCTGATTAGTCGTTTTGATTTTCAGAAAGTTATATTTTTGTTAACGTGCGTCATTTACGATACTCCTTATCTGAGAATTGTTAAATGTCATTCAATGATATCTAAATATCCACAAACCTATACACCATAAATATTACTAAATGCCATTTTATACGTCATTGTAACTAACATATCTAACAGTATTTAAATTTAATACATATTTTATTTTTTGTGTTTTGACGGCGACTTTCTCAAAGTGAAATTGGGTCCGATACATATGCGATATATATTTTATTTTCCATATTTATAGAACAAAAATGGAGAGTGGTAAATGTGAGCCATGTAAACGAATGTGTAAAGATGTACAAGGATTATATTGGTGTATTTCCTGTCCAGAACTATTGTGTATGTCATGCTCAATATACCATAAAGCTCTTACAGCAACAAAAAGGCACTCTGTGGTTTCCATAGAAAAATACGAATCGTTATTACCGATCCTGAAAACAGTACAAATAACGTGCATCCAACATCAGGAAAATATATTTGAATATTTCTGCGTGACACATGATTGCCCGTGTTGTATTCGGTGTAAAAGGAGTCAACATAGTGCATGTCAAGACGTTGAAAAGCTAGAAGAAGTTGTAAAAGCAGTGAATTTGTCAGAAGAATTTGTTAACTTAAATTCAAAGATTGGGAATTCTCTGAAAATTCTGGAAAAGCTTTCTAAAAACAGAGATAAGAATATACTGAAGCTACACGCACAGAGAGAATACCTCTATGAACAATTGAAAATTAACAGAAATTTAATTGATAAAGCTCTGAATGCATTTGAAGCCGACACCAAATGTAAATTAGAGAGTAATTTTGACAAAGAAAAGGGGGTCATCTCGGAGCAACAAGGCGAAATAACCAGTAAAATTGTTGATTTAAAACATAGTCAACACCAGATTGAAAGTATATTAGATATTAAAGTCGAATCAAATGCACAGTTCTTTCTGTTTCAAAATAAAGCAAAAGAACAAATAAAACAGAACAAAACCGACATTGACAATATGTTAGCGTCTCTCTTAGATATATCTTCAGCATGCAATTTATCCACTGAAATTGACCATGAAAGTCAGTCCGTAAAAATGTTGAAAACACTTGAATTTCAAAGGAGAATTTGCACTCTTGATTTAGAATTAGGACACGACTCTAATGAAAATAATGAAATAACAGCTTTGTCAACAGTTGAAGCAGACGACATATTAAAGACGCCAGATCTGAATCTACACTTAGCTGAGCACACTCCGGTTAAAAGTGTCGAGTTATTAAAAGATGTCACTCCTCAACTACCAAGTGTCAAGTTATTAAAAGATGTCACTCCTCAACTACCAAGTGCCAAGGGGTTAATAAAAGATGCCACTCCTCAACTACCAAGTGCCAAGGGGTTATTAGAAGATGCCACTGCACTAAAAAGAGAGACGTTATTCCGATACAAAAGCCATTTCACATTCGACGCAACGGAATGCATGTCCGAGAGCTTGAATCCATTCATTAAAGTGGTATCCAATAATCAGGTACTGATAACTGGAAGTAAAAATAAAAAAATGTTATTTTTTACAAAATCGGGGACAAAACAAGGAGAAATAAAGCTGGGCTTTCCCGCCACATCTGCTGCTGTTATTGATGACAAAACATTAGCCGTAGCAGCTCATTTGGAAGTTGTATTTGTTGATACAAAAACGTTTAAACGTATTGATTCGATCCATATGGGGGACACATGTATCGGAATAGCCTATGTAAAACATCAGTTAGTTGTCAATTGCATAACACGTGGATTAATTATTATGGATCGATCTGGAAATGAGTCACAAATATTGAAATCGATAACAGGAAGCATGCAGATATGCACATTAGATAATAAGACAATAGTATTGTTTAATCCACTATCCAACACACTTGAATGTCTTGATATTCCGACTTCTAGAAAGATGTCAAATACTCAAGTACAAGGCACGGGCGGTACCAAATGTGTGACAAGTGACCAAAACGGTACTATATTTATTGCTGTTAAAGATGAGATCTTCATGACGCGCCCTGCATCCAATGAATGCAACTCAATATTGAGTAAACCCTATCAAATCGTAAGGACACTTGGGATCGATATTGATATCAAGAGTCACGAGATATTTGTGCTTTATAACGATGGAAATTCAGTGTATTGTTTTCAAAAATAAACAGACGATGTATAATGAAATAGATTTAAGTCTGAAATATTTAGTTTGTTATGTTTATGCAGTTTTTTGTATATATCAGGGTGTTTGTGAATGTACGTCATAATTGGAAGCCATTTTGTGCCGCTTGAAGGTAAATTGGTACTTATTGCATTAGCTATTGCAAGGATAACATTAAATGTGATAGTGTGTCTAATGCCCCTAAATGTCCGTTAAGCAACGGTGTGGCCATCGTTCAAACTTTCAAGCACTTCGACAATGTAATTTCCACCTGTTGCGAAAACGTTGTCGAAGTGTTTGACAGTTTTACAACAAGATTTTGAACGATGGACACATTGTTATTTAGCGGACATTTAGGGCCATTTGACGCTCTATCACATTTAATGTTACCCTTCCCATATCTAAAGTTATAAGTAAAAACTTACCCTTCAAACGCTTTGAGTCCAAACCGGTGGTAAAAATAATATTAATCTATGACCGATTAAATTTATGACGTCATCGACAATTTATAACGATATTTTACCAATTTTTACATATTAGAATCGAAATAATTCATGGAAGCCATATGTATATATTGTTTTTACCACGGGTAGGCCTTTATTTCAGCTTTTTACCCCTCTCTTATAACGCTAGGGGTAAAACTTCGTGACATAAAGGCCTGCCCGTAGTAAAAACAATATATACATATGGCTTCCATGAATTATTTCTTAAATAAAGCAGTTATTGACTTTTAATTTCAATCTACTCATGACTATACGGACCTGGTCAATGATTGATTAACCTCGGTCGTTGGCCTCGGTCAATCAATCATTGACCAGGTCCGAATAGTTATGAGTAGACCTCATTAAAAGTCAATATTTGTAGAGTATATGTTATGCATGTGGTAGTCTTAATTTTATATAATTACTGATACTATTTATTCATATTTTTAATGTTTATAATATTTTTGAAATTAAAATTACAAAATAAAACTTCACATGTTGCATATACAGTACAGTAAATTACATGGTTCATTACACCTAAATTTTGGAGGGAAAATACAGACTTTCCATTGGTAGATTATTTTTTCCACACACCTGTGATAGTGCACAATAAAGACACAGGCTGACATTTTAGTTGACTCAAACATTTTTCAACTGGAAACTAATTTGGACTACATGTACCAATATTCTGTTTGTTTTCTAAAGGTCAGTCATCTTTCTGTTTTCTTATTTTCCATTTCTAATTTTTACTTTAGCATGAAATTGTGAGAATGCACATATTGAGATTGAAGTATGAATCTGAGTATAAATGTTTTATAATTTCATTTAAAATTAGAATGAGAGTAATATTATCATGGTTATCCTTTTATATTTTTACAAGTGTTGAATTTCTGTAAACTTTGACATTTAATTTATATATATCTGATTAACTTATTCAAGATGATGCTTTAGTTATATTTAATATGTTCTTAAGTCATTTTGACTTATCCCTGCCCTTTTATATTATTCAGGAATTTATGATGTAGAGTAGATTTATAGAGATTCTAGAGTGATCAATCAGTGGGTGCCCTTGTACCATATATAGGGTAAGCTTTGTATTTGTTTGTTTATTTATTTGATTGTTTATTTGTTTGCATGTTTATATGTTTGTGTATTCAGTTTATTGTGGTTACTGAGTGTGATGGTGCTTATCTCATTTAAATTTGTATCATATATTTTCTCGTACAGATATGTATTTTTTGAGTGTATAAACTATGCTGAAACTAATTCTGAGGTGAGGTGACGCAATTGTCTTGAAGTTGCAATTATTTTGTTATTTATCAAAGACAGAATGATTTACTTTATTGTATGCTTACTAGAAGAGTAAGCTATATTGTGGTATTTTTCCTATAGAAGATAACTTGTAGAAAAGTGCTTTATTTTATATTTCTTTGACAAATCATAGAGAATTATCTCCCTTTGATTGTGTATTTTCTTATGTGATCTGTCTTGTAGTTGTCATGTATTTATGTTTATTATTTGTATATTTGTAGGGTTACTGTTATTATTACTATAATATTCCAAATAAAAGAATCTAACCCAAAGTTGGACTTATTATCACATTTAAGCCCTGCTACAGAATGGCGCCCACGTAGGGACACGAACCCTAGATCCTCAGATTACATACTCTTCAGGTACATCTTCTGTTGCCATGATGATTAAAGTGGTAATTAATTAGTCAAAAAATAAATTAAATTAAAGGCTGAAATATAAGAAATAAATTTCTCTGGGACTCGGCTAAGTTGTTTATTATTTACTACCTAATCTGAAATCAAATAAATCAGGTAATGTCAAATTAAAAACATTTACAATTTAATTTCAGCAAAACGAACTTATAGAAATTGATAGAAATATTGGTTTATAGATATATATGTACGTAACTGAGCACATAAGTGTTGAATAACACATTGTGTAGATTATTGACCTTTATTATTTGGAAATGTAATAAATTATTGTGTAAATTTCAGTCAGGTTTTTTACCAGGTTGCTCTACTACCCATCAACTTGTAGAGTTATATCATAGAATTTTACTAGCTTTAGACAGTAAGCAATTTACAAGTGTAACGTTTGCCGATATAAGTAAAGCTTTCGACACTGTGTGGATAAAAGGAATTTTACTCAAATTGGAAAGATATGGTATAGGGGACAATTTGCTTATCTGGTTAAAAAGTTACTTATCAAACCGCACACAAAGAGTTGTGATAAAAGATGCTCTATCAAACATTGGTCAGCTTAAAGCAGGGGTGCCTCAAGGGTCGGTTTTAGGTCTGTTATTATTTTTGGTATTTATTAATGACATTGCAGATGGTATGACTGGTTTAGGTAGATTATTTGCAGATGATACATCGATTAGGCACATTGCAAATGACAAAGATTCTTTACAAGACATGGTAAATTTAGATTTAGCTTACCTAAAAGATTGGTCAAAACGTTGGTTAGTCAAATTCAATCAAAATAAAACTGACATTATGGTCTTCAGTTCCAGAGACACAAAACTTTATTTCAATTTTGACTTTGAGGGTGCTTCATTAAGAGATGTTGAATTACATAAACATTTAGGTGTTATTTTTAGTAATGACTGTAAGTGGACCAAACATATTGATAAACTTATAGAAAAGTCTTCTAAGCAAATAAATGTATTAAGAAAAACTTAAATTTAAACTTAAACGAAACTATCTTGAAAAAATTTATTTAACATTTATAAGGCCAATTTTAGAATATGCGTCTGAAGTTTGGTTTAATTGTGGCCAATTCAATTCAAATCGTTTGGAAAAAGTGCAAATTGAAGCCGCTCGTATTGTTTGTGGTTTTCCCAGTTACACTAGTATAGCATCTATTTACAAAGAAACGGGATGGGATAAATTGAAAGTAAGGAGAGAAGTTAAAAATCTCACATTATTTTACAAAATTTATTATAATCTTGCACCTGAATATTTATCAGATTTAATACCACCTACAGTTTCTGAAACTTCAAATTATTATTTACGTAACAGTCAAAATATAAGTCAACAAGTAAACAGACTTGCACTTCTTCAACAATCTTTTTTTACTTCAACTATTAAGCTGTGGAATACGTTGGATCTTAATATCCGACAAATCCCTCTTTTAGCTCATTTTAAGTAAAAAATCCGTCAGATATATTTTCAAAATGTGAAAAAAAATCGCACACTTTTCATGTGGTAATAGATATCTTAGTGTATTACACACGAGGATAAGAAACAAATGTAGTTCATTGAAAGAAAACTTGTATAGTACTAATTTAATTTCAAATCCAAACTGTAAATGTGGATACCAAAACGAAAATGCGGATCATTATTTGCTATTTTGTAATCGTTATATTGTATATAGAAATAAAATGTTATCGTCATTGGCAATACTGAATATGAACGGGGTAGAAATAAATGTTGATATTTTGTTATTTGGAAATGATTTTCTATCAGATGAAACAAATTGTGAAATATTTTTAATTATTCAAAGATATATTAAAGATACTGGTCGTTTTTCTGTATAATTGTAACAAAACAACCAGGTGAATTCCCTTACAGGTATACCATTTTGACAAAAATGTTAACGTGGTATTCGAATGATCGTAATTGAAAATAAAACCTCTGGATGATCTTTGAAGACTATTTGATCTTACAAATTAAATAGAAATATATATACTTACCATGACTATTTTCCGCAACTAAATCCCAATAGATGAATGAAAGTTAATATGTCCATTGTCACGTAGTACGCATTTGGGTCTGTTCGATATGTATCAATAGGTTATCTATATGTTGATCATATAGTCAATGAGGCTCCATGAGGGTTTTAATTGTTTTACTGTTTATATTTTTCTTCATGCCTTCATTTACTATAAACGTTTACTATAAATTTGTGTAATTAAATATTATTATGTTCAATTGTGTATTTTGAAATATATGTAATGGGAGAAGACTGTCTAAGTTGTTCAACTTGTGTCTTATCCTTTTGTCTTTTTGAACAATAAAATATGTTTAAAGTAATAATTTGACATTACCTGATTTATTTGATTTCAGATTAGGTAGTAAATAATAAACAACTTAGCCGAGTTCCAGAGAAATTGTTTTTTCTTATATATATCAGCCTTTAATTTAATTAATTTTTTGACTAGGCAATTAACACTTTCATCATCATGGCAACAAAAGGTGTACCGGTAGAGTATGTAGAACTTCTACAAACGCTTATACAAATGAATGTGAAACCTAAGGGTAAAAATCCACAGGAAATAAAAGCTTGAATGAAAGCTTTTGTAGAACAAGACAGCGAAGATACAGACATCCATCCTGATATTAAGCCAGTAATACATACACAAGCGGCAACCAGCCCCTGGTATCTTAAATGGCGGACTTTTTCGGGTTCTTCCGTATGAAACCTGGAAAAGGGGAGGCAACATACGATATGTGGAGGCATGAAATACTTTGTAGTATGAACCACAACGTTTACTCTAAAGATGTTATCCTCTCTGCTGTACACAATTCTTTAAGCGGAGAAGCGGCGAGGGTAATTTTGCTTCTAGGTGAACACGCTGAATTGCCACAAATCATTGCTAATTTGGATAGCATCTATGGATGATAAGACTGATGTCATGACATACTTTTATAATGCTAAGGAAATGAGTGATGAAAATGTAGCAACATGGAGTTGCAGACAATAGGAAATTTTACGTAAAGCCATACTAATAAGAAAAGTTAAGAAAAAACAGAATCAGATGAAATGTAGCATGATAAACTATGGAAGGGATTAAAACCAGAATTAAAACATCAATATCAGTACGAAAGAGAGAATTTCAAATCATTTGATGAATTGCGCATTGCGCTGAGGAAATTGGAAAGAGATTTTCAATCTGATACTACAATTACACCAACACAGAAACAATTAAGTAAACAAGGCGTTGGTCTGGAACAGGAACAACAGGATTCAGAACTAAAAGGAATTATTAAACAAATGAGTAAAATGAATACAAGGCTATAAATGATTGAACAGGGACAACAATATAGAGGTAGAGTAACTTTTAGAAGCAGGGAAGATCAACCAAAAGCATCGACTACAAAATTCGAATGACCGAAATACTAGATATCAACATCTCAATCCTCCTTCATATAGAAACCAAGGCCAACCACCATGATTTCAGTCTCCTAATTTCAGACCAAGATATAATACACCAACAACTTATAAACCGACCACGTGTTCTATATGTGGATGGGAGAGACACATGGCGATAGGATGTACTACCATAGTACACACGGATGGACATCCTTTAAACTAGAAGAGGTCTGCGACAATAGGCTTACCGTAGACTTTAAAGTAAGTAAAGCCCAAATGAATAATACTTTAAACTCTAAGCACAAGATTCCGTCAGGACTTTTTGGAACACCAACAGAAAAAATTTTTTTTTTACTGGATATCAATACAAAAGCTTTAATAGATACCGGATCAACAGTTTCAACACTTAGTCATACTTTTTACAGAGCACATCTTAGTCATCTTGAATTGAAACCATTACACTCTTTACTTAACATAGAATGTGCAGATGGAAAACAATTACCATATGAGGGATACATAGAAACAGATATTTACATTAATGTTCTGGATGAAACACACCCTTGTGTTTTCTTAGTAATACCTGACAGCCCATACCATATAGAAGTTCCAATACTTTTAGGTACCAACGTATTGGCTTCTATTATGAACACGTACAAAGAAAAACACGGAGAAAGATTCTTACACACTTCAAAACTTACAACTCCCTGGTATTCATCATTTAGATGTATTCTACTTAGAGATAAGGAATTAAATCGAAACAACAACAAATTGGCTATAGTCAAATATTCAGGAAAGAAATCAGTAACTATGCCAACAAATAGCAACATCACTTTATCAGGGTACATGGACAAACAACTACCATATCACACTACATCAGCTATGGTAAGTACAACCGAATGATCTATCGTAGCGTCAGATTTAGATATACCACCATCATTCATAGGGTACAGATACCAACAATGTAAGGAAATCAGAGTGAATATCTCCAACGTTACGACACGCACAGTGAACATTTCTCCACATGCACTGATATGTGAACTTCAACCGATAACAATTCAGAACACCCACACAGCTGACAATAAGGAATTTTCACCACCAATATTAGAACAGGTCAAATTTGATATATCTAATTTAACACATGAAGAATATGAAATTGGAAAGAAATATTAATAAGAGATTATAACACTATATTCTCTAAAGCTGAAACAGGTGTTGGACACACCACACTTTTAAAGCACAGAATTGACCTACATGACGAACACCCATTTAAGCAAAGATATCGCCGCATACCGCCATCAATGTACGAAGAGGTGAAGAACCATCTGCAACTACTTCTACGAACAGGTATTATGCGTAAATCTCATAGTCCATGGTCATCCAATTTGGCTTTGGTGAAAAAGAAGGATAGCTCTTTACGAATCTGTGTTGACTACAGGCAGTTGAACCAGAAACCAAAGAAGGATGCCTATGCGCTACCACGAATAGAGGAAAGTTTGGATTGTTTAGCAGGTAACCAATACTTTTCAGTCATAGACATGAAGTCAGGTTTCCATCAGGTTGAGATATTGGAGGAACATAAGGAAAGGACAATCTTTACCGTAGGTCCTTTAGGGTTGTATGAGTACATCATGATGCCGTTTGGGTTATCAAATTCTCCTGGAACATACCAACGATTAATGCAGGCATGTTTGTCAGATTTACACCTACATATATGTTGTATTTCCATAGACGATGTGATAGTTTTCTCCAGAACATATGAAGAACATGTTGAGCGCTTGAAATCAGTTTTTGATAGCATTAAAGAAAACAACTTGAAATTGTCACCTGGATAATGTTCATTTTGTATGCCAAAGGTAGGACACATTGTGTCTGAGGCTGGCATAGAAACAGACCCAGAGAAAATAGCAAAAATTGTCAATTGACCAAAACCACAAATAGCAGAAGAAGAAGTAAGGAGATTTATAGGTTTTGCAGGATACTACAGACGCTTTATCAAAAACTTCAGTCAAATTGCAAAGGCTCTTACTGACATAATGCCATCACCGCAAAAGAAAAGCAACAGAAAACGAAAACATATTCAAAAGCCATGGAACTGGGGCGATGAATCAGGAAAAGGCGTTCAACAAACTAAAAGAACTTTTGTCATCAACACCAATCATAGGATACCCAGATTATAAATTACCATTTGAACTACATACAGACACAAGTGGAATAGGTTTAGGAGCCGTACTCTACCAAAATCAAGGGGGTCTAAACAGACCATTGGTATTCGCAAGTAGGGGATCAACAAAGTCAGAAAAGAATTATCCGGCTCATAAATTGGAATGTTTGGCAATGAAATGGGCCATATGCGACAAATTTAAAGACTATCTTTTTGGAATCACCTTTTAGAGTTTTAACAGATAACAACCCACTAACATATGCATTAACAACAGCAAACTTAGATGCCACAGGACATAGATGGTTAGCAGCTTTAGGAGCTTTTGACTTCGAAATGTCATATAGACCGGGAAAGAACAATGCAGATGCTGATAGCTTATCGTGATTAGAAACACCATCTACAATCTCAAAAGACTGCATAAAAACCATTTGCCAAACGATTATCATCAAAACGCCACTAGTTGAGACCATGTCTTTTTCACCAGATGTATTGGAATATCAAGGAACAGGAATTGATATGAGTTTACAGATACATAATGATTTGGATTGGGTAAGTATTCAAGAAAACGACTCAGAAATAGGACTTTGGATCAAGTATGTCAAAACAGGAATCATACCAACGAAAGGGATATTACCAACAAGTCCACTTTACCGACAATTTGATCATTTGATATTAAAGGATGGAATATTGTTCAGGGAAGAAAAACATGATGGTGGTGAAACAATGAAGCAACTAGTCTTACCAACTAGATATGTTAAAATTGTTTTACATTCTTTACACAATGAAATGGGACACCCAGGAAGGGATAGGACTAACTCAATAGTAAGGGAGAGATTTTATTGGCCTAGAATGACTTCAGACATGGAAAACTGGGTTCAGCGTTGCGACCGTTGCTTGAAAATAAAGAAAGAACCACATAGAGCTCCTTTAGTCAATATCATCACAACACAACCCATGGAACTTGTATGCATTAATTATTTAACCCTTGAATCTTCCAAAGGAGGACAGCACAACTTCTTAGTCATAACATATCATTTTACCAGATATGCGCAAGCAATAGTCACAAAAAAAAATCAAACTGCTAAAACAACTGTAGATGCTTTATTTCACAACTTCATAGTCCATTTTGGTATACCGCAGAAAATCCATTCCGATCAAGGAGCAAACTTCATGAGCCATTTAATTAAAGAACTTTGTACATTGACCGGGACCAAAAAGTCAAGAACAACTCCTTACCATAGTATGGGAAACGGAGTGATCGAAAGATTTAATAGGACGTTATTAGAAATGTTAGGAACTTTGGAACCAGAAAAGTAGAGAAATTTGAAAGCACACGTAGGACCTTTAGTTCATGCATACAATTGTACTCGCCACAACTCTACAAACCAATCACCATATTTTCTAATGTTTGGAAGACAACCAAAATTACCCATAGATTTAGCTTTTGGATTAATTAGAGAAAAGGAAAGAAAACCACACACAAAATACATTCAAGAAATAAGGGAAAGGCTTGTACAAGCATACAAATTAGCAGCAGAAGCATCAATTAAAGCATAGACTAAGCAGAAAGAAGGTTATGATCATTGAACCAGGGATAGAGTTTTGGCATTTGACAACAAACATAAGATTTCAGACCGTTGGGAGAATGACACTTACATAGTATTGAAGAAACCAAACCTGGATATACCAGTATTTGCAGTTCAAAAAGAAAATGGCCAGGGAAGAATAAGAACACTTCACCGCAACTTATTATTACCAGCTGGTTATATCTCTCAAACTCCATAGGAAGAACAACCTAAGCCTATCCCAAAACCAAGAACACGATTTCAGAAGAAACAAAGAAAACATACACCTATGTCATCAGATGAAAGTAATAGTAGTAGTAGTGAAGAAGATTATACATTAGTTAGACAGGGATCTACATTGCCATACAATGTTGTTGATGCTAACAATGTACAAGGACAGGAAGAACTAAATATACCAGAATCTGATGGGGACGCCCAGTCTATAAGTGATAACAAATCAGATTCTGAATCTAATAGAATGAGATGGAGAGATATTTAGAAACAATTTCTTTACTTGAGGAAGAAAAGGAACAAGTGGAAGTATTGCCACAACCTAGACCTGTGATGAAACCAGCTGAAACTGTTCCTACATTGAGACAACGTTCGACTCGGACAAAACAACAACCAAAGTGGATGACACCAGGTGATTATGTTACAAAATCAGCTGTGACTACTATTGAAAACTCATGGAAACAGAGAGCAGATTATTTAATGGAATTATTGAGGACATGAATTTTAAAAGGCATGGAACAAGAAATTGGACATGTACTGACTTCCATTGTAAAAGGGACTGCACAAGCTGATAATGTAACTTGATTTATTATGTTTTTGTATTTTTAATCAGTTGATAAATTTATATGTACTTTTGTAAAATAATTGTATTATATAATTGTGATTTTATGAACTGAACAAATTGTCATCATTTATTTGAATGTACTTACAAACTCTGTTTTATGACGAGGACGTCATATAGTGAGGGGGATTTTGTGGTAGTCTTAATTTTATATAATTACTGATACTATTTATTCATGTTTTTAATGTTTATAATATTTTTGAAATTAAAATCACAAAATAAAACTTCACATGTTGCATATACATTAGAGTAAATTACACCTACATTTTGGAGGGAAAATACAGACTTTCCATTGGTAGATTATTTTTTTCACACACCTGTGATAGAGCACAATAAAGACACAGGCTGACATTTTGGTTGACTCAAATATTTTTCAACTGGAAATTAATTTGGACTACATGTACAATATTCTGTTTGTTTTCTAAAGGTCAGTCATCTTTCTGTTTTCTTATTTTCCATTTCTAATTTTTACTTTAGTATGAAATTGTGAGAATGCACATATTGAGATTGAAGTATGAATCTGAGTATCAATGTTTTATAATTTCATTTAAAAGTAGAATCAGAGTAATATTATCATGGTTATCCTTTTATATTTTTACAAGTGTTGAATTTCTGTAAACTTTGACATATAATTTATACATGTCTGATTAATTTATTCAAGATGATGCTTTAGTTATAATTAATCTGTTCTTAAGTCATTTTGACTTATCACTGCCCTTTTATATTATTCAGGAATGTATGATGTAGAGTATATTTATAGAGATCATAGAGTGATCAATCAGCTGGTGCCTTTGTACCATATATAGGGTAAGCTTTGTATGTGTTTGTTTATTTATTTGTTTACATGTTTATATGTTTGTATATTCAGTTAATTGTGATTACTTACTGTATTGGTATTTATGTCATTTTTATTTGTGTCAAATATTTTCTCGCACAGATATGTATTTTTTGAGTGTATAAACTATGCTGAAACTAATTTTGAGGTGAGGTGACGCAATTGTTTTGAAGTTGCAATTATTTTGTTATTTATCAAAGACAGAATGATTTACTTTATTGCATGCTTACTAGAAGAGTAAGCTATATTGTGGTATTTTTCGTATAGAAGATAACTTGTAGAAAAGTGTTTTATTTTATATTTCTTTCGCAAGTCATAGAGAATTATCTCCCTTTCATTGTGTATTGTCTTATGTGATCTGTCTTGTAGTTGTCATGTATTTATGTTTATTATTTGTATATTTGTACGGTTACTGTTATTATTACTATACTATTCCAAATAAAAGAATCGAACCCAAAGTTGGACTTATTATCACATTTGAGTTCTGCTACATACATACTCATGATACTGTAATCTAAATTCGTCACATTATTCGATTTTGACCCAAAAAATTATATGTTTTGGAAATTGGTAAATAGCTTTAAAATGATGAATAAAGGTAAATATTTCACATTTAACAGCTTATCGAACCACTTTTCGCCTTTTGAGAACGAAAATTACCATCGAATAATTATTTCCTTGCAAGCACATAATTTGATTTCGCTTTTTCCGTATGCAACTGACCTTACTAGTGACAGGTAAAAACGAATAGTTTGTATTTTGTCGCTTATTAACTGCAAACTTGCATGGTTCTTTGTCCGTAATTAACACCGAGTAAAAGCAGATTCACAAAAAATAAGAAATATCTGCACTGTTGTACTGATTTAATGACGATTCGACAAACCCGTAAAACAATGTCGATAATTATAAGATGGCGTCCATTTCTTGATCGATCTAAAAGCACGAGCAGTTGCACGTTTTTTCCCCGATGCGCGTACATTTCATAACATTTAAAATTACAGAAACACGTTTTATTAAGGCATCAATCATATCTGATAGTTTTTATGGGAAACAAACATTTACGATTATGGCAGATAATGCCCCTTTAAGTGAGGTCAGCGAGGAGGATTGAAATGTTAAGTTTAACTTTAATGATGACGGACGTTGGAGAACGACGGACACAAACTGATGACTAGATTCTACTTTTCTGAGCCGGTTAGGCTATTTGTTAAAGCTTTTAACAACATACGATCATGTGACAGTGATCGTAATATCTACACTTGGTACACTCCTTATCAGGAACGTTTATATCGTGTCAAGAGACATTTGAAGGTGGGTTTAATTTTTTATTCATTTTATTAAAATTGCTTATCTTTAACCGAATTTTACACAATATGCAGAATATACATGTGCACCAAAATGTGAATTCCTGTTACGAATAACTGGTGATGTCCTCATTAATAATTGCACTGTAAAAACAAACGCGTCATGACGCATGAAGGAGACATTCCTATAACAATTAAGTGTACGGTTGTATTTACTTGTGACACTTTGGCTAAGGATGAAGATAAGCGGATCAGCGTGTGTCTTCACATGAAATCGGCAGTTGTCGGCTCCAATCGGTAACAATTTGGAAAACAAGATAAAAAACAATAGACACGTTTTTTAGTATGGTATTTCCGTATTTACTTTCCTGGTTGGCTATTAATCTCCGATGGTATCATCCACCCAGAAATCAACGTTTCAGCAAAGACATAGCTTTAGATGTATTCATATTTGCAATTTACAGTTCCTAAGCAGTGTAATAATTATAGATTAATACATGGCCTTTTTCATATTGCCCTTGTTATCAGCACGAGACCTTGATATCGACCCGAGGGACGATATCAGTCGAGGGCTGATAACAAGGGCAATATGGAAAAGGCCATGTATTAATCTATTTATCACATATTTTGCCAGGGCAGATAATATGTTATTGCCCTCGTAAACAAATAACACGCCGCAAATTATGCTTTTATTACACATGCAAATTTGGCGTTATTTCAATAAAATATGTGATAATTAATAATTACGTTCTCCTCCCTCATGCATAGGTGACCTTAGACGATTTTAGCTCTCATGTTTAGATCTTTTTGTTTTCTTGCAACAAAAACCTATTAATTTATTTAGCTTTCCAATCTTTTCTATTTGACCAACTGACAAAAATATTCGGGAAACGCGTCGTGGTATTTTTGAGTTGACATAAACGGTGTCGTCTCACTTACACAACATTTTGTATTTTCATAGGTACAGGTCAAATATTTTATGTTCTGCCAGTGATAATTATGTAATTGTTTACTTAGCATGACACTAAATACTCTGGGCAGGAGAACAAAATGTTTTTAATCATAGGTAAACTAAAGTCTGTTTTAAAATATTCATCAAATGCATATCAAATAAATTAAGCAAAAATAATTTTAAGATGCATTTTTGTTTATTAATTTGTATTTGCATGGATTTTAGTTGTTTTGTTGTTGTTTTTTTCTTCTTTTTTCATTCATTGTATTCTTTTTGGTTTTGCTTTTAATTTGTTTTTGATTTGTTAATTTTGCTTTTTTGTAATTCTTGTATTTTGCAAATTGTTTCTCTTGTAGTTCTTTAGGTTTTATATTGATCATTTTGGAAATTATTTTTATTTGACCTTAAACAAACCAAGTAATTAAGATTCTGAATGTATAATTTTTTTCTTTTTTAATAAGTGGCTATCAACACAGTGTAATGAAAACAAATGTTATCAGAATATAAAAATCACAATTTCACTCGAGATGTAAAGATAACCAATATCAGCATATTGTGCAACAATGAAATCAAATAAGCACTAAAGTCACATCTTTCACTATAATCAAAATAGCACTAAAGTCACAAATTTCACTATAGTCACAACTTCACTGTAACCAGAATAGCACTAAAGTCAACGCCGGTTGCTACGACTGGTTCTTACTGAAAACTTAAAACCAGCATGAAGTAAATAGTGTCCTCCTCTGCCATTCTCTAAAAAATCTACATTTACTTGTGCGTTAGCCATTATGATAATGGTCAGCATTACTTGGTTCTCCTTATATAGCTTACATATAGCATCTCAATCCTTAATAATTACTAATTAACAAAGTAAGAATAAAACCCTGTATAATCAAGCAAGAGATAATAACGTGTTGTTATTTTTTTTTAATCAATTTCATGATTGAAGGGAGCATTGCTCTGGTTTCCTTGTTTTGATTAGCCTTAGCATCCAAGCCTAAACCAAGTGAAAACAAAACCCTGTATTAATTATTCAAAAATAGTTATGCTTTCAAAGAACACTTAATTTTTTATGTGGTTAAGTTTCTGATTAAAGCGGAAAACAGCTCACACTAAATTCCCTGAATTTAAACTGATAAAAAAATATGATCTTTAATATAGAATTTTGTTCATTAATTCAAAAGAACAACATTGCCTTTTTCTTTTAAATATTAAAATGAAACAAAATGATTTGAAATAATCTTCATTACGTTGTTCATTTCCTTTAATTCAAAATGTTGAAATAAATCATTTTTAACATAAAACAGACACTATTTATGAAACACACAATAAGAAAAATAAATCCATACAGGTAAGAAATATGTTGTACGGGTGACAAATTATTATTTTAAATTATTGTGTAATTGAGACTGTGATAATTTAGAATGTTGTGTAACTGAGAATAAATCACAAACATGTGCAGACTTTTAATTGTTTGTTTATATCTGTATTGTCGTTAAAGGTCCTTGTATTAAAGGCGATTGATCCGTTTGATCGGTTAACCCCGCCGTATTTTGTGCAGGCATATAAATATGACATGGTACATGCACAGGGGCTAGGTGCGTCCGAAGAAAAAAAAAAAAAAATACTATATAATACTACAACTACAAGGGGGCGAACTCACTTGCTTCCATTTTTTTAAGTCGTCGTGTTAAATTGATCGTAACTTCGGAACGCCTTAATGTTTTAAAAAAAATGTTTCCACCAGTCGAAAGTCAAGTAATTTTCCTTTCCAAAGAGATCCCAATTGTTAGTGTAGGCCTCCGAACTGCTGAGGTATCATACACGAACCAAAACAAAACGGCGTGAAAATCCGAAGTCGTACAAACGTTGGGTTGACCACTTCCCATCTGTGTACAGACTTTCCCATGCGTAAACGAGTCATTTTGACTAGCTAAATACTTTCATCCATTCAAATTATGATAAAATTTCTTACCTTACGCCAATTTATATGTCCTTTAAGTCTGTTTTTGAAAGAAATCCCATTTGCATCCTTGACAAACGCCATAGACGTGAAAATTGAGAGAGTTCTAACGGGCTTTTTGATTGGCTGAAACAGATTGTTCAGCCAATCAAAAAGCCCGTTAGAACTCTCTCAATTTTCACGTCTATGGCGTTTGTCAAGGATGCAAATGGGATTTCTTTCAAAAACAGACTTAAAGGACATATAAATTGGCTTAAGGTAAGAAATTTTTATCATAATTTGAATGGATGAAAGTATTTAGCTAGTCAAAATGACTCGTTTACGCATGGGAAAGTCTGTACACAGATGGGAAGTGGTCAACCCAACGTTTGTACGACTTCGGATTTTCACGCCGTTTTGTTTTGGTTCGTGTATGATACCTCAGCAGTTCGGAGGCCTACACTAACAATTGGGGTCTCTTTGGAAAGGAAAATTACTTGACTTTCGACTGGTGGAAACATTTTTTGAAAATATTAAGGCGTTCCGAAGTTACGATCAATTTAACACGACGACTTAAAAAAATGGAAGCAAGTGAGTTCGCCCCCTTGTAGTATTATATAGTATTTTTATTTATTTTTTTTTTCGGACGCACCTAGCCCCTGTGGGTACATGTACGTTTGTGTCAAATGTTTGAGGTGCGAGTGGTTGGGTTTTTTATATTGGTGGAATTATTAACCATCAAAGTTTAAACTTTCTTTTTATAAACAATTTATTTTCTGATTAGTCGTTTTGATTTTCAGAAAGTTATATTTTTGTTAACGTGCGTCATTTACGATACTCCTTATCTGAGAATTGTTAAATGTCATTCAATGATATCTAAATATCCACAAACCTATACACCATAAATATTACTAAATGCCATTTTATACGTCATTGTAACTAACATATCTAACAGTATTTAAATGTAATACATATTTTATTTTCCATATTTATAGAACAAAAATGGATAGTGATAGATGTGAGCCATGTAAACGAATGTGTAAAGATGTACAAGGATTATATTGGTGTATTTCCTGTCCGGAACTATTGTGCATGGCATGCTCAGAATACCATAAAGCTCTTACGGCAACAAAAGGACACTCAGTGGTTTCCATGGAAAAATACGAATTGTTATTACCGATCCTGAAAACAGTACAAATAACGTGCATCCAACATCATGAAAATATATTTGAATATTTCTGCGTGACGCATGATTGCCCGTGTTGCATTCAATGTAAAAGGATTCACCATAGTGCATGTCAAGACGTTGAAAAGATAGAAGAAGTTGTAAAAGTAGTGAATTTGTCAGCAGAATTCATTAGCTTAAATTTAAAGATTGTGAATTCTCTGAAAATTCTGGAAAAGCTTTCTAAAAATAGAGATAAGAATATACTGAAATTGCGCTCACAGAAAGAAGACCTCTGTAAACAATTGAAAATTAACAGAGATTTAATTGATAAAGCTCTGAATGAATTTGAAGCCGAAACAAAATGTACATTAGAGAGTAATTTTGACAAAGAAAAGGAAGTCATCTTGGAGCAACAAAGCGAAATAACCAGTAAAATTGCTGATTTAAAACATAGTCAACACCAGATTGAAAGTATATTAGATATTAAAGTCGAATCAAATATACAGTTCTTTTTGTTTAAAAATAAAGCAAAAGAACAAATAAAACAGAACGAAACCGATATTGACAATATGTTAGCGTCTCTCTTAGATATATCTTCAGCATGCACTTTATCGACTGAAATTGACCATGAAAGTCAGTCCGTAAAAATGTTGAAAACACTTGAATTTCAAAAGAGAATTTGTAGTCTTGATGTAGAATTAGAATACGGCTCTGATGACGATACTGAAATAACAGCTTCATCAACAGTTGAAGCAGAAGACATATTAAAGACATCAGATCTGAATCCGGAATCAACTGAGGCCACTCCAGTAAGAAGTGTCGAATTATTAATAGATGTCACTCCTCAACTACCAAGTGTCAAGGGGTTATTAAAAGAAACCACTCCACTGCAAAGAGAGACATTATTCCGATATAAGAGCCATTTCACATTCGACGCAATGGCATGCAACTCCAAGAGCTTGAATCCATTCATTAAAGTGGTATCCAATAATCGTGTACTGATAACTGGAAGTCAAAATAAACATTTGTTATTCTTTACAAAATCCGGTAAAAAACGAGGAGAAATACAACTGGACTATCCCGTCACATCTGCTGCTGTTATTGATGACAAAACACTAGCCGTAGCAGCTTGTAGGGCAGTAGTATTTGTTGATACACACATGCTTAAGCGTATTGATCTTACCCCTATGCAAGACAAATGTATCGGAATAGCATATGTCAAAAATCAATTAGTTGTCAATTGCATAACACGTGGATTGATTATTATGGATATATCTGGAAAGGTTACACAAATATTGAAATCGATTGCAGGAAGCATGCAGATATGCACATTGGACGATAAGACAATAGCATTATTTAAGCCATTATCCAACAGTATTGAATGTCTTGATATTCCGACTTCTAGAAAGACGTATTATTGTCAAATACCAGGCAAACACGGTGCTAAATGTGTGACAAGTGACCGAAACGGAAATATATTGATTGCTACCCAAGATGGGATCTTCCCGACGTGCCATGCACCGTCCAATGTGTACAACACAATATTGGGTAAACCCTATGACATTATAAGGCCACTTTACATCGATATTGATATCAAGAGTCACGAATTATTTGTTCTTACTAACGATGGAAAGTCAGTGTATTGTTTTGAAAAACAAATGGACGATGTATGACGAGAAAACTTTCAGTCTGAAATATTTAGTTTGTTTCCTTTTTATGCAGAAGTCTATATGCAAGTTGCAGTTGTGATAATTTAAAAAGGAACAATGCCATAATTACTTAGTATAACTGATATGTAAACACAATTCTTTATCTTAAATATGAAGCAGGTAAACGTGTACGAGCATGTTGTTTGTTTGTTTTAAAGCCACTTTCAACAATATTTCAGCTATATCGTGTGGCGGTCAGTTTTATTGGTGGAGGAAGCCGGAGTACCTGGATAAAACCATCAACCTATCGCAAGTCACTAACAAACTTGATCACGCATGTGATATTCTAAATAATGTATATGGAAAAATAAAATCAGAATTTAGCATGACTTCACTCGTACATTTTTGCATCTCCATTCTTTTCAGCTTTTATGTTACAAAGAACAAATGCGTATTATTTTGTAATACATTTAGGTAATACAATATATTTATTTTTTATTTAGTTATGAAGAAAACGTTGTTGTATTTCGTCTGATTATTGCTATTCTCTCTTTACATTCGCGATATATATCATGAAGATATTTCACTTCAAGTATCGATCAGTCATAAGGCATTCCAAACTTAAGTATGCATACAGAACCTTTTTTTCTGTCAAAGTAGAAGGCATACTTGTTCTTTCGTAAATATAAAAACATACAACACAATGGAAAAAACAAAGAGGAAAACGCAATTATCTACAAAACACTACACAGCGAGCTACAGATTGAGAAACACGAACCCCACAAAAAACCGCGGGAGAACATAGGTTCTTCGGAAAGGTCAGCAGTTTCTGCTCTGCGCAGGCACCCGTCGTGTTACTTTGTTTAAAATCCGGTGATAAGTCGTAATACAATTGCCAACTGCAAAATGGTTATAGAAACAGATAATACAGTGTGGTCAATGTTTACGACGTGGACATTCAACTTTTTTGTGAAATGTGTCCCTGACTAAGACGTTTGAAATTAATTTCGAATAATGGAGCAGAATATGTTTACTTTTACATGGAATCATATCATTTAACTGTGCTATGCTATGGTGTTTTGTGTTAGTTTTGAATAAAAAAAACATTAGTAACCCTTTCGGAGCACCTGAGTTCATCCCAGTATTTATTGAGGTTCGTGTTGCTCAATCTTTAGTTTCCTAAGTAATCTTTTGTTGATCGTTTTTATCCTTTTGTCCTTTTTCGTTTGACCATTGTATTGTTTGTGCTTCTTCGAATTACGGCTACAATTACTTTGGCATCTTCAAACCTTTCATATTAAAAATGTGTTTTCACTACCGTGTTTTATGGGATTATTGCTTGCGCGTCTTTTTTATTATTTGTTTCTCATTTGAAATTTTATGCTTGACAGATCTAGTCGATTATTGAACGATAATATACTAGTACGCTGATATATTTTTTAAATATAACTGCAGAAAGACACATCTTTTTTGAATACACTAATCAACCGTCTTCCATCTTTTACTGTTCACCAGACAATACGTGTACATTTATTCTCATGTGATCGTTCTTGTCCTAGTTGAATAAACGCGCTCTTTCAAATAATTGAGTCTTTTTGATTTTTAAACATGCAGCAGGTTCACTATTGACCAAATACACGTTATCGAAATTATGTATTTAATGTAACACGTGAAAATACATTTAATTGATATGTGCTACATACCTACATACATACAAGGTGGCATGGATATTTAGCTGCGACAATGTGCCTTTCAATCCTGGATATTGAACAGCCACTGTTAACATTCGACTATTCGGGACATTCGGGACCTTTCTTCACAGCCAGTTAGCTTATGCGTCACTGGTGGTCGGAACATTGTTTTATTGACATTTTTTATAGTGAAGTTCTATTCATGAAAATAATTAAAAAGATACAGTGATGTTGCACAATTTTTATATGAATATATATATGTTTGTGTCATTGCCGGAATAAAGTGGCTTTAAATCCTGAAAACATTACAAATCAGTAATCACAACTTTGTTTCGCATTTGTTTTTTTTCAACCGATTTATATCAAGAATAAGCTCAATATTTGCAAACGATATGTCATCACCATGGTCTACACAATCTTGCGTTTGCAGTGGAAAATTTGCACCATCGTTTTTGCTGTTCTCCGTAACATTTGTGAATGTGGTATTACATGCAACAGAGCGCATGGAATGTGCGAGTTTGTCAGCTCTATAAATACATAAACATAACAGGAGCAGGATAACAGCCCATAGCACACCTCCAATAGAACATATGATTATATATCCTAGAGGAACCGAGTTATCTCTTTCAGCCTCACTTGTATTTCCCGTGACAGCAGTAGTTGCTAATGTTGATTCTAAAAGGAGTAAGTTAAATGGATGCACAAGTATACAAAAACACATCAACAACAGAACAAACAAAAAACTAACAAGAAAAAACATAGAAAAAAGGAAATGCCAAATTTCACGACGGGTGCCACATATGGAGCAGGACCCCTCCGGGGCACTTGCGTTCACCGCTGGTTTTAATTGGGGTTCGTCTTGTTCGACATACAGTTTTTTATGTAATGTTTTGTAGATTGTTGTTTGTCCTTTTTTGGTTATTGTAATGTCCGTCCTTTTTCGATTTACGGCTTCTGATGACCCTTTTATATCTGTAAAAGTTACGACAAAGGGATGATTTCAATTTTGCCTTTGTGAACTTTCCATTCATATGTATCAACATATCAACAGCACCTGCAAATGGAGTATATATCTATCAGTTGATCCAATATTCCAGAGCTTGTGGATCTTATCAGGATTTCCTTAATAGCTGGTTGCTGCTAACAAGGAAGCTACTGAACCAATGAATTCCTATTTATTAAGTTGAAGTCATCACTTCGAATGTTTTACGCTCGCCACCATGACTTCGTTAACCGCTACGGAATAGCTGGTTCACAAACGACCACGGATAGGGTTCATATTGTATCTATGTTATTTGTATATTCATTTACGTATACTGGCGTCCAATACTATTTCCATATCATATGTCGTTTTGACAGTAACATGACAGGTGTCACATGTGAAGCAGGAACTGCTATCCCTTCCGGATCAGATGACGTCATGTCTGGTTTTTAGTTGGGTTCGATCTTTAGTTTCTGTGCAGTGTTTTGTAGACCGTTGTTTGTCCTTTTTCGCAAGGCCATTGTGTTACGTGTCCTTCGATTTATGGATTCTGACTACTCCTTTAGTATCGATTTGACCTATAACCTTAATTAAGAATAAACAAATTTGAAAGGTTAATGTGTGCAATTTTAATTTACTAATTACTTATCAAACCACGTCTACCCCCTTTTTTTCATTGGTAGACAAGTTTTGTGTAATACTTACTGACATGTAAGACTGAAACAGTAGTTGGTATATATTTATCTGAAATGACAACAAAGAGACATTATTTTAAAGGTTCTATCTTGGAACTACAGTCAAGCCTGTATATAAAGGCCATTCAATGGAAACTGGAAATGCGCCCTTTATATACAGTTTAAAAGTAATTGCACTATTCATTAATGGGCATAGCAAGGCTGCTCTTTATAGACAGTGATTGGTTTTATAGAGGTGCCATTTAAGGTATGTTTAAATGGATAGTAATGAGACTCCATTTGTGCAATTGTTGGATTATAGCATGCTGTAGATATGTACTCTATGCTATATGGTTGACAATGACAACAGATACAGGCAAATGTACCACCATCTATATCAGATTAGATTGGATTAAACTTATTTTATTGTTAATTATATAGCATTTGGATCGAACACAAGTTATACCAACTGACAAAGGTCCTCTATATTTCATGCGCCAGCAAAGGTCCTCTGTACATAGTTACATACAATTATATATTGCATGCGCCAGCAAGTAATATTGTCGGCTATAATACTTAATCAGAAAGGATTTTTGAAATTATATAAGATATTGAGTTCTGTATATCTTTACGTTACAGTACATAGTTGTATATTCGTGGAAGACGAGACAACAATGGAAAAAACGATTAACACAAAAACTGAAAACAATTGATCATAGGTATGGTGCAGCACCCACGCTATATCTGGCATGTTCATTATTGCATGAATAATTAATTACCAACTGTATGCGTAGTTCCCTTTATAAATTGGGGCTAATCCGTGCGAACGACATACAGTAGCCATACTTTCCTGGAATATTCGCAACCTGAACTCCTCTGTCGGGTATATATTTGACTTTCCCTTTGTAAGATTGTTCGGAGTTCGGTAATTTTGTTATTACCCTTATTTACAAATTGGTTTTTATATCATTACCTGTTCCTTGTATCGTAATGTCATCGACTGCTATATCTGAAGACGTCGAGCCTACTGTTGCTTGAAATTCTACCTTAAATAAATAGAATAAAGATATATCGCATACAGAGAAAGAAACATGGGTGCAAAGGTGCTGCAGTGACTCATAAATGCTACTTTGTCTATTGTCATCTTGTTGAGGCATTTTGTTAATTTATTGTGGAACAAAGTCTTGTCTGTGAATAAATCATGTTTAGGTATATGACTATTGAAATAGATAATTGAAAATCATAAATATATAACAATCAGTACTTCATAACAATTATAAACGGGGCTATTTGTTCCATTAGCGCCCATTACGAGATCGATGTAATCAAAACAATTTCATGTAATAAATATTTTCAGTTAATTGCGGCAGGTCGATATCCCCCCCCCCCCCCCCCTTTTCAAGTTAAATGGTCGGTCCCTAAGTTAAAGTCATTACCTATTTATTTATCGGATTTGTTTTCTTTTGAATGTGTTATCCAGAAAATGAATTTGCAGTGTTCCAAACACTGTTAATTAACATGCATGTATATTGTAACTGTAATTTACCTGAAATGGACCTACTGGCTGAAAGTAAACCCTGGTAAACTTCCATGCGTCGCCTTGTTCGCCTGCAATTGTCATAAGGAGTTCTCGGTCATCAAACGAACCGAGTGGAAGGATATAAAGCTTGAGATTCTGTATAAACACTCCATGCATGTAGTACCAAAAACTAGTGTTGACGACTACACCTGATACAGATTGAAGGACAGGTGTGTAAAATATGGCAATATCAGGATGTCTTTGATTGGTTGTTTCCATGTAAATATAATAACCGTCTGAAATAGAGATAGTTTTATTGAAGTAGAAAAGGTTACTTTAAAATATTCAGTAGTATATCTACTGCACGATATTATTTAAATTTAAGCAAGTGCATCATGTATGTACAATGCTCATACTTGAATTTGTGAAATTTCTTAAAGGACTTTAAAGTAGTTTTGAGATCTATCTACTTGATAAACATGTGTTTCCTCTTCTAACAATATTGTATACATGTGGATTAGAAATCCGTACCAGAGAGTATTATCCACCCCGTTGTCAATGCTTTGGCACTAACATGAATTTTCAGATATATATTTGTTTGTCACCTCCTCCTGAGAGACTTCTGCTCAGTTTGATTTTCAATTAAAAACTAAAATACATACGGTACTTGAATTGAAAAATGCCATTTATTAATCAAATGACGAAACAAACTAGCAATACAAAAACATATGTACAAACTATTAAATCTCCTCTCCGATTAACTGCGTGTTTACATAATTTTTCTGTTAATCTCATGAATATTAATGAGTAACACTACGTCCTATCGGACTGTAGTGACAGATACAAAGAGAGATAACTCTTTCCTTGTTCAAGTAAAATATGATATTACAATAGAGGGTAGTTCGTGCCAAAAATGCATTTATAGAACTATAAATGTAGTTATGCTTCAAATTTACAGTTCATAAATAATGTAATTTCTTAAATCTAAAGCCAATCTCTCCCAGGCATAGGTAATCATCAGCGCTGTCGACCTTTCTGTTAAAGACCTGATTTACCTGCTCCCAAAGAGCCATGAATTATTTGTCTTTCCAACCTTATCACTATGAGAGTGTTTGGTGAATAATTTTCCAGAAACGCGTCATGCGCACTAAATTAGATTTGTATATTTTCATTACTATCACAGGGTAAATATGCAGCTGGGCTATTAGTTCCCGAAGGTAGCGTCAGTCCAGTAGTCAGTGCTATGTGCATTGAATGTTTATGCTAGAAATTTACTGTTCCTAAATAAAAATAATTTATCAAGACTTACGTCATTCTCCCCCAGGCATAGGTAACCTTAGCCGAATTTTGGTATCTTGTCTAACTGTCTAAACGTTTGGCTTACTTGCTCCCAAAGACTTTTAAATTATTTGGTTTTTCATTGTTTTATTATGAGCGTATCTGATGAAGGATATTGCAAAAACGAGTCGTGTGCACCAAATTATCTATGTTTTTATCAGAAATTGTGTAAGCATGAAATTACTATGTGCACCTTTATAAAGTCTATCCCTTGACGGTCCAGAATTGACTGTTTGTGTAGCTCCTTTCCAAATTGTCCAGTTAGCAGCACATACTGATGAATTATATTCAAATTGCCATTCGTCACACATTTTCCCGTTGTTAAAGTCGCAGCTTATATCAGACATGCATACATCTATTTTAATAAGTACAGAAAATAAACACCACAAAATTAAAATTAGGTGAAAACCAATTACTTGACACATTGTGTCATCTGTTCACCACTACTTCAAAATTATTTCTAGGTGGTATTATCTAATGTTATTACAAAGTCCACCAACAGTTAGTTATGTGCCCACTTAAATAAAAACAGCCCCGTTATTGTTTCAATGTAATTACATGAGGTAATGTCAGGAAAGTTGATGGCTGTGTTTGGAAGTTCACTCTGTTCACTGTATTTTATTTTCTAATTGTTGTTGTCTTTTACTAATTAGTACATGTTGTAACTTGGACATTATCTATATCATCACGTAATATCATAACGACAAAAACACCAAATAGAGTTTTTTACCCGGATGTGAAGTGTAGCAGGAAGGTCTTCCGGAATTCACTCTATAGGGTGGTTGATTGTTCATCATTAAATACTAGCTGTGACTATGAAATAACGAACAGAAATAGAAGGAGAAATGCAGCTCAGTTTTCTTTTATTAAATATTTTGTGTGCCACATATTATTTTTTAACCATTAATATACACATAAGTATTATGTATTATATTGATATCTTAAGTAAACAACATTTGTCTAAACGTTAGGTATAGGTTTGTTATGTCATGGGTGTTAAATAGCAACATCACAATTTTTCACATTTATATTTTGGTTTGTACGACGGTAAAACCACATACCTGCTGCGTGTCAACTGACAATTTTATTAGGACAAGCTTTATTGAGTATATACATCTACTCGCTCAGGGCAGAAACCGAATTAACTCTCACAACTTTTAGTTGTTGTAAGCACTGATTGATATATTCATGCATTCCAAATATAGGTATTTAAATTGTCATATACTAATAATGGTATATAATCAACCACAAGAGTTCGTCCTACCATTATTAAACAACATGCTTACAAAGGTATTACTCTATATATTTAGTAGCATGTTATATTAGCAGAGGAAACCGGAGCACACAAATAAATACACCAGCTTGTCGCAAGTCGCCGTCAAACATTATAACGTAAACGTTTATAGAATACACATCGCCACGGATGGTGATAGGAACTGATGCCATATGTAAACGTACATCCAACATCCATACGATCGCGACCACAACGAACCAATGGGAAACATATTTTCCTTGTTTAACTTGATTTTACATTAGTAACTAAACTAATATTTCCGTGGCCCAATGTTAACTAGAAATGATAATTTAAATGGGGAGCATCGTGTTCGTGATCGTATGATATTTGGATTTACTACTACCTCTGCAATCAGTGCCTATCAACACTGATGTTGTGAGTTCGAGTGGGAAAGGTGTACATCATTATGTGATAAAGTTTGTCAGTGACTTGCGACAGGTCGGTGGTTTTCTCCGGGTCCTCCGGTTTCCTCCACCAATAAAACTGACCGCCACGCTGTAACTGAAATATTGTGGAAAGTGGCGCTAAGCACAATAAAACAAACAAACAAGCATAATTTAAATGGCCTACTATGAAATTTAGTGAAGGGAAACAAAACAAAGATTTATGGAAAATATAATATTTAGTACATCTAATAGGAAAAATATTGTAAGACCTTTAACACGCTATATAGTTCTGTGTCTTTTTCCCAATGTTTCCTGTGGCTCTGGATTGTTCATTCTTGATTGTCCTTTCGGGTTTTCTCTATCATTTATGTATGTACTTGTTTACCGTGTTTACCTTTAGTTTTTAACTCTTTCGACGAAATATATACTTCGTTCGCATGATTAATACGATAAAATCAATTTGAATTTGTTCGAATATAGTTATTTCAACTTACTGCACTAAACCTTAATTCTTACCTATTATAATCACTAACAATATATAGAGCTGCAATTGTGGAAACAAATGTCCTTGTACAAATTTTTCATGTTGATTTCCATACGATATCGCCATGTCTATAAATGATTGTACGTTCTTCTTATCACACTCCCATTCACCCTTTACAAATAAAGCTGTTTTAATTTATATAGAGATTTATCATTAATTTTACATTGATCGGAAATTTCTAAAAACGACAGTGTTACGTCCGGATTTGTCACTGATAACAGTTCAAGGTCATTAGGAAATCAGACAAATTATTTAAGAAGGTTTATATGGAGGACATGCAACATCAAATCCAAATATGACCGCATCGGTGACGTAATGGTTAGCGTTCTCGCCTCGCGTGCGGTAGATCGTGGGTTCGGGTCCCGGTTGGGTCAAATCAAAGACTATAAAATTTGTATTTGTTGCTTCTCCGCATTTGTAGTAAGTTGCTTCGAATGTGTACCATGCATTCCTTATGTGGAGGAGTTACAACGTTCAAGGTAAATGTTTAGATAAACGTTAGAGAATACCGAAAGGGCAATCAAAAATGGACAATCCAGAGAAACTGGCCACATAGGATACGCAAGATGAAGAAAAAACGAAACAATTACACGTCACGATATGTGTTTGACACCAAGGAATAGATGTTTCAGCACTTGGGACCAATCAACAAAAATCCTTAAAATCCTCAAATTCGGAAAATGACACGATACATACATTATACTCTACAATATTACTGTTCACTGAAAACCAATGTTTTCGCCATTTTTTCCCCATAGCCTATCTATATTTTTTTATCGCGTAATAAATAACAAGTCGTTTTACATTGTAAATTGTATTTGATAAAGCAGCAAATAAAATTACATTCTTCTGAAAAATTTACAATAGTTTAAGCCGTCACAATGTTGTAACATTGACATTACAAAAATTCCATATGACAATACCTGTTATTTAAAGGTAACACACATCTTTTGACTTTGACATAGTTAGCTGATGAAGGTTATTCCAGAAACGTGTTATGCGCACTAAGTTAAATATCTACGTTTTTATTATGTTTTGTCATACTGCAATAGAAAATCTAACTGATCCGATTGGTTATTTACTCGATTTTACTAATCCATATTATACGGCTCTAGCCGGTAATATGAAAGCACGTGCCAAGAAAGATAACTCATTTTGAAATCATACGTAATCAAGATGGCGACCCCCAGGTTCGCCTGTCACTCTGACGCCGATATTGAGGCAATTCTAAATCATTTGTTATTTTTCTGTTAAAATTGTTAAGTTGTTTAATATGAAACCGGCACGGCCTTAAATGCTCGCGCATCTGAAAATTATCTGGCAATTTCATCAAAAGTGTCGAGATTTTTTGGGCCGAGATATATTGGGGACGACTTTTTTTAGGGCCGAATCTAGTCTCATTCAATCGAGCTGTCGTTCCTTTATTCGAGTTATCGTTCCTTACGAGAGAGGGTACGAGACTTCAGGATCACCTTAGCGCTTTATGTTAAGAAGATCTCCATTAGTTGAGTGTGTTAGTGTGTTACCCGGAAACCGGTGTTTACAAAACGTAAGGTACGATAACTCGAATAACAAATACAAAACGTAGAATTTTTTTTTCTTCGACAATATGTTCAGCCATGTTTGTTAAAAAATCCTAAGTATACAATTTATACCATAAAGAGCTCGCTTAAGCTCGCATAATATGAAACCGGCACGGCCTTAAATGCTCGCGCATCTGAAAATTATCTGGCAATTTCATCAAAAGTGTCGAGATTTTTTGGGCCGAGATATATTGGGGACGACTTTTTTTAGGGCCGAATCTAGTCTCATTCAATCGAGCTGTCGTTCCTTTATTCGAGTTATCGTTCCTTACGAGAGAGGGTACGAGACTTCAGGATCACCTTAGCGCTTTATGTTAAGAAGATCTCCATTAGTTGAGTGTGTTACCCGGAAACCGGTGTTTACAAAACGTAAGGAACGATAACTCGAATAACAAATACAAAACGTAGAAATTTTTTTTCTTCGACAATATGTTCAGCCATGTTTGTTAAAAAATCCTAAGTATACATTTTATACCATAAAGAGCTCGCTTAAGCTCGCATATTAAATATGTTGAAGAATTAATTTCTTCTTTAAAACAAAGTCATAGCTGGGGTTAAATGTTCATGAGACAATACATGTATAGTAGTCATGTTCTTTATTTAGGCTTTACACAGGTAATATGGACCCATGGTATTGCAGTATGACAAATTCGTTATATAGGCTTTAGACAGGTAATACGGGCTCATATAACCTGTCTGAGTTGTATATTTCCCTCGCCTTCGGCTCAGGAAATATAAAACACAGACAGGTTATATGAGCCCGTATTACCTGTCTAAAGCCTATATGACTAATAATGTTTACGTCACAACGATGTCATACACTAGATGGCAGATTTTTATACATTATATACCCTGTCTGATAGCTGAATAACAGATATATTACGGATTTAACCATTGGTTTTTTTTTAAATACAATATCCAACTGTATTAAATAAATTTGTCTCTTTTATTTTCATTTTTCGTATCTCTAGATGTCCGTTTCCGTACCTTTGACGTCATTCTTCAATGACGTCAAAATATGTGTCGCGTCATATTTCATGTATGGGGTGTCTCGTGAAGGAAAATACTGTACTAAATTTCTAAATCAATACAGTTTCATATGTAGTAAATTTTATAAACTTTATAAATATAACATTAATATATCACATAACAAAACAACGGGTTTGCGAAACAGTTTCAATAATTTAAATGTTAACAACATGTAAATAAAACCTTGGTGTGGTCTCATGACGTCGAAAGTTTTCAAGGCTCAACGTTTTGTTTATTTGTTATGGTACAGCCGTGGAACATAGGAGTTTGCTGAATCGATCAGGTATTTATGACAGAATTAACCGTTGTAATATTTTTTTGTTCATGCAGCCGTTTTGAGAATAAAAACAGCATTTAATTTGGTAAAAATACATTTATTATTCCGTATTATACCACTGATTCAGTGAAGCGTAATGTTTTGTCGTCCACGTTTTAATCGTTTATGGGGACTGAAATATATACCCCGTCTGTTTTCCGAATAGTATATGCATAGGCGTAGTACCTTAAAAAAAAGTGGTACGGCCAATTTTTTTTGTCGGAGGGGGTTATCTCCCATATTTTTTTTAGGTATATGCACAAAGATAAATTCTTGTGCATTTTCAGCCAAATAAAGAATAACGCTTACCTACCGGTGCACCTGGTCCATGCTCCCATATTTTTGTGGAGTCCTAGTTACTCTTTTACTTTTAGTTTTCTGTGTTTTCTTTCAGTTTAAGATGTCTTGCAACGGTTAAGTTAGTACAGTCAATGGACATAAGTATTCCTGATTTCCGATCGGATCCCCCCCCCCCCCCTTTACTTTCTATGTTATTTCATCTTTCTTCCAAAAAATATTTTGAAGCCATTCCTCCACCAATTTCCTTTATAAAGAAAAATATTTGGAATTGTATTTGTAGTTCCCTTTCCGATTTTTGGTTTCTGAAACGCAATGGTAGACAGACATTTAAAAAAAAATTATTACGACATTAATATATATTATTCAGCTATCAGACAGGGTATATAATGTGACATTTCCGGCTTAGGATCTATATTCCCTGAGGCGCAGCCGAAGGGAATATACATCGTAAGCCGGGAATGTCACATTATATACCCTGTCTGATAGCTGAATAACAGATATATTACGGATTTAACCTTTTTTTTTAAATACAACATTCAACTGTATTAAATAAATTTGCCTCTTTTATTTTCATTTTTCGTATCTCTAGGTGTCCATTTCCGTACCTTTGACGTCATTCTTCAATGACGTCAAAATATGTGTCACGTCATATTTCATATATAGGGTGTCTCATGAAGGAAAATACTCTACTAAATTTCTAAATCAATACAGTTTCATATGTAGTAAATTTTATAAACTTTATAAATACAACATTAATATATCACATAACAAAACAACGGGTTTGCGAAACAGTTTCGACAATTCAAACGTTAACAACATGTAAATAAAACCTTGGTGTGGCCCCATGACGTCGAAAGTTTTCAAAGTTCAACGTTTCGTTTATTTGTTATGGTACAGCCGTGGAACATAGGAGTTTGCTGAATACATTTATTATCCCGTATTATACCATTGATTCAGTGAAGCGTAATGTTTTGTCGTCCCTGTTTTAATCGTTTTTGGGGACTGAAATATATACCTGATAGTGTAAAATCTCTACCCACTTTTTCCAAATTTAAAAAAGCCATTCAGCCTGTCCAAATTCCGGTGGCTTCATTTTACAATATTGGCGATAGGAAAACTAACATAATACATACTAAGCTAAGACATAGATGTAGTGGCCGTAATGCCGATTTATATAGAGTAAATTTGAAGAATGATCCACGTTGTGTATGTGGTCATCTATTTGAGGATGCTATTCATTTTTTTCTTGAATGTCCACTTTATCAACACGATAGAACTTCTCTGTTTAACTATTTTAATAACATTGTTCCCATCTCTATAGAATATATACTCTTTGGATGTAACGTAATTAGTGAAGAATTGAATACTTTATTGTTCAAATCAGTGCAAAAATTTATTCGACAAACTTGTAGATTTAATAATTATTATCCCCAACCGTGATATTATCTCAACACAATTTATTAGTTTATCCCCCCCCCCCCTTTTTTTTTCTGTTAAATATTAAAACAATATTTAATATGTATGCTTAGTTTGACATGATTTGGCTTAATTTACTAATTATAATTGATATAGCCTGTACATTTGCTGTCATTTGATTTGTTTTGTTTATGCTATTAATGTATTAGTATGGAGAGGGACTAGTAAGTTGTAAAAACTTGTTCCCAATCCAATTGTATATATATATTGACAATAAAATCATTATAAAGTAATATACCCCGTCTGTTTTCCGAATATATGCTGACATTCAGGGCTGAAGAACCAATGAAAATATGTGTAACAAACTAAATTCGTAATATCAAAGAATATCCTTTTTTCATCTCAAAATAATTTTTTTCTGTCGAAATTGTGGTACGGTTTGCCGTACCAGCCAAAAAAAGTGGTACGGTCGGAACCGTACCAACCGTACCGAGTGCTATGATCTATATTCCCTGAGGCGCAGCCGAAGGGAATATAGTGCATAAGCCGGGAATGTCACATTATATACCCTGTCTGATAGCTGAATAACAAATATATTACGGATTTAACCATTTTTTTGTTAAATACAGAACCAAACTGTCGTATAAAAAAAAAATTAATTTTTTTTTATTTATTTTTTTTTTTTTGTTTCATTTTTGTTTGTTTATTTTTATTTTCCTTTTGTTTTTTTTTAACACGTACATAGTCCCAATTCATATTTAAAACCTTATTAAATATTTTGCATCTTTTATTTTCATTTTCCGTATTTCTAGATGTCCCTTTTCGTACCTCTGACATTCTTTGTTCAATGACGTCAAATATTTGTCACGTGATATTTTATGTACTGAGGTATCTCATAAAGGAAAATCCTGTTCAATATTTCTAAATCAACACAATTTCATATGCAGTAAATTTAATAAACTTTATAATTATAACATTAATATATTACATAACAAAACAACGGGTTTGTGAAACAATTTCAATAATTAAAATGTTAACAATAAGCAAAAACTTGGTGTGGCCCCGTGACCTCGGAAAGTTTTAAAGGCGGAAACTTTAACACACTTTCACTTGTTGATTGTTATGTACACATTTGTAATGATACAGCCGTGGAACATGGGAGTTTGCTGAATTGTTCTGGTGTTTGTGACGGAATTAACTGTTGTAAGAGTGTTATAATCACAAAATAAATCATCATAATTTACATCCAAAATGACAACGACGTCCGTAACCGACGATGAAACATGTGTATTGGGTCTCATTTGAACAAGTGATGTTGAACTTGAACTGTTTTGTGTCGGCGGCATGAGTTGCATCCGGGAACTACTGTGCGGTGGCATTATTGAGGATAGTTGAGATGGTTGCTCTCCAAGAACAGAACTTGTGATAATGTCTCCCATAAATTGTTTTTCCTTCGATGAAACACGTTGATATACTGCAACTGACGAGGCAGATTTGTGTCCGGTAACTGCCATAATTTGTGCCATTGAACAGTTTCTTCCGAGGATAATTGCATCCGTTGCACGAATTGAGTGGTTGGTGTAGATTTGTGAAAGGTATATTTTAATTTTTTATTGAAGAAAAGAATATCTTTTGTGTTCATACAACCGTTTTGAGTTTAAAAACAGCATTTAAAGGGATATTGTCTACCAGCTGCGTAATTTTTTCATACCCAAAATTATTGTCGATTTCCGTACTGACCATCATAAAATGAAGATTAACACCGAGTTATGTTGCAAAAGATACGAAAAAGACCCAAAACTTTCGTTATCAGAATTATTGTCCGGATGACAATATTCAAATCTGTTCATATGGCCTTCTATGCGAACACGTCTTGAGCATGCGCACTGTTTAGAAACAATAAACAACATGTGGTTCTTGGGCAAAAGAGAAACTGTCAACGCGTGGAAGAAAGCGGACTTTGACGGATTCAGAGATAAAGAGGAATAGAAGTGAAGTATCTTCCAAATGGAACAAATGCAGGATATATGTAGGGGATCAGTTGGACCGCTGCCGTTGGATGAAGCGAACTCAAGGAAGTGCTTGATTATTGTTGATAGGTAAGCCGAGCATGTTGCCTTCTTTTCTCAATCGTTTTTCATATTTTATGAATTTATGATGATGCCTATGATCATTTTCGGTAGATATTAATCAATATATGTAATTTTGCACCTGGCAACAGCAAATTATTGTCAATGAGTAGCATAAAACGGCCGTATTTGCGAGGTAAACAAACACAAATTTTAAGAGGCCAGCAATGGGGAAATGGGAGTGCAAAAATGATATCAATGACAATGCAGTTTATTATTATCAATTTAAAAAAAAATATCGAATCAATTCATTTTTAATGCAAGAATTAAAACTGTACATGGCTTAATGAAAACCCTATAAAGTTCTTTTTATTCAAGCAAATTTATTTCTTTGATATAATTAGGTTTTTAATTTTATCAAATTTCAACAACTTGGACACGAAACTTAGTTTTGGGAACCAAAAGTATATACCTTACTTTCTGCGAATTATCACTATAATGGAAAATCAGTATGTATTTTTCAAATAAAAGCTTTCTATTTAAAGAAGCTTCATTTCAATTGCACTTTTAGTTTGGATCCTGTAAGTATAATATATAATTATAAACAAGGTTTTGAAGAAATGATATTGAATATCCATTGAAATTTTCAAGTTCCAGAACTTTTTTTATATATGAAATTTCAGAAATGTCCTAAAATGCATATTTTAGACCATGGCTAAAGGAAAATCATTTTCAATTCCTTTATGCAAACAAGTTTATATCTTGGGTACTGGAAATACATTACATAAGTAAGGTTAAAAGTACTTTTCAATAAGTTTGAACATAACACTTTGTTATGGGAGCCAAAATTATATCTTCCTGTCTGAATTATCACCATAGTGGAAAATCAATATGTATCTTTTATATAAAAAGCTTTCCATTTAAATAAGTGTCATTTCAGTAGCATTTTTAGTTTGGATCCTGTAAGTATGATACATAAACAAGGTTTTTAAAAAATAATATGAAGATCCATAGAAATTTGCAAGTTTCAGAAACTTTTCTATATATGTGACTATAAAATTTTACTGAAATGTCCTGAACTGCATATTTTAGACTATGACTAAATGAAAATCGTTTTCAATTTCCTTATGCAAACCAAGTTTATAACTAGTTTTTTACTACATTTCAACAATTTTAGACATAATTTTTAGTTCAGGGAGCCAAAATTATACTTTACTATCTTAGAATTATCAACATAGACATGATAGAGGGAAATCAATATGTATTTTTCATATAAAGGCTTTCTATTTAAAGAATTGTCATTTGAACTGCTTTTTATCCCCTCGCCAACGAAGTTGCCAAGGGATGTCCGTCCGTCACATCCTTGTGAACACTCTAGAATCAACATCCTTCAATGGATTTTGACCAAACTTGGTACATACTTAGTCCTTAAGAGAATCTGGAACCCAATTGATTTTCAAAGTCAAAGGTCAAGGTCACCGGGTAAAATTTTTAGGCAAGGGGATATGCCACGCTTTGCCCTTGTTTAGTTTTGATCTTGTAAGTATGATTTATAAACAAGATTTTTAAGAAATAATGTGAAGATCCATAGCAATTTGCATGTTTCACAGTGTGTGAATTTAACAGTAGACCGATGGCCCATGTCTGTGTTAAAATCATGCAGGTTTTTGTAAAATTATCTAAATTTTTTAGGCAAATTACCACAAAAACTGGTAATTTCAGACAAATGTGATTTTGTAGTGATTGATATTTGTACTTTTGATTTAGATATTCTGACCAAGGTAATTCTAGAGTAGAAGAAATGAGCAGCCATCACATTTCAACGAAACGGATGAAACTGGAGAAATCGAGTTCATTTGTGAACCCATTTGAGTATGTTCATTTTGTTAAAGATTAGACATATTCTACATTATGTTTATAGGTAACATTGTCAATATTGTTCAACACAGTCACTCGTATAACAGTTTCCTATTAATTATTGTGGCTTGCATAGTGATACTACTAGTAGCTATATTATATAGGGATCATGTTGGCTTCTGCGTCATCGTTACATTTTCATCAATCCACAAGCTGAAATGGCCAGTCCTCTTTAGCTACCTACGGGAATGAAACCAAACTGGGACAGAATTGACGCACGTCTGGCACACCAAATTTTTTCCTGGAACTTTGATGTAATTTTGTCTCTTTATATTGGGTTGTGTAGATGTGTGCTGGATACATGTATATAGATTTAATATTATTTTGAAAAGCTTTTTCGTTATACAGCTGCACATCAGAACCATATAGCAAAATTTGTTTCGATATTATACACATACACTGTAATAAACAATTATTTTTTATTCTTACAGTCTCTCAATAGATATTACTGAAGAGGGCAGTGATGTTGGTGATGATTCTGAAAATGGAGATTTTGAACCTAGCCTCAACTTCACACTAAGGTTTGTCATGTTAATTTCATGTTTCAGTTGTAACTTACATACTTGAAATTTTGTCCTAATAACAGAACCATGCATGATCATATGTCATAGGAGCTTTATTATACCCCCACTCCACTGGAAGGGGGAGGGGGTATACTGTTTTACCTCTGTCCATCCGTTCGTCCCAAGATGTTCATAACATTTTTCTCAGTAATTATTTATGGCAGCAATCTGATATTTGATCATAGGCTTCAGAAGGGTCAATCGAAAGTCGCAAACCCGCTGTGTTGTCCATGGTCAAGTCCGGTAAAAGTCCCATCCGATGAAGGGAAAGACATCAACAACAAATGAAGATCAGGTCTGATTTGGGTAACAGACACCCTGTAACAATTGACCAGCTCGTGATGCCTGCCGTAGAACTTCTTGAGGGATGACCACAACCTAAAATCTGTCTACAAATCACTCAAATCCTTCATAAAGTGGACTTGTAATGATATGTTTAGTTTGTCATTCACTATACATTCGAGATATTCATCTTGAATTGAAAGTTAGGGCTCCATAGATCATAATCTCAATTCTATTGTTTTATTCTTGTGAATAACATTGTTTGTATTTTTCTACTTCAGGTGGCAGAGAAGTTACAACAAAAAGACAGCTAGATGGTCTGTGCAGCCTGTTAAAGCTGACAAGTCATATTCCTATGTTCCAAGACTATTAAGGGTCATCATTTGTATGAGACTGCAAGATAATGAAGGAATGAATTAACATGTGCAGTTGGAAGTAGATGATCCCAGAAGAATCTCGGTCCATCTTGCACCAATTCCACAACCTCCCAACTCGGGATGATATTGTAGCATCTCAGAAATCCAGATTTGAAGACCAAGACAAAACAATTGACTATATTGTCGCATAAAATAAATTTAGATTGTCACTCTTTGTTTTCCTGGTCTAACAGAAGTTCTGCACATTTAGAGCAGAAAAGTACCCAAGTCAGGATAATGGCCATTACAAATTGTCCAATGCACAATAATGATAGCTGGTGGCCATTTTGAATTTTCAAATGGTGCAAACAGTAACAACACATGTTAAAGACATTCATAGGAACATATATACCAGATTTCAATTCAATCCCTTCAGCAGTTCTTGAGAAGAAGTTTCTTGAAAATCGACCAATCAGAATTTTCAAAGTCACATGGTGGCTATGTTTTTTGACGAATCTGCACAAAAGTAACAACTCTTGTGTAGGACCTCATAGAAAACATCTCTGCCAAGTTTGGTTTTGAATTATATAAAAGACTGTCAGTCCATTTTAGAAGAAATTGTCAGTGCTTATAGAACAAAAAATAATAATAAGATGGCAAAACTTTCAAATTAAATTTACAATTCCAACTGACCAACTTGTGAAATTAACAACTCATTAGGGTTGATTTATTTTTTATTTTTGGTGTTTTAACGCCACTTTCAGCTATATCATGGCGACCAGTTTTAGTGGTGGAGGAAGCCAGAGTACCCGGACAACCACCGACCATAAGGAAGCAAGTGGTAAACTTTATCATTATAGGGTATATGGGATAAAATACAAAATATTTCATGAACAAGTTTTAATTAAATCGTCTAGGAATGAAACCCTTGTATTGTCCATATAGATCAGGATACTTGTCCCTAATTTTCCAAGTACAACAGCTTGGGATCACACGTCTGACCCCAGCTCCAAGTCGGCCATGTGCCCAAATGGTATACTGGCAGTAGGCTGCATACCTATTGGATCTGTTGTAATCCTCATCATGGGGCATTACTACAAGTTCCTCTCGAAACATTCTAGCAACCCCCAACACTGCCTCATCAAGGACAATCCGACCAAAGTCCTGTAATAAAGACAAGAGATTTAATAAGAACAGAGTAAAGACAGATGGTTATACATTCATCTAGAAAAATGAGCTCTATTTAAAAAAGAAATATAATTCATTATAAGTGAAATAGTTTGCACAAATTCAGTTTAAAGAAATGAAAAAAAGTCTTATTTTGGAAGGAAAGATTTTCTCGTGGGACTTTCTTATGACCACAGTTTTATTTCGTTTTTTGTTGGTATATGGGAGAACCATTTTGGTCTTGCAATTTTTTTTTATCAATTTACCCCTCAAGCTATTCAATTTTAATTTTATGTTTTTTTTCCTAAAAATTATTTTGATTCTGAATCTTGAAGAAAAAAATTTGGCTGGACAGGAGAAAAAAATATATTCTGACTTGACATTTTCACAGTATAATCATATATACTTGCCATTCTCACAGTATAATCATATACAAAATTTTGAAGAAAAAAAATTATTCCAGCACTTCGCCAATCTAATTAAAATTAGATCTACGCGCTTGCTCCCTATTTTAGATCTAATTATACCCCCGGTCCCCGAAGGGGGAGAGGGGTATACTGTTTTACCTCTGTCCGTCCGTCCTTCCAAAATATTTTTCGTCACATTTTTCTCAGCAACTATTGATGGCAGAAATCTGATATTTGGTCACAAGCTTCACATAGGTATGCCATATCGTGGGAAGCGTTTTTGGAACCATCAGATTCCTACTTCCTGTTTGCCGACTTAGTTGGTTTTTATCCACATTGAACATATATGCACATTTTTCTCAACAACTATTGATGGCAGAAATCTGGTATTTGGTCACAAGCTTCATATAGGTACCCCATATCATGGGAAGTGGCAGGGGTATCATAAGTGAGCATTAGATCACAGTTCACCTTGTTTTAATTAGATTGGCACTTCGCCGGAAAATAAGAAAATATGATTTCTGTGGCGTCTGAAAAAAACATTTCTACGGCGAAAAAACGTGACATAGCCCCCTTCAAGGTAAATGGTCAGTCCCATATTATTTTGCAGCAACTGTCTTGTGGAACTAGAAGTAAGGTCTCTTTTGTTTCTAATCCAGCCCAAATTTCTCTGAAACATTCCAGTCAATTAACAAATAAAACAACACTGGCTACGTCATTCGTTTTCATCAGACATGTATTTCACTGTGTTCTACATGTATGTCTCTGTTTTCATATTGTCGGTAAACTGGCTAAAATAAATTAATTTAACACGTGTATCAAAATCTCGGGAAACAACTTCATAACTTATAAGAAGAAAAAAACTAATTTAGTTATTTTTAACGCATAGCTTTTTTCCTCAACTTTTATAGAAACTTACCACAATATCCATGCTGCAGCATCCGGGCTACTGACATAAAAATAGATAAATAAATAGAGTTGGCCTCGCCCAGGTCAGTGCATAATTAATTAGCTTCCGGTAACGATGATCAGCTTTTTTAGTCGAAAAAACAACGTTTCGGAGCGTATTCATCAATAATTCGGTGTTTAATCTTCATTTTATGAAGGTCAGTACGGAAATCGACAATAATTTTGGGTATGAAAAAATTACGCAGCTGGTAGACAATATCCCTTTAATTTGGTAAAAATACATTTATTATTCCGTATTATGATATTGATTCAGTGAAGCGTAAATATTTCTGTTTTTGTCAACCACGTTGTTATTGTTTTTTTGGGGCCCAAATGAGGGAGACCGAAAACGTACATATATACCCCGTCTGTTTTCCGAATATATGCTGACATTCAGGGTTGAATAACCAATGAAAATATGCGTAACAAACTAAATTCGTAATATATGGCTATATCGTTGTTATACAGGTAGTATATTCTGATAATCAACAAAACAGTGAAATAAATCAAACGACAGCCATGAGGATGGGTTTATGATGGTTGGTTAAGTATTATGGGGTCTGTAAATTTACACATATTTATTGACACCAATCAAGTTTTATGTCGATGTTAGATAAATTAAAATTATTGTTTCTTATTTCATTACGAAATGTTTAGTGTCATTGTACGTTTTGTGTTCTGCATTTTAATTTTGCTTTTCATTAATAAAAGTAAGTATTACATAATTAGAAGTTTGATTAAGTTTATGTATATTGTTTTGTGGTTAGGGTTATGGTGTTTAACGGCACTTACAATGTTTGTCAAAGAGTTATTGATACATAGCGTCTTTGACGTAAAGGTCAAATGTGTGGACACACAGCTTCATTAACCTCTCCAGAACCACCATATCCAGATAAGGAAATGATTTGTTTTTGCGCTTGAAATTTAGAAATGTCATACTGTGGATGTCTTTTATTTCGTGGGTGCCAATTTTCGTGGTTTTCGTTGGATATTAATTTCGCGGATTGAAAATTGAAAAAAAACCAATGAAAAAAAAAGCTGAATAAAAACATATACCAGTATATTGTATAATATTACACTCTATCATAAAATGAAAACAAAAATTATCTTGTTAGCATATTTTTCATTATTTCTAGATAATGAAATGTTGAATACAATATTTTTATCTTAAAAGTGTAGTAGAGAGGGATACATTAAGCTTAATTTGAAGGCTGAATCACATTATGCAATGATTTAAACTGCTCAAAAGTCATAATGCAAATAATAGCATTCCTGTCTATCACTTCAACAAAGTAGAAGCAATTTTTATTGTCTTTATCATTGCACTTAATGCTTCGAGGGGCCGTTATGGTCGTGATCATATGGTAGTTGGATTTATATCAATTGGATTAATTATACTCTATTGTGTCTATTTATATTTCTAGCCAAAGGGGTTCTACCAAGACCCCCATTGCCAAATATTGATACATGTACACCCAGAGGAGGTACATGTATAAACAGTACATACGATTGTCAAGGATTTATTGATGCATGGCGTCTCTGTCGTGATGGGCAAACGTGTTGCAAACCAGCTCCATCTACGGCTAATCCAGAACCGCCATATCCAGGTAAGGGAGGGTTTTTTTCAAATGTCTCACGAGTATTGAGTGAAGAGCATCGGAGCGTTATCTTTCATGGGTTACCGACGATGATGTTTTCTGGCTCAATAAACAGTATTGCACACCTCCCAATAACATTTAAAACACCACAGATACAGTAAGCCCTAATCTTTAAATTAAAACGTCCAGCTGAGTGATATATTTTCACTTACAGTAACATGATGGGTGGCACATGTAGAGCAAGAACTGCTGACCCTTCGTTAGCACATGTGTTCACCCCATGTTTTAGTGGGGTTCGTTTTTCTCGGTCTTTTGAAGATCGTTGTTTGTTCTTTTGTCGTTTTTCTTTTCGATTTACGTCTTCTGATTACCCTTTTTTTTATCCTGCATGCTAATATTTGACCCGTCAATTGGAATTGACCGAATATTTTTTTCATTCAATGCCAAAACATTGCCTTACAATCGAACAAATGTCAGACAAACGAAATGCAATTTGTAGTTTTAAATTATTTGTTCAGCCTCAAAAGGTCATATATACATTCTTGTACCAAGGAAAGTATTACAACTCTAGAACTCCTGCTTTTCCACACAAAAATGGGTCATTGACGTGAAAGGCAGATTTCAATTTTGAAAGTTTTATAATAACATTAAATATACGTTTCATTACATTAAAAAAAATCTTTATTGAGCAAATTACCAAGATTTGGTAAATTGATAGATCACTACAAAAATACAAGTAATTAATATTTCTTACATAATTAAAAATTTACTTCCCCTCCCCCTATTTGCCTTAGATTTAAGCATAATACCACTAAATTAATTTACAGATACAGACGTTTGTGGAAAGGTCACAAGAATAATCAAGACAAGATCAAACCCGATGCTGAGAATTGTGGGAGGTGATCCCGCACTGGAAGGTGAATGGCCTTGGATGGTCAGTCTGGATGACAGATCCGGTCATTTCTGTGGAGGTACCCTCATTACCAATAGATGGATCGTCACTGCCTCTCATTGTCTTGATAGGTATGGCCTCAGATTTTTACACCTAAAGGACAGAAAACTACTAAGTGCCAAAAAAGGAAGAAATGATGCAAAAAACCTGTGTAATATCTATTTGTTGTTCATTATGAACGATACTGTAAACATAGATTTAGTCCCTACATGTATATAATGTAATTATTAATAAAACTAAGGTTCTCCTCCCTCCGACATGGGTGACCTTATCCAATTATGGCTATCCTGTTTATTCCTTTAGGTGTTATTGCTCCCAAATATTTAAATTATTTGGCTTTCTAATATTTCTAGTTTGAGCTTGCCAGATGAACGTATTCTAGAAATGCATCGAGTGGCCTCGTGCGCACTAAATTTGATATCTACGTTTTTATTTTATAGAGTAAATATTAGATACGATAATAGCGACTTCAGAAGAAGTTATTAGATCATTCTTCACATTTTAATTTTCAACATTATTATGATTTTGTAGCTTTTTATATAAAAATGCACATAAATAGATGTTGACTTCTGTACCACCTGGTCTTTTGTTTGCGTTCATATTATCCGATCATTGTTGCTTTGATTTTTGATTATTCTTATGCTATGTTTCACTCCCTTGTGGAGATTTAATTGCCTATATCAATTCTACAACTTTGAATAGAGGAAGCACTTTCACATAATCTCCAGTAAACATAAAATGCAACATAAAGTTGATAAGTGTTCAAATGTATAGTGCACATAGACATTTCCAATACGTTTTTGTTCACAATAATCATAATTAAACTAACAAGCATTGGTCTCATTTTCAGTAAAACGATACAAGAAGTAAATTTAACACTTGGTGAACATCATAAGGTAGTTAAGACTGGAAATGAAGTGAAAGCTGAAATAGATGTGTGGATACAAGCAAGTACCTACATTTGTATATCAATATATGTTGACTCAAAGAGTATATATTAACTACTAAGACGAGTTTGAAGTTACCAAAAAGATAACCAGAATATGTAAATAGAAGGGCAGACAACTCAATGGTCAAACGAAAATGGACAAAAGGACAAACAACGATCTACAAAACATTACACATAAAACTAAAGATCGATTAACACGAACCCAACTAAAAAGCGGGTGTGAACGTAAAAATGAACTCACACCTCTTGGGTTTCACTTTTCAGCCAAACGGAAATGGCCATTAATATATTAACTTTCATAAATATTCTAAAACGAAACGATTATAACCTGCTGACAAATGTAAATAACTTTCATGTTCAAACTTTTAATTTTTGATATGTGTATATACATATTGTTATTGTAGCACCCAAGTTATAGACGTAACGTTGATGGTCTTCCTCATGATATTGCCTTAATACGACTTGTACACCTAGTAAATATATCTGGACACTTTGTTAGAACAGCCTGCCTTCCGGTCAATAATCATAGCTATCACATAGAGACAGGGTGCTATATAAGTGGATGGGGATATACTAAAGGTATGTTTTAAATATGTTAGGGTTATTGTGTTTAACATCACTTTCAACAATATTTCAGCTATATCGTGGCGGTCAGTTTTATTGGTGAAGGAAATCGGAGTACCCGGAGAGAACCACCGACATGCCGCAAGTCACTGACAAACTTTATCACATAATGTTGTATCGTATGTTACAAATAAAACGGAAATAAATATAATATATATATGATTGATTGATTTTTGGTGTTTTAACGCCACTTTCATCAATATTTCAGTTATATCATGGCGAGAAGTTTTCGTGGTGGAAAAAGCCGGAGTACCCGGAGAGAACCACCGACCATGGGCAAGCAACTGTTAAACTTTGGTCGAATTTATTGCAATCAAACTTGTTTCGGTTAGGGTTTATAGTTTAGCAAACCAGTTTTAAGTTTAATGCAAACCAGTTTCTAACTAAACCATGGTTTAACACATTTCAGTGAATTGGTGGTTTCTAAAGATGGCTGACACTCCAGATCTAAATGATCTTATAGACCTAATATTGATAGATAGTTTAACGCAAAGTGAGGATGAAAGTTTTGATGCATGGCTATGTCATATTCTTCAACATTTTGTTCACAGAACATTTCAATTCACCTTTTTGCTGGCTTTCATGACTAAACGTAGGAAAAAAGCCCTCTGTAAACCGATAACTTGATTACAATGGGCATTTGTATAAAGATATGTTACCTTTCTGATGTTGTTCACATACCCATGCCATTTGTGAATCATCAACATGAAGTCGAAGCATGTTCTTCTTTTCCTCCGCTGCCGCCATGTTTCAAAACCAAAATGTAAAACCACCTCTCGTGCGGTTTGCTAAATTTCTGGAACTGGTTTTGGTTTTGACTCGATAAACATGAAAACCAGTTTGGGTTTCAACCCAGTTTTAAACCGGTTTTCTTAAATAAATGAAAAGTTTAGCAAACCAGTTTGAAACCTTAACCAGTTTGCTTGCAATAAATTCGACTCAAATCACTTGCGGCTGCGAGTCGAGTGCACCCTTTTTGTAATTTACAAAGCCGGGTGCGAACCCATGCCGTATTGGTGATAGGCTTGTATGAGTTGTAAGGTAATCCAACAACCTAACTCACTGAGCCACCCGGACCCTAATATATATATATAAAACTTAAGACCTTATCACCGAATGGAATCAATGAGAAAAAGTAATATCCTCTCTTGACTCCTATTCGTGTTGATCTCCTCCAGTCGTATTAGGACATACAGTTTGCTCTATTGGCCCAAAGTATATATTCCACACTGTGGCGGGCCGTTTTTTTTAATGAGTTTGGGTATCATACCGTTTTCAACAATATTTTGACAGTGCTATTTGATACATTTACCAATAATGTCTCATTTCTATATTTATTTTTATTTCTAATTTAACATTTATTTAAATGTGTAGCCCTATTGTATATTTATATTATTGTTATTCTACTTTTATTAATTTATATGTAGGATTTCCATTCTTTTATGCATGTAGTTTCATATGTGCATCTTCTGGTTCTTTTGTGCCGTACATGGACCGTCAAAAACTTTTTTGAAATTTGAAAAGTCGCCATATTGTTTCGAGATTTTATTTAATTAGACATTGATAAAGTCCCTCGGTGGGACGAAAATTTTGTCATTCTACGAAGTGTTTAATTCTTTATCACTTTGTTTTGTGTACTTGGTGTTGTTTTACAAACCATTTTAGACGTTTATAATTGTTTTACTTGTATAGTATCGTTATACCGTAACGATCCAACACCCCGTAAGATTGATCGTTGACTGGTTTTTCAGACGTTGTATATATATATATATATATATATGCATTACCTGCATGTAGATAGAAAATGTAAAATACTGACTTACAGTGACAGAATATGATAATTATATGAGAAAAATAAACACAATTTCGGACAACAAATAAACCCAAAAATTCCAACGGAAAAATTTGCGTTTATATAGATGACGAACCTTTCCCGTTTATGTACGACCCCATTGCTTTGCACATACAAATATGATCTAGTGTTCTCAAATATTTTCAATTAAGGAATTCAATAGAGACAATCAAGTTGTACGAGTTATTTCATTTCATGATTTGTTGTTTATATTATAAGTAGTGTTGCCTTATTAAAAATACATAATGTGTCTTCTTACATTGTACCGAATGTGGAGACAAGCAAAATTATTTGTTTTGTTTCTTTTGCATAAGATGTGAACGTAGATATGAGACATCTACAACATTTGAAAGTATCAGAAACACCAACTGCCAGTTGTAATGATACATGGTCAGGAGTCATATCAGAGAGTCACATCTGTATAGGAACAGGTGATACAGGATCGTGTCAGGTACATTGCTTTTGTAATTATATACTTTGTGAGTAAGGTATGACTTCGGCAATCCGCCATTTTATCACTTGGAATAAATTAAACAATTAGATTTCCTTTTATCATATTTGTTGCCGATATTACCATATTTTACTACATTCCGTATGACATATGCTACATTGCCTAGGATATATGTTATATTCTCTATGCAATAAGCTACATTCCCTATGACATATAATACATTCCCTATGATATATACTACATTATTATGACATATACTACATTCTCTATGACATATACTGCATTCCATATGACATATACTACATTCCCTATGACATATGCTACATTCCCTATGGCATATACTACATTCCCTATGTCATATCCTACACTCCGTTTGGCATGTACTACATTCCCTATGACATATACTACATTTCCTATGTCACATACTACATTCCCTATGACACATACTACATTCCCTATGTCACATACTACATTCCCTATGGCATATACTACATTCCCTATGACACATACTACATTCCCTATGACATATACTACATTCCCTATGTCACATTATACATTCCCTATGACATATACTACATTCCCTATGACACATACTACATTCCCTATGACACATACTACATTCCCTATGTCACATACTACATTCCCTATGTCACATACTACATTCCCTATGACATATACTACATTCCCTATGTCACATACTACATTCCCTATGACATATACTACATTCCCTATGACACATACTACATTCCCTATGACATATACTACATTCCCTATGACTCATACTACATTCCCTATGTCACATACTACATTCCCTATGACATATACTACATTCCCTATGACACATACTACATTCCCTATGACATATACTACATTCCCTATGACACATACTACATTCCCTATGTCACATACTACATTCCCTATGACATATACTACATTCCCTATGACATATACTACATTCCCTATGACACATACTACATTCCCTATGTCACATACTACATTCCCTATGACATATACTACATTCCCTATGACATATACTACATTCCCTATGACACATATTACATTCCCTATGTCACATACTACATTCCCTATGACATATACTACATTCCCTATGACACATACTACATTCCCTATGACATATACTACATTCCCTATGACACATACTACATTCCCTATGACACATACTACATTCCCTATGACATATACTACATTCCCTATGGCATATACTACATTCCCTATGACACATACTGCATCCCCTATGGCATATACTACATTCTCTATGACATATACTACATTCCCTATGACATATACTACATTCCCTATGACACATACTGCATCCCCTATGGCATATACTACATTCTCTATGACATATACTACATTCCCTATGACATATACTACATTCCCTATGACACATACTGCATCCCCTATGGCATATACTACATTCTCTATGACATATACTACATTCCCTATGACATATACTACATTCCCTATGACACATACTACATTCCCTATGACACATACTGCATCCCCTATGGCATATACTACATTCTCTATGACATATACTACATTCCCTATGTCACATACTACATTCCCTATGTCACATACTACATTCCCTATGACATATACTACATTCCCTATGACACATACTACATTCCCTATGACATATACTACATTCCCTATGACACATACTACATTCCCTATGACACATACTACATTCCCTATGACATATACTACATTCCCTATGGCATATACTACATTCCCTATGACACATACTGCATCCCCTATGGCATATACTACATTCTCATGACATATACTACATTCCCTATGACATATACTACATTCCCTATGACACATACTGCATCCCCTATGGCATATACTACATTCTCTATGACATATACTACATTCCCTATGACATATACTACATTCCCTATGACACATACTGCATCCCCTATGGCATATACTACATTCCATATGACACATACTACATTCCCTATGACATATACTACATTCCCTATGGCATATACTACATTCCCTATGACACATACTGCATCCCCTATGGCATATACTACATTCTCTATGACATATACTACATTCCCTATGACACATACTACATTCCCTATGGCATATACTACATTCCCTATGACACATACTACATTCCCTATGACACATACTGCATCCCCTATGACATATACTAATTCCTTATGGCATATACTACATTCCCTATGACATATACTACATTCTCTATGACATATACTACATTCCCTATGACATATATTACATTCCCTATGAGATATCCGTCATTCTCAGCTACAATACCTTACATTCTCCAAAGCTCGTCTTTCTCCTCGTTCTTAAGTGGCGTCAAATAAATTCAATATTCACCATTAACCAAGGCTTAGAAACGGGGGGAAGGCCGAGCTTTTAACGAGTCTTTCCAACCGTTTCGTGCCGAGCCACATAAGTTCTATATCTTCCGTCAATACACCAATATTGTATTTATCCTTAATAAAATTTGCCAAAAAAAAATGTTATTTAATTCAATAATAATATAAAAGGTAACGGAAACCCCATTGATACCTCAATAGTAATTCCGGTAAGGGGGGTGGCTTAATAGCTTTATTAGGCTAATGTGAAAAGTGTTATTATGACAGGGGTGTGGCTTAATAGCTTTATTAGGCTAGTGTGGAAAGTGTTATTATGACAGGGGTGTGGTTTAATAGCTTTATTAGGCTAGTATGAAGTGTTATTATGACACTGTCATAATAAAGCAACAGTTTATTTCAACCCATTTATTATGACACAACATAACCCAATTGCAGGATAAATATAAATATTCATAACTCTCTGTGAGTAACTAAATTACATTTGTGAATATAATATCCTCTCAGAGAATATTTTGTACGTTTTATGGTAGTATATTATACTGTTCATGTGAACACATTTTACATTCTTTGTCATCATATTATACTGTTCTTGTGAATATATTCTTTATTTTTGTGAGCACAGCATAATGTCTCTTTGGGAATATTCCCCATTCCACATTCACAGAGGAATAAAACGAAGTGACTTTATTTCATAGTTATCAGCATTCGATCTTAATTCGAATAAAATTAGGATTATAGAAAGTGTGGTCTTGTAGAAATTTCTAAAGAATTTAATAAAATATTTAACCGTCATTTGTTTTTCTCGATAAGTGAACATCCAGTAATACACACACTGATTCCACAAATACTGAAACACTACGAATAATAATGATTTAACAGTTGCTTGAACTCCTCCATTTCTTATGAAAATATTCTGCAATGAGTGCAAGTTCACCAAATATTCTGTTTAACCTCCATACTATATCTAAGTGACTATTTTGCAACCTTTTCGGCGAACTTTAACACTAGCTACGAACTTTACTATGAATTTGCTTTCATATAATGGTTTTGTTTCTATTGTAGGGCGATTCCGGAGGACCATTAGTGTGCAAGATCGGTGAGAGTTTCGCGTTACTTGGTGTGACATCCTGGGGTATTCGGTCATGTCTAGAGGTTGGATATCCTGATGTTTACACACGCATGACATCATATTTACAATGGATAAATGAGACAATAGAAACACATGATGTCGAAAGTATTTCAGATGTTTTGTCAAGATTTATACATCAGATAATTGACAGTATAATGAAATTTTTAAGACAATGTGTGAAGTCATTTGTCGACTAAAGTTAGATTTGCTACAAGTCCCTTTTTTATGGTTAACCTTTATAAATAAAGTGTTGCTACGAAAGTTGAAATCTTAGATGACCATTGATCGTTATAGAAATGTTGTTTGTAAAATCAAGTCCTCATCCAAGGCTTAAACTTTCATAGAAGCAATTTTTAAGGGATAAGTAATGAGAAAAGGGCTCGTAGCAAGTCTAGAATAAGGTAAGTTGGGGTGATTTTATTCACGTACCAAATGAATATATAGTAATCAAGTAAGAACAATTTTAATTCACTAATACGATATCTGTATATCGGTGTCCTATGGCACCGTAGTAGTAAAATAAAAAAGATGTATGTGAAAATTGGTAAAAATCGCATGCGAATACACGGTACCATAGCGTATCTTATGGCATTTGTTTCCCAAAACAACTGCATAATCAGCTATTAATACTTTTATTTCCCTCCAATTTCCATATTTTGATGTCTCAGAAAACTCGTGATTTTAAGTTAATATCTAGAAATATATTTTATCTACATCAATTTATAAAAGTCTACAACAAGACAAGACAATGCTAAGTCATCCATTAAAATAAAAAATATTTATAGAATAGAAGCAATGCCTTTTCTTAGTACGAACAGAAGTGGGTGGGTGGGTGGGTTTGGTTGAGTGAGTGAGTGAGTGAGTGAGTGAGTGCGTGCGTGCGTGAGTGAGTGAGTGAGTGAGTGTCAATTAAGCTATTTTTCAGCTATATCATGTCGAGAACAATTTAATTGTCAATGAGATGATAATGAGGCCCACTTTGTACTAGATCAACACGATTAGTTGGATTTGTATAGTGCTAGCTCACTGAAACAAGTCCACGGATAGACATGTCGCCCCACTCGGACAAATTATCCTGATTGCCAGCCAACCAGACTTTGGTCTTTCTCCTTAATGCTGCGTGCTTATATAATTAGCGGAGAACCAACAAATACCAATTATATATTTTTTTCATTTGACCCGATCGGGGCACAAACCCACGATATACCGCACTCGAGGAGAGCACGCTAATTATATAACCATTACAGCACCGATGTGGCTCTTATCTTTGATAATCTGTTCAAACCTTCTAATATGAAAATTTGAGTGATAATTATTACGTAAACCACTAAATACAGATCTGTTACTGAAAAAATAAAATCCGACACAGCAGTTTTTATATGAATTGATCCACGAGTGGTGAGTGGAGACTACATGTATCAGAGTTTGACCAGCTGTTGGTTACAGACTATAATTAAATAATGGTAAAAAAAATAAAAATACTTCATTCTTACCTATTATTAAGTTTTATTTTAATGATGATAATATATATTAAATGTTATTGCTCAAAAAACAAAATAAATAAAAAATCATTTCTACAATTGTTTCATAAATAATAATTTAAAAAAATGCAGACAGTTAAAGCAGTCCATACACCACAGTAGACAGGAATACATAATACATTTCCCTCTTTTAAACATAAGAAATGTCACAATAGTACACACTTGTAATCGTTGAATGAGGGTACACATAGTGCACATATTTATTTATTTAAAAGGTATCGGTAAATATAACCTAGTTAATGGACATCCATGTTTTTTTCTTTCCTATAACTACTGTAATGTACTATTATCTATCGATAATAATCAGCATAATTTGATAAATTGTATTCTTGCAAAGAATAATTTAAACTAACAATTGAGAAGGAATTTCGTCCTTACAAAGAGTAATTGTAAGTTAGTAAATGAAGACATGTCATACTTTATCAAACCTATAGGTAATAAATTAATACATTAAGTATTTTGAAAATGAACAGCACACATTACTTCACTTTTTATGATAGCAGATATAACGTTGTAAATGTGGTAGGTGTTAGGGTAATAATGGTGCTTAACGCCACATTCAACAATATTTCAGTTACATCGTCGCGGTCAGTTTTATTGGTGGAGGAAACCGCAGTACCCGGAATAAACCACCGACTTGTCGCAAGTCACTGACAAACTTCATCATATGATGTTGTATCGAGTACATCTCCCCATGATCGAGATTCGAGCTCACAACTTTAGTGGTGGTAAGCACTGATTGTATATGTAGTTGTAAATCTAACCACTATACGACCACGACGGTGACCATTTGTTTTTGATTTTTTGTACTTTAACTTACAGTCACTGAACACCACATACATCGTACAAATTAAGCATGATAATAACATACTACCTAAACATTATTTAATATCTTTGTTTTGTTATTTGTGTAAACCGACTGGCCAGACAAATTGTGGTAATCATTCCTGAGTGACATTAACATCTGGTTACCGATTTATTTTACTATTTCCTTTTGCATTTTGTCTGTTTTAACTGATGATATGAAAATGCTATCTAATTGGAAAATGTCTGTTATTTACATTTTTAATTGTAACTTGGGGTATTTGTCTGTGTAGAAAAAAAACAAATGTAAACATGAACATGACGAATGTTAGTGGATTGTATCAAATGCAATACTCATGTTGTCTTACAGTTCGAAAGAAATAAGCTTTAAGTACAATTGGTCCCTATTAGAATTGAAATAGATCATGGCAATCTGATTAAAATCACATCTCCCACTTACATCCTTGACGGAAATGTCGTTTCGTTGGAGATCTGAAGAAACCCTTTACGGGGTTACACACTGCGAGTGACCCGGTGTCATGAATAGTTAATGCTATGAAAAATATGGATTATGGTCTTTTTCCACCAATCGAATTGTTCGTAGTAAACAAAGCAATTTAATCTGAAATTTTAACGCTTTCATAGTCTCCCAATCGGAACCTTAATTCGACTCCAACATAAGGTCATCCGCTTTGGACAGGTAAGGAGGTTTCCTCAAATATCGCATGCCGCCACCAATCAGTATAGGGAGAAAGAGAGAGACGTATTTTTATCAAATTGAAATCATGGAGACCACAAGTTTGCATGACATTTTAACATGGACGACATTTCTTTCGTACAACATTTATTCCAATCGATAGCGAGCGATAAAAGTTTTACGAAAAATACTTTTACCCATGTTAAATTCTCCAACAAAGTTATGACTATCATGATTTATTTCCTAAATAATAAAATATTATGTACAAGTATTCTATTGCTTTGTTATTGTTTTTAGTCTTTTACATGTTTCTTGTGTATTTCTCTTTCTGTTGAATTTGTTATCAATACACTTAGCCTCAAACCAGCTGATCATGTCCGTTGATAAATCGCTGTAAAAGAAATAAAAATAAACATTTGTTATTAATGTTTAAGAACAACCAATGCAATGGACAAAAGAACTAACAACAATCACCGAAACACTACTCAGAAAACTAAAATATTAGCAACACGAACCCCACAAAAAAAAACGGAGATGAACCAGTGCATTCCCGAAGGGTAAGCAGTTCCTGTGGTTAAAAACCTGGTGATAATTCACGAATGAATAAATGACGGAATTGTGATTCCAACAAACGGAACATATCGGTGGTCATGTGTGACATAGATATTATGTAACGCTTTAAAACCAGGTCATCGTGGTGACCTTATAAAACTTTCGAAGAGAGCACTTCAACTTAACCACTTGGAAAATTTGGTTCCGTAGCTTACTTCTAAGTAGCAGCCATCCATCATGGAAATCCACAAGCTCTTGAATATTGTTTTAACTGAGAGATCATAATATACACATATGCATATGTCGTGGTCTTTTTGTGATTAATAATTTGGTGAGTTGAGAAATGGTAATTATTCGTTTTGTTGATAATGTTTGAATTTTTGACGATCACTGTTTACGCTGTCTTCCCATAACATAATATTTTTTTTTTTAACTTTTGATATCGTCTAAATTGCATTGCGTAATATTGTTTCATTGTATACAAATTTCAATTTCTGACCTTCGATACTTGATTTGATCTATTTTTTTAAACAATCATTAACACATTTAAGTACTTTGTATTATATTTTTTTAATAGTATTTAGATTATGATTATTTACTGAATTAACTAAATCCGATAAACAACCGGGTTAATCTAAAATTAGATCAACCTAAATATTTCTAATAAGGAGTAGTCTACATTCTCAAAAATAAAGAATGTAGGAAAAACATGCAAAAGAAAACACATGGCTGTGTCAATAATATTTAAAACAGTGAGCTTGTATACCATTTCGCACAATTTATGTATAATGGCAGTTCCTCTTTCAATATATGTGTATGCTATTGGAGATTAAGCAATAGCCATGTCAGTTTCGTACCAAAGGCTACCTGGTGGATGATATCAATGTTACTATTTTTCGCCAAATCATAATATCCAATACAAAATAAAAATGAAAAAAAACAAATGATCGAGATCAATTTTGGCCTGCCTTCTATGATCCCTAGCTTTGTATATAAGTTTCAAGATTTCAAAGGGATAATCAGAGGCCGTAAATAAAAGAAGGACAGACAATACAATGGCCAAAAGAAAAAGAACAAAGGTACAAACATTGATTTACAAAAAAACATTACACAGAAAACTAAAGACCAAGCAATACGAACCCCACTAAAAACCGTGGATGAACTCAGGTGCTGAGGAAGGCTACACAGCTCCTGCTCCACTCGTGGCATCCATCGGTTTACTCTTGTTACAAATCCGGTTTTATGTCATGAATCAGAAAAAAAGACCAGGCCAGATTTCAATGATTCGCTTAAATGAAACTTCAATTATTGAACAGAAACGTGAGAGATTGTTTTTGGCAATCAAGGGGAAGAACTGAAATAGTAGTAAAGTCAGAAATCAAACATTGCCTTCTTTCTATGGTAACTGCTAGAGTGTATACATTTCAATTGATGTGCTTAAGTGGAAGTTGTATTGTTTAACGGAAACCTGGGAAATTTGCATTGTATGGCATAATTCCAAAACAGAAGAGGAGGTCTAGCCCGAATTCCAACTTGGTCTACTTTATGATCCCTGACCTAGTGCATAAATTTCAAATAATTTGCATAAGGAGACCTAAGTTATATAATTATTGAACAGAAATCAAATGCGCCACGGACGGACGGACGGTTGTACTGACAATGGTACACTTAATGCATCGACGAGGGTACAAAAAAAACTTTTAAGATTAAGAGCGATATTTTAGATTAATGAACTGGTTCCAGAGAAATATTCGTGATTAGAGCGTTAAAGCAAATTTTTGATACAAACTTCTACGTAAAGGTGTGAAATTTATATAGAAAAAGAAACATCACGTAATTTTGACGAATTGAAATATGCACACATTTAAAGTATTTTATAATGCATTTCTTAATGGTATTTAGATTATGAGGAACACTTATTGAATTAACTAAATCCGATAAACAAACTGGATTATTCTACAATTAGAGCAACCCAAATACGTCTAATAAGGAGTAGTCTATGTTCACAAATCAAGGACAAACGTCCGAAACATGCAAAAATATTATTTTTTTTAAAAACAAGTAAAACAAAATGTACGGAAATCCAATGGTAGTGTCAATAATATCTAAGTTAATTATATGCAATTTCGGAAATTGGTTGTAGGGGTTATGGTTATTGTGTTTAACGCCACTTTCAACAATATTTCAGTTATATCATGGCGGTCAGTTTTATTGGTGGAGGAAACTAGAGTACCCGGAGAAAAACTACCGACCTGCAGCAAGGCACTGACAACTTTATCACATAATGTTGTATCGAGTACACCTCGCCTGAACTCACGACGTTAGTATGATAGGAACTGATTTAATAGGTATTTGTAAATCCAACTACCATATGATCACGACGATGACGGCCCCGAAATTTGTTACATAGGAGAAGTCAAACTTTCTTGTGTAAATATGGTTAATGAGGTGGAACAGAAAAACGGTAATACAATTGCAATTATAAATACTTACTGTTGAAGATTGAAGTATATTTGAACTAGTGGCAGTACGTCGGCAGCAGAAATGTCAATCATTTCACGTGTCATTGGTCGTAAAGCCCAGTAATTTACGTCCGTCATTTTCATCTGTAAAGAAATTGTTCAACTGAATTATTTTTGCTTGTAGCATATTGTTACTTTTCATGTTTCAATTATAAACTTACCGACTATTTCTCTGGAATATTAAATGTTTATTTACCAAATACGTAACCGCAAATACTAATATATCTTTTCTTCGACATTTTAGTTGCTTCGCTCTTTCATAAGAGTTTCCAACTTGTCATATATAACAAAAAATATTAAATGGGCCTCGAGCTAGCTAAATATGAGGTGATTCATTTTAGAGTATTTACAATCTTCGATATAAACGCTATTAACGAGATACCAAAGTGGTAATCGGAAATCGGAAATTGAAGAAGGGCAGACAATTCAATGGCCCAAAAAGGAAAAAAGATAAACATGTGATTCACAAAACATTACAAGGAAAATTGTTGCCATTGAAATACCGGTAGTTACAGTGTACATTTGTATTTCATATTCAGTGCCCATTTTTGAAAAATTATGGAACAATTCGGCAGTTAACGTCAGATCATATTGAAATGCGTGGACCTCTACAACTAAGACACATACAAGAAGTCCTTAGAGAAAGTGGTTACAAATAACATATCAATACATTTGCGTGTTGCCATATCCTTTCTGTTAAACTCTTACACATTGTAACCAATGACGCTATTTATTGTGCATGTAGATGGATTGCTACGTTTTCAGCAATAATGTCATTTAATGACACTTTATCTCAATATGATTTAACATAATAAATATTCAATTTGATATTTATAATATACAGGGATTTTGTATGCACATGGTACAATAATAATTTATCAGTGATAACATGTGTCTACAGATATCGATTTCCCCTATATCTGACAATATGTATATAATTATAGACAAACGAAATCCATTTTTTTTTGTATGTATGAAACGTTTGAAGATACAGGTACCAAAGGGGTAATCAGCAGCTTCTATATTATAGAAAAATAAAGGTTTGGTTTAGTGTTCTGGTTTATGGTGTTTAACGCCACTTTCAACAATATTTCAGTTACATCATGGCGGTCAGTTTTATTAGTGGAGGGAGCCGGCGTACCCGGAGAAAACCACCGACCTGTCGCAAGTCACTGTCAAACTTTATCACCTAATGTTGTATCGAGTACACCTCGCCATGAACGAGGTTCAAACTCACAAGTTTAGTTGTGATAGATACTGATTGCACAAGTAGTTGTAAATCCACATACCATACAATCACTACCACGACGGCCCTCTAGAAAAATAAAGTAATGTCTTTTATAATAATATACTAATATCACGAACAACTAGCTGTAGAGGTCAAAAACGATGTTTCTTAATGCCAGGATTCGCATATAAAATACAATCTAAATCGAGAAGAAGGATTAAAACTCATACAAACGTACTAGTATTAGAAATATATATTTAGACCAGATAATGTGGATTGTATATGTTACTAGTATTTCTCACATATGTCACAATATACGCTATACATTTATCTAATGGAGAAAGGTTTGAATATGCCAAAGGGGTAAATAGAAGACGTAAATCGAGGAAGGACAGACATACAATCTCCAAAAGAAAACGGACAAACAACGATCTACAAAACATTACACAGAAAACTAAAGACTAAGAAACGCGAATGCCACCGTGGGTGAACTCAGGTACACCCTTCGTGCTACTCCTGATACAAACCTGGTGGTAAATCATGAATGAGGAAAGGATCGGATTGTGATAAAGACAAACAGAATATATCCGTGTTCAAGAATAAGGAAGGCCTTGGGCTGTTTGAAAATATTAATATTAAGATGATTTTCTTGTCTTAATGTATATCACGACAGACGAATAATTAATTACATGTTTGCTGTTCTAATCATATTTATGGTACTTCATTATGCTAATTCAAATATCCATACCTGCTGTGTGCGATCTGGTGCATATCTATCTATAGCAAATCTCTCACACAAATGCGACAATGACACCTTTCTTGGAGGGAACCCACTTTGTTCTAGAATGGTCGAAAATGCTACCTGTATAAAAAAAATAGAATCCATATGTTAAAATGAAAAATGTAAAAGGAAAATGAAGTATGGAAAAGTGGATGACTTTTGTATGTTAATTGTAACAAAACAAAATACAGTCAAACCTGTATTAAGAGGTCACCTTTGGAACAAAGAAAAGTGGCCTTATAAAACAAGTGACCTCTTAAAAGAGGTTCAATTCATTATGATATTTTCTGTGACAGGACAAGAAAAAGGTGACATTTTAATACAGGTGACTGCTTAATAGAGGTGACCGCATGAGCAGGTTTGACTGTACATGCAAATCAGGCAAAGAGAAAACACACCCAATATCTAAATATAGTAAAATGAAATGATGATCTACATGTATATCATAAAGATCGGACGTCGTTCTTGTGTCAAGGTATGGAATATAATGAATGGATGTATCTATTCATATCGTGGTAATAAAATGAAAATTCTAACATGGCGTGCTACTTTCGCTTTGAAAACAATAGAGGGCTCTAAATAGCCCAGAACACCCTAGCACATGCTCAGAATGCATATCTAATCGACAGCGTATTTTGCATATTTGTACTTTATGTATGTTAAATTAAAAGAATAAAAATAATAAATATACAAAAAAATCAGATGACACTAATTTTTTATCGTTATCAATTTTAATAACGTTTCTGTAGCGTTATATATTCTTGTAAATAATAGCGGGGGGTAATTGGAACAGTTTCTGTAGCGTTATATATTCTTGTAAATAATAGCGGGAGGTAATTGGAACAGCACCCAAAAATAACCTCTTTTTAGGTACGCTTGAATGCATAAAATTACCGTAAATGCCCTGTTAGAATCGAAATAATTCTCAGATGCCGTGCTCTATGCTTATTTTAACATGGGTAGGCATTATATTTGTCATTATTTTACACATCGCTCGGTGTAAAATAATGACAAATATAATGCCTACCCATGTTAAAATAAGCATAGAGCCCGGCATCCGAGAATTATTTCTTAAACAAAGCATACCGCATTGTCAATTCAGTTCCACAATATACATAGATAAACAGAAGAAACCGAGTCTAAATAATTGAATCGCTTACCTTCTAGACAGTTAATTACCCCCCCCCCCCACCGAAAAAAAATAGAACAAGAATACAAATAAAACAAACAAAAAACTGTGTATTATAAGTTAACAAGTTTCACATATATATGTAAAGGACTTATTGTACATACTTGAGTATCGAAATAGTTATTAACATCCACTCCATAGAGTTTCTTTAAAGCGCAACAGTCAGCACTACAGTTATGAAAAACCTGAAACATTTGGAAAAAAGGGACAATAGTAACAAAGTATAAGATCAGATATGAAGAAGGCATTCAGTATCATTAGCGATTTATACCTCTGAATTTGCTAATTATATAACTACTTAACAGGCGTCATCCTGCAAATTGTTGGTATGAAACTACTACAAACACTTTTAATTTGTTTGGCTTTCAAATCTGTTTGTCTGCGAGTGCATCCGATGAAAATTTTTCCAAAAACGTTTGTGAACAGTATATTGAATATATACGTTTTAATTCATTTTGACAAACCACTCTGGATTTTTCAATTCCGTAGTATTTTGGTGTTCATTTTGTTTTAAGAATCAGCTTATTTCTTGGCAAGTCTGTGTGCATCGTAGTGTCTTATATACTACCAAAAGGAGCATACAAGAACACTAAACATAGTTTTATGGTATAGATTATCATTCAATTAGCATATAACTTTACCATAGCAAAATATATTTTACACATACAGATGCTTTAAAATCAAAATCAAATATTCTCGGCATAAATAATATGTTACTTGCTCCCAACGACAGTTAAATTAGTGGGCTTTCCAGTATCTTTACTATGGCCATACCTCGCTTTCCAATCAATTGACAAAGAAGCGTGCTTTATGCTGGTTATTCAAGAAACACGACGTATGCACTAAATTAGATATCTACTCTTTTAATACATTAAGGAATCGTTAAAAACAGAATTGGAAGACATCTTACTTTGACTAGTTCTCTGGACTGGAAGAGTCGTATTACTGCTCCGTCTAATATTATTTTTGGTTGGCGTCTGACGTCAAATATATAAACATCATCCTCACATGTACTCACTGTCACCTGTGTAATACGACCTACATAATAAAAGATTGAATTCCCCAGTGATAAGAGTTTTTTAACTGAGGCATATGTGCCGTTAGCCGACTTTTGCTATTTGCTATGGTTTGACTATAGATGTACCTGTTGATGGTCATTCCAGAAAAGCGTCAGATATCTACGTTTTTATTAATATTGTTTCTGCAAAACAAAACATGTTTAACGAAATATCAGCTATATTTTAAGATTTTTTTTTTTTAAGTTTACCCTACTGACATATCGAGAGTAATATTTCTTTAACCATGATGTCAACGAATAGTACATATTAGACAATGAAAGTAGCAGTCCCTTGAAGTAGAGAATTACGGATATTTCGAGTTTGGTGATTGGATGGAAAACGTTGGGGTGTCATCAATTTATGACGCCAATTCATGTAGGTTCTGAGTCGTGGATACTGATGGTGTTGAAAACCATGAGACAATAAGACTTTGAAGATACTAAAGTGGCAATCACAATCCGTAAATCGAACAAGGACAGACAACACAATGGCCAAAAAAATAAAGAAAAAAACAATGATCTACAAAATGTTACATAGAAAACTAAAGATCAAGTAACAAAAACTAAAAACCGGGGTCGAACTCATGTGCTCCGGAAGGGTAGGCATTTCCTTCTCCACTAGTGGCACTTTTATTTGAATCCGACTTGATAGTTAGTTGTTTACTGTACAGAGCTGTTGGTATTCGAATTATAGCAGTATCTTCTTCGATTACCAGTTGAGATTTTGTTCTCATATTATTCACCAATTGGCCTCGCATACTTATGGGACAATAATGCCAACTGGACAAACTTGCAAATGATTATACAAATGTATATGAAACCAAAAATTGATTTTCCTGTTGTGCACCAAACTCGAAATTCCGCTGATGTAAATATAAATAAATGGCCATACTTTATCACGACAATGTTAGTTTTCGGACCACCGTTTATCTAAATCGTGTTGAAGTAAATTATTCCTCCTTCTATGTTAAAACAATATGAGTTCACCCTCCATAGCTGAAAGTTATTTATTTAAAAAAAAACCTGCATTTTGTTGTTGTTCATTTTTGATGATGAAATATCGTAATACATTCGAGTGAGTTAGTATGTTTTGCTCTGCGCTACGACCTGTAGTACGTCAGCAATTATTCAGCTATATCATGCCAAGAACAAGTTACATTTAATAATGATATCCGCGTTGTACTGGATTAACATGCTTAGTTGGATTTGTACAGGGAAAAAAAACAAGAAAACCATATCAAGCGTTATTTAATATAGCATCCTATTGTTTTTATCTGTGTATACAAACATCAAATTACCTTTAGGTCCCACGTCACTTCCTTTACAATTTACTCCAACGACACCTACATCCAGACACAATAATTCCTTTACCACTTTTTCAGAGGCTTCTAGTGAGGTTATAACTTTTACTTTTGTCATTTCACTAAACCTGTAAAGTTTTAAAGTACAAATATAACCGCATTGCTGTTTATTGTGTAGAAAACATAAATAAGCAAGTCTCGCGTGGGTATCTATTTCAGATGAAAAACAAAAAGTGGCCCGGGTTTGACTCCCTTTGGCATCTTCAAACTATCATACCTTCGTAGTCATATACTAGTACAAGAGAAGATTACAATGCTCTTTTTCAATCTATCAAATGAACACTCTTAACCTAAAGTTACAAATTAAAGCGAATTGAGTGTGTATATGATACAATAGGTATTACTACACAAATACTTATCAGATATGGCTGCAGCATTTCTTCTTTTTTCATCATAATTGGTCTACTGAATATATACTAGACCTGTAGTAATATCAGAATAATTCATTTCTCACCCATCAACCTCTTTATCTAGCTGTTTCTCACGTCTAAATGAGATTTTCGCTCCTTACTATAACCATACTGTTGCAAGTTTCACTAATGATTTTTGTCTTGCGTGGACGCGAATCTGTTTAAGTTTTTTAGTTGTATGTTTACAACAGTATTGCTGGTGGATATCGAATGATTAAGATATATGAGGAATGGGATCTCATTAACTGGTGTAACCCGTTTACATTGTTTTGCCTGTCTAAAGCTATGGTCTATATTTCAATTGGAATGTGTCGTCTTTTTTCCCTTCTTTTTATCGTTTCCTGCAGTTTTATTGTCGTTGTTTGTATTTCGTGATATGCAGCATTGTAAACAAGTTTTCAGTATTCTTAAAAAGAATAGCTTGAAAATACTAAAAAAGTTGTCCGAAGGACAGACAATAGAATGTCCAAAGGAATAAATAATGTCGATAAAATTCTACACATCAAGCTAAATATTAAGTAACACGAGATTCACTAAAAACCAGAACTTGTGACGGTATTTGTAATGTGATTTTCATCTTGATATTTACATCTCTATCGCTTTTCGTGAATACAGAACTGGACCCCCTGGTATATGTTACATATGGAGCAACGGACACCTCTTGTCTGAAATCTAAATGAGCTGAACATTTGAAATAAAACACCTCAAGATTATCCCTGATGGAGTTCAAAATTTGGTTCTACACTCGAAGTATTTTTCTATCATAAATGTTATCCCTATAACAAAATGTTTAACTTGTTAAAAACTTCCACTTAAATAAATTAAAACTTTTGATGATTTCATTTGATATAATATTAATGGAGTTTATTTTTACATTTTATATCAGTACTTAGATCTTTACATGCTGCTTACCTCAATCTCCAACAGACAGAATACAAATATTTAATTGAGATTTCTCTCATTATTAATGACAGGTATTGATCGCATACCTTTATTGAATGGATTACTGTTTAAGTTGTGCATTTCTTCTGACAGTTACCACCACAGCACCGGTTGTTATGTTATCAATAGAAAAGTAATGTTCACATTACATGTACATTTATCAAGCAATACAAATTCGGAATTTATACAGTCATTAAGATATATTGAAAGTGTCCAACCATAAATTGTTGTCATAAGGTAAATTTGTACAAGAAAAGTTTTACAATGTACATTGTACATTTCCACCTTTAATCTCAAATTGTTACATTTGATTGATTGATTGATTAATTGATTGATTGATTGATTGATTGATTGATTGATTGATTGATTGATTGATTGATTGATTGATTGATTGATTGATTGATTGATTGATTGATTGATTGATTGATTTATTGATTAATTACTTAATTAATTAATTAATTAATTAATTGATTAATTGATTGGTTGATTGATTGATTGATCGATCGATCGATTGATTGATTGATTGATTGATTGATTGATTGATTGATTGATTGATTGATTGATTGATTGATTGATTGATTGATTGATTGATTGATTGATTGATTGATTGATTGATTGATTGATTGATTGATTGATTGATTGATTGATTGATTGATTGATTGATTGATTGATTGATTGATTGATTGATTGATTGATTGATTGATTGATTGATTGATTGATTAAAGGAAAGTGGGCAGTATTACAAACTATAAATCATGTAGGTAAACTGAAGTGGCTTTGATATGTGTTTATGGTCGCATATATTGATTGAAACAAAGTAAAATATTTGCATGCATCAATGGGGTGTCAACAGCCGTTCTATCTCGGAACTCTTGCAGGGTGTCTTTTATTTGTCATCAGCATGGCATTCTTCAAACTTGTGGTACTCGTTTACATCTCGTGTTGGGAATATTGGAATTAAATGCCAAATGTTAAACTAGAGAAGCAAATTATTATTTTTTCATGATGTATTGCGCAATTAAATGTGTGGCGATTGCAATCTTATCATGTTTAAGCTGCACACAGATACATAACTGCATTTAAGTCGAATTCTCTTATTTTGTTCCCACAAAACACTCATTCGCAGACACTAGATACTATATCAATATCAAATCATAAAGTCAAAGGTAAGAAAATATTGCCAAAAGGTAATATAAAAATAGCTATATGTATTACCCATTGACACTGTTTTATTACCTGTTGAACTTATGTGATTAATATTGATATAGTGTCTAGTGCCTTTGATTCATGTGATAATGACGGACAATATATGCATACATACCTGAAATATAAAATTGTACGATATATTTAAATGGCTAGTCATATATAGCCATTCTGTGATATTTCTAGGGCAGAAGGAGATCCAGCACAATTACGCAATATGTGCATTAAGCATGTTTAGCATCCATTAAACTCACCAGTAAATCGTATTGAAGTTTTTACATCGATACAAAAAAAATGTTTTATATTTTTTGTCACCAGTAATGGTATTTTGAATCTTATCGATATTTGCTGATATTATTTTTTACCTCGTACACATGAAAAGATATTTAATATTACCAGGACTGGGTTGCACAAACTTCAATTAAATTTAAGCGTAAATTAAAGCTTAATTGATACTTCAAATTATTTGAAATGTACATGAAATTAATTTACACCTAAGGTTTAATTGAGACTTTAAATTTAATTGAGGTTTGTACAACCCTGTGAGTTTTTTTCTTATGAAAAATCTGAAATAGCCATGATTGTATTTCTCCAGAGTTTAACATACTGCTATTTGACAGTATGCATAGTTGTTCTCTATACAAATGATGAATACAGTAAGTCTATATTGATCAAGTGTTTTGAATATTTTGTTCAGCTTACAGTGGGTAGTGAGATGAGAGATACATCTTAGTCAGCAATAGAATACAACGATGTAGAATACCTCGTTCCTTTTATAAAATATTATATACATGTATAATGTTTAATTATTGGACTCTTATATAAACATTGGTCAAGTCCTTTAGCAACATTCAAATTGGCGATATAACTGAAATATTCTTGAAAGTGGCGTTAAACACCATAAACCAAACCAAACCATTCGAATTGTATTTTGATTAATATTATGTCGAGATTTGAGCATGAAATATATCATGGTTAGAGTTTGTCTATTCCCATACTCTTATTTCCATAACCCTGTTGAACAAAATATAGATATAACAAACTGATCGACAGCTGTACATGTTGATACTGAAACCATGTGGGGGAAAAAATCACACCAATCATCAAGATTAAACCAAAAAAATTAAGATAATTCTTACCTTGAAACATATCGTATATCCTTCTGTTTATAGTTTGTTTATCTGTGTCACATTTACTTCAAAGAAAATTCAATTTTGTCAGGAGTATATAATTAAGAAATCTCCTTTTAAACACCGTGCCTACATGTAAATGAAATTGAACAATACAGGACTAATTCATATTTACGTTTGGTATATATATATACTATTGTTCGTATTAAAATGAAGAATTTAAATGGCATAAAATAGATCTAAAAACCAATAGACCAAAGCATTTGTTTATGAAAAGCGAATTGGTAAAATATCATTTGAATTTAAATTACTAAATTAAATAAATTAAATATAGTTCTGCTCGAGGTGACTGAAAAAGCTAATAAATAATCAAATACAAAATAAAACACAACATAAATAGCATTCATGTATTTGTACAAAAAAAAACATGTTGATGATATTGTATGGAAACTTTCTTTTTATAATGGACACATACACACAATTAAAAACCTGTGTCCATCTTCTCCAGTTTTGAAGTATTCAATAAAAGGATTGGACCTTATATAGATCCAGGTACCGTCTTGGTCGTGATCGTATGGTAGTTGGATTGGACCTTATATAGAACCAGGTACCGTCTTGGTCGTGATCGTATATGGTAGTTGGATTGGACCTTATATAGAACCAGGTACCGTCTTGGTCGTGATCGTATGGTAGTTGGATTGGACCTTATATAGAACCAGGTACCGTCTTGGTCGTGATCGTATGCTAGTTGGATTGGACCTTATATAGAACCAGGTACCGTCTTGGTCGTGATCGTATGGTAGTTGGATTGGACCTTATATAGATCCAGGGACCGTCTTGGTCGTGATCGTATGGTAGTTGGATTGGACCTTATATAGATCCAGGGACCGTCTTGGTCGTGATCGTATGGTAGTTGGATTGGACCTTATATAGAACCAGGTACCGTCTTGGTCGTGATCGTATGGTAGTTGGATTGGACCTTATATAGATCCAGGTACCGTCTTGGTCGTGATCGTATGGTAGTTGGATTGGACCTTATATAGAACCAGGTACCGTCTTGGTCGTGATCGTATGGTAGTTGGATTGGACCTTATATAGATCCAGGGACCGTCTTGGTCGAGATCGTATGGTAGTTGGATTGGACCTTATATAGAACCAGGTACCGTCTTGGTCGTGATCGTATGGTAGTTGAATTGGACCTTATATAGAACCAGGTACCGTCTTGATCGTGATCGTATGGTAGTTGGATTGGACCTTATATAGAACCAGGTACCGTCTTGGTCGTGATCGTATGGTAGTTGGATTGGACCTTATATAGATCCAGGTACGTCTTGGTCGTGATCGTATGGTAGTTGGATTGGACCTTATATAGAACAAGGTACCGTCTTGGTCGTGATCGTATGGTAGTTGGATTGGACCTTATACAGATCCAGGGACCGTCTTGATCGTGATCGTATGGTAGTTGGATTGGACCTTATACAGAACCAGGGACCGTCTTGGTCGTGATCGTATGGTAGTTGGATTGGACCTTATATAGATCCAGGTACCGTCTTGGTCGTGATCGTATGGTAGTAGGATTGGACTTTATATAGAACCAGGTACCGTCTTGGTCGTGATCGTATGGTATTTGGATTGCACCTTATATAGATTCAGGGACCGTCTTGGTCGTGATCGTATGGTAGTTGGATTGGACCTTATATAGAACCAGGTACCGTCTTGGTCGTGATCGTATGGTAGTTGGATTGGACCTCATATAGAACCAGGTACCGTCTTGGTCGTGATCGTATGGTAGTTGGATTGGACCTTATATAGATCCAGGTACATCTTGGTCGTGATCTTATGGTAGTTGGATTGGACCTTATATAGATCCAGGTACCGTCTTGGTCGTGATCGTATGGTAGTTGGATTGGACCTTATATAGATCCAGGTACCGTCTTGGTCGTGATCGTATGGTAGTTGGATTGGACCTTATATAGAACCAGGTACCGTCTTGGTCGTGATCGTATGGTAGTTGGATTGGACCTTATATAGATCCAGGGACCGTCTTGGTCGTGATCGTATGGTAGTTGAATTGGACCTTATATAGAACCAGGTACCGTCTTGATCGTGATCGTATGGTAGTTGGATTGGACCTTATATAGAACCAGGTACCGTCTTGGTCGTGATCGTATGGTAGCTGGATTGGACCTTATATAGATCCAGGTACGTCTTGGTCGTGATCGTATGGTAGTTGGATTGGACCTTATATAGAACCAGGTACCGTCTTGGTCGTGATCGTATGGTAGTTGGATTGGACCTTATATAGATCCAGGGACCGTCTTGGTCGTGATCGTATGGTAGTTGGATTGGACCTTATATAGAACCAGGGACTGTCTTGGTCGTGATCGTATGGTAGTTGGATTGGACCTTATATAGATCCAGGTACCGTCTTGGTCGTGATCGTATGGTAGTAGGATTGGACTTTATATAGAACCAGGTACCGTCTTGGTCGTGATCGTATGGTAGTTGGATTGGACCTTATATAGATTCAGGGACCGTCTTGGTCGTGATCGTATGGTAGTTGGATTGGACCTTATATAGAACCAGGTACCGTCTTGGTCGTGAACGTATGGTAGTTGGATTGGACCTTATATAGAACCAGGTACCGTCTTGGTCGTGATCGTATGGTAGTTGGATTGGACCTTATATAGATCCAGGTACATCTTGGTCGTGATCTTATGGTAGTTGGATTGGACCTTATATAGATCCAGGTACCGTCTTGGTCGTGATCGTATGGTAGTTGGATTGGACCTTATATAGATCCAGGTACCGTCTTGGTCGTGATCGTATGGTAGTTGGATTGGACCTTATATAGAACCAGGTACCGTCTTGGTCGTGATCGTATGGTAGTTGGATTGGACCTTATATAGAACCAGGTACCGTCTTGGTCGTGATCGTATGGTAGTTGGATTGGACCTTATATAGAACCAGGTACCGTCTTGGTCGTGATCGTATGGTAGTTGGATTGGACCTTATATAGATCCAGGGACCGTCTTGGTCGTGATCGTATGGTAGTTGGATTGGACCTTATATAGAACCAGGTACCGTCTTGGTCGTGATCGTATGGTAGTTGGATTGGACCTTATATAGATCCAGGTACCGTCTTGGTCGTGATCGTATGGTAGTTGGATTGGACCTTATATAGAACCAGGTACCGTCTTGGTCGTGATCGTATGGTAGTTGGATTGGACCTTATATAGATCCAGGGACCGTCTTGGTCGTGATCGTATGGTAGTTGGATTGGACCTTATATAGAACCAGGTACCGTCTTGGTCGTGATCGCATGGTAGTTGAATTGGACCTTATATAGAACCAGGTACCGTCTTGGTCGTGATCGTATGGTAGTTGGATTGGACCTTATATAGATCCAGGTACCGTCTTGGTCGTGATCGTATGGTAGTTGGATTGGACCTTATATAGACCCAGAGACCGTCTTGGTCGTGATCGTATGGTAGTTGGATTGGACCTTATATAGATCCAGGTACCGTCTTGGTCGTGATCGTATGGTAGTTGGATTGGACCTTATATAGAACCAGGTACCGTCTTGGTCGTGATCGTATGGTAGTTGGATTGGACCTTATATAGATCCAGAGACCGTCTTGGTCGTGATCGTATGGTAGTTGGATTGGAACTTATATAGAACCAGGTACCGTCTTGGTCGTGATCGTATGGTAGTTGGATTGGACCTTATATAGATCCAGGGACCGTCTTGGTCGTGATCGTATGGTAGTTGGATTGGACCTTATATAGAACCAGGTACCGTCTTGGTCGTGATCGTATGGTAGTTGAATTGGACCTTACATAGATCCAGAGACCGTCTTGGTCGTGATCGTATGGTAGTTGGATTGGACCTTATATAGAACCAGGTACCGTCTTGGTCGTGATCGTATGGTAGTTGGATTGGACCTTATATATAACCAGGTACCGTCTTGGTCGTGATCGTATGGTAGTTGGATTGGACCTTAAATAGAACCAGGTACATCTTGGTCGTGATCGTATGGTAGTTGGATTGGACCTTATATAGATCCAGGGACCGTCTTGGTCGTGATCGTATGGTAGTTGGATTGGACCTTATATAGATCCAGAGACCGTCTTGGTCGTGATCGTATGGTAGTTGGATTGGACCTTATATAGATCCAGAGACCGTCTTGGTCGTGATCGTATGGTAGTTGGATTGGACCTTATATAGAACCAGAGACCGTCTTGGTCGTGATCGTATGGTAGTTGGATTGGACCTTATATAGATCCAGGAACCGTCTTGGTCGTGATCGTATGGTAGTTGGATTGGACCTTATATAGAACCAGGTACCGTCTTGGTCGTCATCGTATGGTAGTTGGATTGGACCTTATATAGAACCATGTACCGTCTTGGTCGTGATCGTATGGTAGTTGGATTGGACCTTATATAGAACCAGGTACCGTCTTGGTCGTGATCGTATATGGTAGTTGGATTGAACCTTATATAGAACCAGGTACCGTCTTGGTCGTGATCGTATGGTTGTTGGATTGGACCTTATCCAGGTACCGTCTTGGTCGTGATCGTATATGGTAGTTGGATTGGACCTTATATAGAACCAGGTACCGTCTTGGTCGTGATCGTATATGGTAGTTGGATTGGACCTTATATAGAACCAGGTACCGTCTTGGTCGTGATCGTATATGGTAGTTGGATTGGACCTTATATAGAACCAGGTACCGTCTTGGTCGTGATCGTATGGTAGTTGGATTGGACCTTATATAGAACCAGGTACCGTCTTGGTCGTGATCGTATGGTAGTTGGATTGGACCTTATATAGAACCAGGTACCGTCTTGGTCGTGATCGTATGGTAGTTGGATTGGACCTTATATAGAACCAGGTACCGTCTTGGTCGTGATCGTATATGGTAGTTGGATTGGACCTTATATAGAACCAGGTACCGTCTTGGTCGTGATCGTATGGTAGTTGGATTGGACCTTATATAGAACCAGGTACCGTCTTGGTCGTGATCGTAAATGGTAGTTGGATTGGACCTTATATAGAACCAGGTACCGTCTTGGTCGTGATCGTATATGGTAGTTGGATTGGACCTTATATAGAACCAGGTACCGTCTTGGTCGTGATCGTATGGTAGTTGGATTGGACCTTAAATAGATCCAGGTACCGTCTTGGTCGTGATAGTATGGTAGTTGGATTGGACCTTATATAGAACCAGGTACCGTCTTGGTCGTGATCGTATGGTAGTTGGATTGGACCTTATATAGATCCATGTACCGTCTTGGTCGTGATCGTATGGTAGTTGGATTGGACCTTATATAGAACCAGGTACCGTCTTGGTCGTGATCGTATGGTAGTTGGATTGGACCTTATATAGAACCAGGTACCGTCTTGGTCGTGATCGTATGGTAGTTGGATTGGACCTTATATAGAACCAGGTACCGTCTTGGTCGTGATCGTATATGGTAGTTGGATTGGACCTTATATAGAACCAGGTACCGTCTTGGTCGTGATCGTATATGGTAGTTGGATTGGACCTTATATAGAACCAGGCACCGTCTTGGTCGTGATCGTATGGTAGTTGGATTGGACCTTATATAGATCCAGAGACCGTCTTGGTCGTGATCGTATGGTAGTTGGATTGGACCTTATATAGAACCAGGTATCGTCTTGGTCGTGATCGTATGGTAGTTGGATTGGACCTTATATAGATCCAGGTACCGTCTTGGTCGTGATCGTATGGTAGTTGGATTGGACCTTATATAGAACCAGGTACCGTCTTGGTCGTGATCGTATATGGTAGTTGGATTGGACCTTATATAGAACCAGGTACCGTCTTGGTCGTGATCGTATGGTAGTTGGATTGGACCTTATATAAAACCAGGTACCGTCTTGGTCGTGATCGTATGGTAGTTGGATTGGACCTTATATAGATCCAGGTACCGTCTTGGTCGTGATCATATGGTAGTTGGATTGGACCTTATATAAAACCAGGTACCGTCTTGGTCGTGATCGTATGGTAGTTGGATTGGACCTTATATAGATCCAGGGACCGTCTTCGTCGTGATCGTATGGTAGTTGGATTGGACCTTATATAGATCCAGAGACCGTCTTGGTCGTGATCGTATGGTAGTTGGATTGGACCTTATATAGAACCAGGTACCGTCTTGGTCGTGACCGTATGGTAGTTGGATTGGACCTTATATAGATCCAGGTACCGTCTTGGTCGTGATCGTATGGTAGTTGGATTGGACCTTATATAGAACCAGATACCGTCTTGGTCGTAATCGTATATGGTAGTTGGATTGGACCTTATATAGAACCAGGGACCGTCTTGGTTGTGATCGTATGGTAGTTGGATTGGACCTTATATAGAACCAGGTCCCATCTTGGTCGTGATCGTATGGTAGTTGGATTGGACCTTATATATATCCAGAGACCGTCTTGGTCGTGATCGTATGGTAGTTGGACTGGACCTTATATAGAACCAGGTACCGTCTTGGTCGTGATCGTATGGTAGTTGGATTGGACCTTATATATATCCAGGTACCGTCTTGGTCGTGATCGTATGGTAGTTGGATTGGACCTTATATAGAACCAGGGACCGTCTTGGTCGTGATCGTATGGTAGTTGGATTGGACCTTATATATATCCAGAGACCGTCTTGGTCGTGATCGTATGGTAGTTGGATTGGACCTTATATAGAACCAGGTACCGTCTTGGTCGTGATCGTATGGTAGTTGGATTGGACCTTATATAGAACCAGGTACCGTCTTGGTCGTGATCGTATGGTAGTTGGATTGGACCTTATATAGAACCAAGTACCGTCTTGGTCGTGATCGTATGGTAGTTGGATTGGACCTTATATAGATCCAGAGACCGTCTTGATCGTGATCGTATGGTAGTTGGATTGGACCTTATATAGATCCAGGTACCGTCTTGGTCGTGATCGTATGGTAGTTGGATTGGACCTTATATAGAACCAGGTACCGTCTTGGTCGTGATCGTATGGTAGTTGGATTGGACCTTATATAGAACCAGGTACCGTCTTGGTCGTGATCGTATGGTAGTTGGATTGGACCTTATATAGAACCAGGTACCGTCTTGGTCGTGATCGTATGGTAGTTGGATTGGACCTTATATAGAACCAGGTACCGTCTTGGTCGTGATCGTATGGTAGTTGGATTGGACCCTATATATATCCAGGGACCGTCTTGGTCGTGATCGTATGGTAGTTGGATTGGACCTTATATAGATCCAGGGACCGTCTTGGTCGTGATCGTATGGTAGTTGGATTGGACCTTATATAGAACCAGGTACCGTCTTGGTCGTGATCGTATGGTAGTTGGATTGGACCTTATATAGATCCAGAGACCGTCTTGGTCGTGATCGTATGGTAGTTGGATTGGACCTTATATAGAACCAGGTACCGTCTTGGTCGTGATCGTATGGTAGTTGGATTGGACCTTATATAGAACCAGGTACCGTCTTGGTCGTGATCGTATGGTAGTTGGATTGGACCTTATATAGATCCAGGTACCGTCTTGGTCGTGATCGTATGGTAGTTGGATTGGACCTTATATAGATCCAGAGACCGTCTTGGTCGTGATCGTATGGTAGTTGGATTGGACCTTATATAGAACCAGGTACCGTCTTGGTCGTGATCGTATGGTAGTTGGATTGGACCTTACATAGAACCAGAGACCGTCTTGGTCGTGATCGTATGGTAGTTGGATTGGACCTTATATAGAACCAGGTACCGTCTTGGTCGTGATCGTATGGTAGTTGGATTGGACCTTATATAGAACCAGGTACCGTCTTGGTCGTGATCGTATGGTAGTTGGATTGGACCTTATATAGATCCAGGGACCGTCGTGGTCGTGATCGTATGGTAGTTGGATTGCACCTTATATAGATCCAGAGACCGTCTTGGTCGTGATCGTATGGTAGTTGGATTGGACCTTATATAGATCCAGGGACCGTCTTGGTCGTGATCGTATGGTAGTTGGATTGGACCTTATATAGATCCAGGTACCGTCTTGGTCGTGACCGTATGGTAGTTGGATTGGACCTTATATAGAACCAGGTACCGTCTTGGTCGTGATCGTATGGTAGTTGGATTGGACCTTATATAGAACCAGGTACCGTCTTGGTCGTGGTCGTATGGTAGTTGGATTGGACCTTATATAGAACCAGGTACCGTCTTGGTCGTGATCGTATGGTAGTTGGATTGGACCTTATATAGATCCAGAGACCGTCTTGGTCGTGATCGTATGGTACTTGGATTGGACCTGATATAGAACCAGGTACCGTCTTGGTCGTGATCGTATGGTAGTTGGATTGGACCTTATATAGAACCAGGTACCGTCTTGGTCGTGATCGTATGGTAGTTGGATTGGACCTTATATAGAACCAGGTACCGTCTTGGTCGTGATCGTATGGTAGTTGGATTGGACTTTATATAGAACAAGGTACCGTCTTGGTCGTGAACGTATGGTAGTTGGATTGGACCTTATATAGAACCAGGTACCGTCTTGGTCGTGATGGTATGGTAGTTGGATTGGACCTTATATAGAAGCAGGTACCGTCTTGGTCGTGATCGTATGGTAGTTGGATTGGACCTTATATAGAACCAGGTACCGTCTTGGTCGTGATCGTATGGTAGTTGGATTGGACCTTATATAGAACCAGGTACCGTCTTGGTCGTGATCGCATGGTAGTTGGATTGGACCTTATATAGAACCAGGTACCGTCTTGGTCGTGATCGTATGGTAGTTGGATTGGACCTTATATAGATCCAGGGACCGTCTTGGTCGTGATCGTCTGGTAGTTGGATTGGACTTTATATAGAACCAGGTACCGTCTTGGTCGTGATCGTATGGTAGTTGGATTGGACCTTATATAGAACCAGGTACCGTCTTGGTCGTGATGGTATGGTAGTTGGATTGGACCTTATATAGAACCAGGGACCGTCTTGGTCGTGATCGTATGGTAGTTGGATTGGACCTTATATAGAACCAGGTACCGTCTTGGTCGTGATCGTATGGTAGTTGGATTGGACCTTATATAGAAACAGGTACCGTCTTGGTCGTGATCGTATGGTAGTTGGATTGGACCTTATATAGAACCAGGTACCGTCTTGGTCGTGATCGTATGGTAGTTGGATTGGACCTTATATAGAACCAGGTACCGTCTTGGTCGTGATCGTATGGTAGTTGTATTGGACCTTATATAGAACCAGGTACCGTCTTGGTCGTGATCGTATGGTAGTTGGATTGGACCTTATATAGAACCAGGTACTGTCTTGGTCGTGATCGTATGGTAGTTGGATTGGACCTTATATAGAACCAGGTACCGTCTTGGTCGTGATCGTATGGTAGTTGGATTGAACCTTATATAGAACCAGGTACCGTCTTGGTCGTGATCGTATGGTAGTTGGATTGGACCTTATATAGATCCAGGGACCGTCTTGGTCGTGATCGTATGGTAGTTGGATTGGACCTTATATAGATCCAGAGACCGTCTTGGTCGTGATCGTATGGTAGTTGGATTGGACCTTATATATATCCAGGGACCGTCTTGGTCGTGATCGTATGGTAGTTGGATTGGATCTTATATAGAACCAGGTACCGTCTTGGTCGTGATCGCATGGTAGTTGGATTGGACCTTATATAGAACCAGGTACCGTCTTGGTCGTGATCGTATGGTAGTTGGATTGGACCTTATATAGAACCAGGTACCGTCTTGGTCGTGATCGTATGGTAGTTGGATTGGACCTTATATAGATCCAGAGACCGTCTTGGTCGTGATCGTATGGTAGTTGGATTGGACTTTATATAGAACCAGGTACCGTCTTGGTCGTGATCGTATGGTAGTTGGATTGGACCTTATATAGATCCAGAGACCGTCTTGGTCGTGATCGTATGGTAGTTGGATTGGACCTTATATAGAACCAGGTACCGTCTTGGTCGTGATCGTATGGTAGTTGGATTGGACCTTATATAGAACCAGGTACCGTCTTGGTCGTGATCGTATGGTAGTTGTATTGGACCTTATATAGAACCAGGTACCGTCTTGGTCGTGATCGTATGGTAGTTGGATTGGACCTTATATAGAACCGGGTACCGTCTTGGTCGTGATCGTATGGTAGTTGGATTGGACCTTATATAGATCCAGGTACCGTCTTGGTCGTGATAGTATGGTAGTTGGATTGGACCTTATATAGATCCAGAGACCGTCTTGATCGTGATCGTACGGTAGTTGGATTGGACCTTATATAGATCCAGGTACCGTCTTGGTCGTGATCGTATGGTAGTTGGATTGGACCTTATATAGATCCAGAGACCGTCTTGGTCGTGATCGTATGGTAGTTGGATTGGACCTTATATAGATCCAGGGACCGTCTTGGTCGTGATCGTATGGTAGTTGGATTGGACCTTATATAGATCCAGAGACCGTCTTGGTCGTGATCGTATGGTAGTTGGATTGGACCTTATATAGAACCAGGTACCGTCTTGGTCGTGATCGTATGGTAGTTGGATTGGACCTTATATAGATCCAGGGACCGTCTTGGTCGTGATCGTATGGTAGTTGGATTGGACCTTATATAGAACCAGGTACCGTCTTGGTCGTGATCGTATGGTAGTTGGATTGGACCTTATATAGAACCAGGTACCGTCTTGGTCGTGATCGTATGGTAGTTGGATTGGACCTTATATAGAACCAGGTACCGTCTTGGTCGTGATCGTATGGTAGTTGGATTGGACCTTATATATATCCAGGGACCGTCTTGGTCGTGATCGTATGGTAGTTGGATTGGACCTTATATAGAACCAGGTACCGTCTTGGTCGTGATCGTATGGTAGTTGGATTGGATCTTATATAGAACCAGGTACCGTCTTGGTCGTGATCGTATGGTAGTTGGATTGGACCTTATATAGAACCAGGTACCGTCTTGGTCGTGATCGTATGGTAGTTGGATTGGACCTTATATAGATCCAGGGACCGTCTTGGTCGTGATCGTATGGTAGTTGGATTGGACCTTATATAGAACCAGGGACCGTCTTGGTCGTGATCGTATGGTAGTTGGATTGGACCTTATATAGAACCAGGTACCGTCTTGGTCGTGATCGTATGGTAGTTGGATTGGACCTTATATAGATCCAGGGACCGTCTTGGTCGTGATCGTATGGTAGTTGGATTGGACCTTATATAGAACCAGGTACCTTCTTGGTCGTGATCGTATGGTAGTTGGATTGGACCTTATATAGAACCAGGTACCGTCTTGGTCGTGATCGTATGGTAGTTGGATTGGACCTTATATAGAACCAGGTACCGTCTTGGTCGTGATCGTATGGTAGTTGGATTGGACCTTATATAGATCCAGGGACCGTCTTGGTCGTGATCGTATGGTAGTTGGATTGGACCTTATATAGAACCAGGTACCGTCTTGGTCGTGATCGTATGGTAGTTGGATTGGACCTTATATAGAACCAGGTACCGTCTTGGTCGTGATCGTATGGTAGTTGGATTGGACCTTATATAGAACCAGGTACCGTCTTGGTCGTGATCGTATGGTAGTTGGATTGGACCTTATATATATCCAGGGACCGTCTTGGTCGTGATCGTATGGTAGTTGGATTGGACCTTATATAGAACCAGGTACCGTCTTGGTCGTGATCGTATGGTAGTTGGATTGGATCTTATATAGAACCAGGTACCGTCTTGGTCGTGATCGTATGGTAGTTGGATTGGACCTTATATAGAACCAGGTACCGTCTTGGTCGTGATCGTATGGTAGTTGGATTGGACCTTATATAGATCCAGGGACCGTCTTGGTCGTGATCGTATGGTAGTTGGATTGGACCTTATATAGAACCAGGGACCGTCTTGGTCGTGATCGTATGGTAGTTGGATTGGACCTTATATAGAACCAGGTACCGTCTTGGTCGTGATCGTATGGTAGTTGGATTGGACCTTATATAGATCCAGGGACCGTCTTGGTCGTGATCGTATGGTAGTTGGATTGGACCTTATATAGAACCAGGTACCTTCTTGGTCGTGATCGTATGGTAGTTGGATTGGACCTTATATAGAACCAGGTACCGTCTTGGTCGTGATCGTATGGTAGTTGGATTGGACCTTATATAGAACCAGGTACCGTCTTGGTCGTGATCGTACGGTAGTTGGATTGGACCCTATATAGAACCAGGTACCGTCTTGGTCGTGATCGTATGGTAGTTGGATTGGACCTTATATAGAACCAGGTACCGTCTTGGTCGTGATCGTATGGTAGTTGGATTGGACCTTATATAGATCCAGGGACCGTCTTGGTCGTGATCGTATGGTAGTTGGATTGGACCTTATATAGAACCAGGTACCGTCTTGGTCGTGATCGTATGGTAGTTGGATTGGACCTTATATAGAACCAGGTACCGTCTTGGTCGTGATCGTATGGTAGTTGGATTGGACCTTATATAGAACCAGGTACCGTCTTGGTCGTGATCGTATGGTAGTTGGATTGGACCTTATATATATCCAGGGACCGTCTTGGTCGTGATCGTATGGTAGTTGGATTGGACCTTATATAGAACCAGGTACCGTCTTGGTCGTGATCGTATGGTAGTTGGATTGGATCTTATATAGAACCAGGTACCGTCTTGGTCGTGATCGTATGGTAGTTGGATTGGACCTTATATAGATCCAGGGACCGTCTTGTTCGTGATCGTATGGTAGTTGGATTGGACCTTATATAGAACCAGGGACCGTCTTGGTCGTGATCGTATGGTAGTTGGATTGGACCTTATATAGAACCAGGTACCGTCTTGGTCGTGATCGCATGGTAGTTGGATTGGACCTTATATAGAACCAGGTACCGTCTTGGTCGTGATCGTATGGTAGTTGGATTGGACCTTATATAGATCCAGGGACCGTCTTGGTCGTGATCGTATGGTAGTTGGATTGGACCTTATATAGAACCAGGTACCGTCTTGGTCGTGATCGTATGGTAGTTGGATTGGACCTTATATAGATCCAGAGACCGTCTTGGTCGTGATCGTATGGTAGTTGGATTGGACCTTATATAGAACCAGGTACCGTCTTGGTCGTGATCGTATGGTAGTTGGATTGGACCTTATATAGATCCAGGGACCGTCTTGGTCGTGATCGTATGGTAGTTGGATTGGACCTTATATAGAACCAGGTACCGTCTTGGTCGTGATCGTATGGTAGTTGGATTGGACCTTATATAGAACCAGGTACCGTCTTGGTCGTGATCGTATGGTAGTTGGATTGGACCCTATATAGAACCAGGTACCGTCTTGGTCGTGATCGTATGGTAGTTGGATTGGACCTTATATAGAACCAGGTACCGTCTTGGTCGTGATCGTATGGTAGTTGGATTGGACCTTATATAGATCCAGGGACCGTCTTGGTCGTGATCGTATGGTAGTTGGATTGGACCTTATATAGAACCAGGGACCGTCTTGGTCGTGATCGTATGGTAGTTGGATTGGACCTTATATAGAACCAGGTACCGTCTTGGTCGTGATCGTATGGTAGTTGGATTGGACCTTATATAGATCCAGGGACCGTCTTGGTCGTGATCGTATGGTAGTTGGATTGGACCTTATATAGAACCAGGTACCTTCTTGGTCGTGATCGTATGGTAGTTGGATTGGACCTTATATAGAACCAGGTACCGTCTTGGTCGTGATCGTATGGTAGTTGGATTGGACCTTATATAGAACCAGGTACCGTCTTGGTCGTGATCGTATGGTAGTTGGATTGGACCCTATATAGAACCAGGTACCGTCTTGGTCGTGATCGTATGGTAGTTGGATTGGACCTTATATAGAACCAGGTACCGTCTTGGTCGTGATCGTATGGTAGTTGGATTGGACCTTATATAGATCCAGGGACCGTCTTGGTCGTGATCGTATGGTAGTTGGAATGGACCTTATATAGAACCAGGTACCGTCTTGGTCGTGATCGTATGGTAGTTGGATTGGACCTTATATAGAACCAGGTACCGTCTTGGTCGTGATCGTATGGTAGTTGGATTGGACCTTATATAGAACCAGGTACCGTCTTGGTCGTGATCGTATGGTAGTTGGATTGGACCTTATATATATCCAGGGACCGTCTTGGTCGTGATCGTATGGTAGTTGGATTGGACCTTATATAGAACCAGGTACCGTCTTGGTCGTGATCGTATGGTAGTTGGATTGGACCTTATATAGAACCAGGTACCGTCTTGGTCGTGATCGTATGGTAGTTGGATTGGACCTTATATAGATCCAGGGACCGTCTTGTTCGTGATCGTATGGTAGTTGGATTGGACCTTATATAGAACCAGGGACCGTCTTGGTCGTGATCGTATGGTAGTTGGATTGGACCTTATATAGATCCAGGGACCGTCTTGGTCGTGATCGTATGGTAGTTGGATTAGACCTTATATAGATCCAGGGACCGTCTTGGTCGTGATCGTATGGTAGTTGGATTGGACCTTATATAGATCCAGGTACCGTCTTGGTCGTGATCGTATGGTAGTTGGATTGGACCTTATATAGAACCAGGTACCGTCTTGGTCGTGATCGTATGGTAGTTGGATTGGACCTTATATAGATCCAGGGACCGTCTTGGTCGTGATCGTATGGTAGTTGGATTGGACCTTATATAGAACCAGGGACCGTCTTGGTCGTGATCGTATGGTAGTTGGATTGGACCTTATATAGATCCAGGGACCGTCTTGGTCGTGATCGTATGGTAGTTGGATTGGACCTTATATAGATCCAGGGACCGTCTTGGTCGTGATCGTATGGTAGTTGGATTGGACCTTATATAGAACCAGGGACCGTCTTGGTCGTGATCGTATGGTAGTTGGATTGGACCTTATATAGAACCAGGGACCGTCTTGGTCGTGATCGTATGGTAGTTGGATTGGACCTTATATAGATCCAGGGACCGTCTTGGTCGTGATCGTATGGTAGTTGGATTGGACCTTATATAGATCCAGGGACCGTCTTGGTCGTGATCGTATGGTAGTTGGATTGGACCTTATATAGATCCAGGGACCGTCTTGGTCGTGATCGTTTGGTAGTTGGATTGGACCTTATATAGAACCAGGTACCGTCTTGGTCGTGATCGTATGGTAGTTGGATTGGACCTTATATAGATCCAGGGACCGTCTTGGTCGTGATCGTATGGTAGTTGGATTGGACCTTATATAGAACCAGGTACCGTCTTGGTCGTGATCGTATGGTAGTTGGATTGGACCTTATATAGATCCAGAGACCGTCTTGGTCGTGATCGTATGGTAGTTGGATTGGACCTTATATAGATCCAGGTACAGTCTTGGTCGTGATCGTATGGTAGTTGGATTGGACCTTATATAGAACCAGGTACCGTCTTGGTCGTGATCGTATGGTAGTTGGATTGGACCTTATATAGAACCAGGTACCGTCTTGGTCGTGATCGTATGGTAGTTGGATTGGACCTTATATAGATCCAGAGACCGTCTTGGTCGTGATCGCATGGTAGTTGGATTGGACCTTATATAGAACCAAGTACCGTCTTGGTCGTGATCGTATGGTAGTTGGATTGGACCTTATATAGATCCAGAGACCGTCTTGGTCGTGATCGTATATGGTAGTTGGATTGGACCTTACATAGATCCAGGTACAGTCTTGGTCGTGATCGTATGGTAGTTGGATTGGACCTTATATAGAACCAGGTACCGTCTTGGTCGTGATCGTATGGTAGTTGGATTGGACCTTATATAGATCCAGGGACCGTCTTGGTCGTGATCGTATGGTAGTTGGATTGGACCTTATATAGAACCAGGGACCGTCTTGGTCGTGATCGTATGGTAGTTGGATTGGACCTTATATAGATCCAGGGACCGTCTTGGTCGTGATCGTATGGTAGTTGGATTGGACCTTATATAGATCCAGGGACCGTCTTGGTGGTGATCGTATGGTAGTTGGATTGGACCTTATATAGAACCAGGGACCGTCTTGGTCGTGATCGTATGGTAGTTGGATTGGACCTTATATAGAACCAGGGACCGTCTTGGTCGTGATCGTATGGTAGTTGGATTGGACCTTATATAGATCCAGGGACCGTCTTGGTGGTGATCGTATGGTAGTTGGATTGGACCTTATATAGAACCAGGGACCGTCTTGGTCGTGATCGTATGGTAGTTGGATTGGACCTTATATAGAACCAGGGACCGTCTTGGTCGTGATCGTATGGTAGTTGGATTGGACCTTATATAGATCCAGGGACCGTCTTGGTCGTGATCGTATGGTAGTTGGATTGGACCTTATATAGATCCAGGGACCGTCTTGGTCGTGATCGTATGGTAGTTGGATTGGACCTTATATAGATCCAGGGACCGTCTTGGTCGTGATCGTTTGGTAGTTGGATTGGACCTTATATAGAACCAGGTACCGTCTTGGTCGTGATCGTATGGTAGTTGGATTGGACCTTATATAGATCCAGGGACCGTCTTGGTCGTGATCGTATGGTAGTTGGATTGGACCTTATATAGAACCAGGTACCGTCTTGGTCGTGATCGTATGGTAGTTGGATTGGACCTTATATAGATCCAGAGACCGTCTTGGTCGTGATGGTATGGTAGTTGGATTGGACCTTATATAGATCCAGGTACAGTCTTGGTCGTGATCGTATGGTAGTTGGATTGGACCTTATATAGAACCAGGTACCGTCTTGGTCGTGATCGTATGGTAGTTGGATTGGACCTTATATAGAACCAGGTACCGTCTTGGTCGTGATCGTATGGTAGTTGGATTGGACCTTATATAGATCCAGAGACCGTCTTGGTCGTGATCGCATGGTAGTTGGATTGGACCTTATATAGAACCAGGTACCGTCTTGGTCGTGATCGTATGGTAGTTGGATTGGACCTTATATAGATCCAGAGACCGTCTTGGTCGTGATCGTATGGTAGTTGGATTGGACTTTATATAGAACCAGGTACCGTCTTGGTCGTGATCGTATATGGTAGTTGGATTGGACCTTACATAGATCCAGGTACAGTCTTGGTCGTGATCGTATGGTAGTTGGATTGGACCTTATATAGAACCAGGTACCGTCTTGGTCGTGATCGTATTGTAGTTGGATTGGACCTTATATAGAACCAGGTACCGTCTTGGTCGTGATCGTATGGTAGTTGGATTGGACCTTATATAGATCCAGAGACCGTCTTGGTCGTGATCGTATGGTAGTTGGATTGGACCTTATATAGAACCAGGTACCGTCTTGGTCGTGATCGTATGGTAGTTGGATTGGACCTTATATAGATCCAGAGACCGTCTTGGTCGTGATCGTATGGTAGTTGGATTGGACCTTATATAGAACCAGGTACCGTCTTGGTCGTGATCGTATATGGTAGTTGGATTGGACCTTATATAGAACCAGGTACCGTCTTGGTCGTGATCGTATGGTAGTTGGATTGGACCTTATATAGATCCAGGGACCGTCTTGGTCGTGATCGTATGGTAGCCCTGGATTACTATTCTATTACTGTCTTCTCCTGAGGAACTGTTCCACTCTGGTGTTGTTTGGTTGAGGTATAGTAGGCACTATAGTAGGTACTATACCTCACAAGACAACACTATTATAACATCTCATTCTGGAGATAAAAGTAAAACTGGTTAAATTCGTCGGCGTTTATATTGCCAAACCTCGCCATATTGACAGCAAAACGATAAACAGACTACCACCCCCATCTATTTCTTTTTTATGTCTTTATTGTCTTATTCTGCCTGTTAACATGTCACATTGACCAGGCTTCCAAGTGATTGAATTACAATATTGAAGTTACATAAAAAATATAATTGGGGCCGTCGTGGTCGTGATCGTATGGTAGTTGGATTTACAACTACCTATGTTATCAGTGCCTATCACCACTAACGTTGTGAGTTCGAATACCACTCAGGCGAAGTGTACTCCGCGATACAATATTATGTGATCAAGTTTGCCAGTGACTTACGGCAGGCCGGTTTTCTCTGGGTACTCCTGGTTCCTCCACCAATAAAACTGACCACCACGATATAGCTGAAGTATTGTTGAAAGTGGCGTTAAACACCATAAATCAAATCGAATCATCATCTAAGAATATAATTTCATTTACAATTAACATTATTTTAAATTTCTCAATAAAATAGATTTTGTACCACACCGATATATCAACAATACAACCTGCATATTAAAATATATGTTATAAAAAAAAGAGAGATCGAACTACCATGAAAAAACCTTGCGTCCGTTGTTTTACCTAATTCTACAATAAAAGTGGGTTACATTGTAATTTGTGGAAAGTATTTTGTTTAATGTAATAGATAAGTCATTTAATTCAATATTAGATTAATATAATTTATTTCATTATCAATATTAGGCGTCGTCTATTTTAACTGGTATAGTTCCCCGCGTCGCTAGGTATAGTCACCCGTTGTCAAGATTATACCGTATATATACACTGTTCAAAATTAGTATAAACACTAATCATGCATTCCAAATAAAGCATTTTCATGTTATGTACTAAAACTACTTATGCAACCAGTGACTATCGCCATTAGTTTAACGTTGTGAATTCGAATCCCGCTAATGGCGAGGTGTACTCGATACAACATTATGTGATAAAGTTTGTTATTGACTTGCGGCTGGTCGGTAGTTTTATCCAGGTACATCGGTCTCCTCCACCAATAAAACTGACCGCCACGATAAGCCCCTATAGGCTGAAATAGTGTTGAAAGTGGCGTTAAACACCATAACCCTAACCCTTTTAGGTCCATTCGTGCTGTTGTGAAAATAATGTTATAAGGGACCGACCATTTAACTTGCAGGGGGGTTATGGTTTTTTGTTTCGTTCAGAAAATTTTTTTCGGAAAACACAAGAGTTAGAATATTTTTTTTTTGTCGCGCAAAGCGCGAATTTTTTTTTCCAGATTTCAACATTAGGTTATATGACAAAAACTCTGAATCAGATTTGTTTTTAATCCTCCACCAAAATCAAAATATTTTTTTCAGCAACATTGGGAATCAGAATATTTTTTTAGAAAAAAACCCATAACCCCCCCCCCTTTTTTTTCAAGTTAAATGGTCGTTCCCTAATACAGATGAAAAACAAACATTTAAAACTGTGGAAATATATAATGGTTAAATATATTCTGTAATCAGCATTGAAGATCGTATGCAAAATGCTCATCATAAGGAGTTACTTATGAATCAATAGAGAGGTTAAGCAGCAAGTACTATTGTGCAAGTTGCATCATACATGTGGGGCGACGTTTACAAATAAGTACTTGCGTTTGGTATTTTGACATATATTTGAAGATTTTACATTTTGATAAAGTGTACCATAATAAACTATAGAATATGCATTTTCCTGTACATGTGATATTTTATCCTGTAAATAAGAGTAAACATGGTGCAAAGATTGCATTGTTTTCGTTGTAAGAATGAAAATGGCGGCATCCACAAAATGTCCTTTACTAATCAATTTATCCGTCCGTCCGTCCGTCCTTTCAGTTTCTATGCCGTATAATAACTTAAGAACCACATCATGGATGTTACTCATATATTCTAACACAATGTTGGATAAAGACCAACTAGTGGCGTATCTAGGGTATGGCAAGTAGTGCACGTGCCCTGGGCGCCACTGAGAGGTTTTAGTGCCTAATGTTCCCATATGGGAACGTCCTAAAAAAAGATTTTTTAAATAATTTTCTTGAAGTAATTTTGCAAAAACCATGTAATACACATAGACATGAATACCTGGAGAAATTATTAATAAATGTAAAACGGGAACTCTCTGTAGATTTTATTCATCTTTCTATCACATGTCTTGGAGTTATGATTTTATAGGAAAGTAAATCATATGCACATACATTATTTAATGTGTTCGTGTCCATATATATCTTAGTATACAATCCCATATGGTGACAACAGCTTTTATGTGTCGGTCCACTAGCTTTTACTATACACCGGCACATGCAAGCTGCTGCTATCATATTGTATAAACAGTGATAAACTGGGAGTAATTACTCCCAGGTATAAAAGTAGCGCAAATGATTTCACATATACGGAAGGCAGACCCCAAGATTGTTTTTATTTTCGTTTTTAGTTTGATGTGTATATTTTTTCTTTCTTCTTTTTTGAATTTATTATGACAAACATTTCATATAATATCACGATGGATATCCTTGATTGTAGCAAAACTGGTGCAGGACTAAGTCTTGCATAGGCAGCTTGTTGCGGTCGTATGATCCATCATGCTGCCCCAAGCGTTCCCATTAATTTTATGTCCAAATCAATTTTATATTTTTTTTTCTGAGTATAATATTCCTATATTTTGTAGATATTTAAATCTGGGTGTACATGTACATGTACTCCTAGTTTGTACATTGTAAAAAGGAAATGAGTGGTTAATTCTATAGCCAATATACAATTTGTTTCGACAAATTAAATATATTTTGAACAGATTAAGAGAAAAACATACATGTAGAATAGCATAGCATAGCATAGCATAGCATAGCATAGCATAGCATAGCATAGCATAGCATAGCATAGCATAGCATAGCATAGAATAGAATAGAATAGAATAGAATAGAATAGAATAGAATAGAATAGAATAGAATAGAATAGAATAGAATAGAATAGAATAGAATAGAATAGAATAGAATAGAATGTATTGCCTAATCATAGGGCCCACATGAGGCATCATTAACAATACAAACATTCATGATTGATAAATGAGACATACACACAAAAGAAAAAGGACATAGTTTAAGGTTTTTATATTTCTACTGTGTTTTTTGGGCCGAATATCGGCCCCAATCCCAATGTGAAATGTGAAGTTTTTGCCCCAATTTAATGGGGGGAAATTCCTAATAGCGTGGTGATAAAATTATTCGTAAAAACTGGTTAATAAAAGCTTTTTCAAATAAAATTAAAAGTCAAACATTTTCACGCTTATGACCTGGTTTCTATTTCTTTTGATTAACCAAGCGAAATACTACGGACAAGATACCGGGAACCAGTACAGTATATTGGGTCGTTTGATTTGTTTACGACTTCAGAAAAACGAAAGCGGAAATCTGTAGTATTTGGAATAAATGTTTATTTAAATAAATTTAATATAAAATGTTAATAAAAAAATAGTATATATGTTATGTGATTTGCTAAAAATACAAATGTCACGATGTTGCATAATTCTAAATAATTTGTTAAGAAATTGACCAGTAATGATGGAAGCAAGTAGGCCTACATACAACTTGTAACTTGAATCCGTTGAATTAAAAAAAGGTTTTTACTTCCCTCAGGAGAAAAATGAGGTTGATGACGTTAATAAAGCTAGTGAAACTGTTTGTGCTTTGAAGTGAGTCCGACCCACTACTGTACCGGTGATGTCGTCTATCTAATCACATTTGAAACAAAAACTATTCCAGGTATTCCAATAGATGTTGTTGCAGTTAATTATGCTGTTTTTGCAATTAGTATCTAATTAATTATTACCTGTGATGTACCTGTATTTTATGTCAAATATTGCAGAAAAAGGGAAAATATTTGAGTGAAGTAAGTGTTATTAATAAAAATTAGAAATTGGAATGAAATTTGTTTTCATATGAAGTGAAATCAAGTATGACATACATAGTAAAATATCTTTTTAAAAAAATATTTGTACCTTTGAAAAAAACATGAATCATAAGAATTTCATTACAAATGAATAGTAACAAACATAAGCTAAGACATGCTTGTTTATTATTTCATGTAGTTTAAAAAATAAATAATAAGTTCTATGGATGTTGAAATATAAATGTATTGATAGAGATATCACTTATTCATGTATGTATCTATATGTTTTTTTTATTAGAATAAAAATGATAAATTAATATATATTAGTTCTCCATTCTCTAATAAAGGTTTACCTGAAGTTAATGAAATTTTGTTAATACACCCTAAGCCCCAATGTTTGCACATTGTTTATACAATAATTATACAGCTATTCCCACTTGAAATTTTAGATTTCTTTAATGAATTTTTAAAATAGTGGGATTAGGTGGTGTCAACCCTACCGGTCACCGACACTAAGTACTGATACACCATGCCCAGAAGTTGAACGCCTTGGTACCATTGCGAATGTCACTCCAAAATCAACCAATTAAAATTCTTTATTACCTAACAGCTTCAAATGACATCCTACAACATGTAAATAGTGCAAATAGTGGTAATGTTGATATTCGCAATCTGACTGTCACTCTGATTCGGACAGTTGTGCTCCAGAGGTCATGGTACCAGATGCCAGGGTGTTCAGTTCAATGAAAAATGAACAAAATTACCCATGGCTATATGACAGTGTGGTACACCAAGGGTATTAGATGTAAGTTTTGTGGTCATTCTTGCTCATCACAAGAATGTGTTACTGTTGGCATTAACCTTAGATTATGGTATACTGTTCCCGAGTACTCGTGAAATGAGACTCTTTTGACTGCCTTATTTCCTCCTGTTAAACGTACAATGTCGGAAATGTGCAAATAAATTAGCTTGAGGAACACTCAGGGTGATAATCGTGAAATGAAAATACCCACATAACTTTTAAAAGCTCCTCCCTCTCTTCCTTTTGACTTTTATAAATTACTTGCAATTTATGCAACGTTTAATTCGTACAATGTCAAGGGTCACCACCTTTTTTTGTACTGCTTGTGATATATATGATTTTCCTCTTATTTTTGCTTTATACATTATTTTGGTCATTATATTTATTTTGTACTTTCATTTCAGACACGTGTAGGCGGGAAGGTCTAAAACGCGGAAGTGGGCAAACACGGAAGTAAGCCCAAAATGGGTACTTGAAAGATCATATCTTGAAAAGTACTCAACCTAGGATAAAAATCTAAGCGGATTCTAAAAGTTATTGTTAAGATCTATCTTTCAAAGAAATAAATATTTTATTATTTAGGTACTTAAAAGTTGACCGGAAGTGTCAAAAATGAGAACGGGCAATGGACAAAATGTTGACTTTGATCTCAAATGTATCAAAATTCAAAGACCCCGGTCAAAAACCATTTAGATATTCTTAAAGACAATTTTATACTCTATCAGACGATATGAAAATCTTTATGCTAGAATATTAGATAAAAGCATAATCTTGACCGGAAGCCTACCTTTTCAGAGTTAGACGTCGGCTAATTTTCAACTTTGATTTCAAATTTCTCAAAATTCAAGGAACCCGGTCAAAAACCGTTTAAATATTCTTAAAGACAATTTTATACTCTATCAGATGATATAAATATGATTTTATGGAAATATTGGTGGAAAACACAATCTTGACCGGAAGCCTACCTTTTCAGAGTTATCCATCGGCGAATGTTCAACTTTGATCTCAAATTTCTCAAAATTCAAGGAACCCGGTCAACAACCGTTTACATATTCTTAAAGACAATTTTATACTCTATCTGATGATATAAAAATATTTTTGTTAAGGTATTAGATAAAAGCACAATGTTGACCGGAAGCCTACCTTTTCATAGTTGGTCACTGGCAATTTAATCCTCCATCTTACTTATTGATTACATATAATTCCATTACTCCGACAAATTTCACAATTTATATTATATATTTAACCATATTAAAATCTTTTTACTACTATTGGGCACTTGCTTCAAATTTAAATTGAAATAATGTTTTATTTGTAACAGATTGTCAAAAGCTATGATTATCTTTAATTGGATATGATCAAATACAAATACAATATCATTAATTGAAGTGATTGAGCAACACTGAGATAGCGTCGGTAAATATCAAAGACGATAAAACAGTAATTAAAAAAGAATGTGACGACACGGTTAATCAGGCACCTGCAATAAATTTTCCTGTTTTTAATACTGATAGCAGTCAGCAAAGTTTGGCAAGATTTATAGTGGAAAATAATTTAATAACTTTAGTTCCCCAACAAGGTGCTTTCATTGTTAATGGTCAAAAAGGAAAATATTGTGTTACATTATTCCCAAAAGAAACTTGTCAATGTGTATCTACTTCAACATGTTACCATATTGTGGTAACTAAAATGAGCATAGGTTTAGAAGCAATTCAGAAAAACAGGGTAGTTAATTTAAGAGCTCTTTCAAAGAATAGTAAGAATAAAATAGAAAAAAAATCAGGCAGAAAACAACCTAGGGTTAATGATTATGAAATTGAATTTGAACAGGTGTCCTATAATTATTAGCTACCATAATTATTAGCTACTTTTTGACGTTCGGAACTAGATTTTCGTAAACCACTAAGGTGTTCCAACTGATAGCCATGAAAATTAGCTACCTTAATAATACATTAAAAATACTATGCCAGTTATTGCCCTTTTACCATGTTTTGATAGATTCTTGGTAATTAGTATTTTTGAACGAAAAAAGGTGGGTGGATGTAGGCGAGGAAATCTATTTAATTAAATAGATTTATCCCAGAAATGGATAGCAAACTCCTATTCATTCATTTACACCAAGGATTTATATATATATATATACGTCTGAAAATTAAACCAAACAGTGTTAGAATTAGATTTTAGAGCTGTCAAATTTTTGTTCTTCCCTCGACGGGATTTGAACCCACACCATTGTTACACTGCAGCACCATTCGCTTAGCCTTACGTCCAGCGCCCTAGACCACTCGACTACATCCACTCCCTAAAAAAGGAGCTTCAATAGTCGTAGTGTTACCTTGTCTCGTAAGGCAAATCTAGGGATAGGCGTAAGACATGTGTATAAGCGTGTGTAGATGGTACATATATACTTAATATTATAATTTGACAGCAATCTAACTCAGCAATTTTTAATATATTAGATAGGATAATGAAGAATTATTCATTATACAGTCACAGGAAATAAAGTATATTATACAAACGTCTAGAAGCAAGTGACAACCATACAATATATCTGTCCCACTGGATCTCAAAGTTACTTTAAAGGATACTAGGTTAATACTAAATATTATATACGTCTGAAAATTAAACCAAACAGTGTTAGAATTAGATTTTAGAGCTGTCAAATTTTTGTTCTTCCCTCGACGGGATTTGAACCCACACCATTGTTACACTGCAGCACCATTCGCTTAGCCTTACGTCCAGCGCCCTATTTTTTTTTTTTTTTTTTTTTTTTTTTTATCTTTATTTAAAATAATTCATATACATTACATTAAAAACAATTTCTAATACATAATTATATTACAGTTATAATGCTATTTATGTAATTCGAAGTTTACTCCTAAATTAATTAATGAGTTACATATTAAAAACAATTACACCATTTGTTTCTTGTACGATAGTATTATTTGACAGAAAGTTCTTTTCAAACACTTTTCTCATATCTTTTAATTTACATAGGTATTCATAAAAATATACAACATAATGTTTTAAAGTATATGAAAATAGTCTAATCAAGTCAATATTATTCTGTCCATTTTTAACTAAATTTCTCCTTCGTAATACACAATATCTAGCAATTGATAACATGAAATTTAGAAATATTACATTTACACCTTTCATTGTATTTGTGAGTCCAAACATAAATATTTCTTCATATACTACCAAAGTCATCTTATCTGAGTTACAGTTCTCAAACAAAATTTCAATTTTTTCTTGAATGTGTTGATGAAATTCTACAAGTTGTTCACAAGAAATAAACAAATGTGTAATACTTTCTATTTCATTTCCACATATTTCACATTCTTCATAATCTATCAGTTTCATTTTCATTAATTTAGTATTGGTAAATATACTGTGATGTGCAATTTTAAAATCTACTTCTATCATTTTAGAAGGTTTCCAATGGAAATTAACAATTGTCCATATTCTATATAATTCAGTTTCTTCTATATCAAAAATTTCTTTCCATTTCTCATAACATATTGGTAATTCATATAGCTTTTCTACAACCATCACATACAATTGTTTTGTTGTACATAATTTGAAATCTAATATTTTACTATCTCTATTTACATTAATATCTACAGTTCTATTGTTTTTCCTGTTGTGTATTTCAGTTTGAATAGTTTTAGTCCAATCTTCTGGTATTGCAGACTTAAGTACATCTATTCTTTTTACAATATCATTACTATCACAATCACTATCTATATTACATATCATTTCAACAATTGCTTTGTTTGGTAAAAAACCTGTCTTGACTTCATAACATATATCTTTCAATTGTACTATACCAGCTTTTATAAAATCATGCCATATGATAATCTTTCCACAATGTAATATTTCAGGGTTATAAAATAATGGTTGATCATAAATGTTTTCAATACTATGTTGAAAAATAACATGTTCTCTGATATTATTAAAAGATTTCAGCATTTCTCTGTAAATGTTTGGAACACATAACATAGCTTTATCTGGTAATGTCATATATATTATTTCATCCCCTAATTTCATATCATATATCTTTGATAAAAAGTATTTAAAAATATATTTCCATAATACATTACAGTCATTATCTAAAAATCGTATCATAAACGACTACATCCACTCCCTACAAAAGGAGCTTCAATAGTCGTAGTGTTACCTTGTCTCGTAAGGCAAATCTAGGGATAGGCGTAAGACATGTGTATAAGCGTGTGTAGATGGTACATATATACTTAATATTATAATTTGACAGCAATCTAACTCAGCAATTTTTAATATATTGGATAGGATAATGAAGAATTATTCATTATACAGTCACAGGAAATAAAGTATATTATACAAACGTCTAGAAGCAAGTGACAACCATACAATATATCTGTCCCACTGGATCTCAAAGTTACTTTAAAGGATACTAGGTTAATACTAAATATTATATACGTCTGAAAATTAAACCAAACAGTGTTAGAATTAAATTTTAGAGCTGTCAAATATATACGTCTGAAAATTAAACCAAACAGCATTAGAATTAGATTTTTGAGCTGTCAAATTTTTGTTCTTCCCTCGACTATATATATATATATAAATCCTTGTTTACATGGAGCAAAATCTGGATGAAAATAAGTTATTTCGATATAAAATATATGATTGATTGATAGATTGATTGGTTGGTGTTTAACGTCCAGCGAGCATTTTTTCAGCTATATTCAGGACGAGAACATTAAAAAATTTAAACGCCACGGGACTCGAAACAAGGAAAGGTGTATGGGTAGGGACGAATAATTTAGCCATTGCAACAGGTCTCATATGCTCATAATGAGCTGTTACAGTACACTGGGTTCTTTAACGTGCGAAGAGGATGGCAATCTCTCAACACGGGACCTCGGTATTATTTACGTCTCGTCCGAAGGACGGGTTGGTTGTGAATTTATACATCCCGCACAACCGACGGACGCCCCTTCAAGACGAAGAAGCTCTCGGTCCCATTTCTATACACCAGGGTTCCCGCGGGGTTGTATATATATATCTATAATATAAATAAATTCAAGTCTAATAATATTTTTAAAAAATATATATATTTATAGTGACATGAACAAGTTTCTATATATCAATCACCATATTATTTATCTGTACATAATGCATTTTCTGCTTTGCATATATACAAAAATGTGTATATCTATTCCATTTATATGTGTATTATCATAATGTGTAATATTGAATTAATTAATAAAATATGTTTATACTATATCTATTCCAAAGAAATAAGACGCTTAGTTATAACAAGCAATAACGCTCCTGTGGTGAAATAGTTACGAGTACTCGCATCATGTGCGGTAGATCGTGGTTTCGATCAACGATCTGATCAAACCAAAAACTATACAATTTATATTGGCACATGGCGTAAAAGAATAAAGGCAAAGACTAGTCAGCATAATTTCTTCATTACATGGGATAGAAGTCATGAAGTTTTCCATGAATATAAGCTACCTTGCATCTGTCCAGTGTATGACATAGGTTTCAAAGTGCTATCCATGAAAATAAACTACCTTGCACCGTTCAAACGTTAGCATAAGCATCTGAAGCTTGTCCATGAAAATTAGCTACTCGACCTTTCTTCATTGCATGGAATAGGAGTCATGACGTGTTCCATGAAAATATGCTACCTTACATCTGTTCATTGTATGACACAGGTGTCAAAGTGTTATCCATAAAAATAAACTACCTGGCACCATTCAAACATAAGCATAAACATGAGAAGTTTGCCCATGAAAATTAGCTACCTCGCATTCCTTCGTTACATTGGATAGGAGTCATGACGTTTTCCATGAAAATAAGCTACCTTACATCTGTTCAATGTATGACACAGGTGTCAAAGTGTTATCCATGAAAATAAACTACCTGGCACCATTCAAACATAAGCATAAGCAACAGAAGTTTGCCCATGAAAATTAGCTACCTCTCATTTCTTCGTTTCATGGTCCATGAAAATTAGCTACCTGCCCATGAAAATTAGCTACCTCGCATTCCTTCGTTACATTGGATAGGAGTCATGACGTTTTCCATGAAAATAAGCTACCTTACATCTGTTCAATGTATGACACAGGTGTCAAAGTGTTATCCATGAAAATAAACTACCTGGCACCATTCAAACATAAGCATAAGCAACAGAAGTTTGCCCATGAAAATTAGCTACCTCGCATTCCTTCGTTACATTGGAGGTTCCCCGCTGATTTGTTGTAACTTTTACTGTTGGAGAGATGTGACAGAATCAAAAATCATATATTTATTTGTTAAATTCGAAATTTATAAAAAAAAAAAATTAACAAAATCTATACTTTATTGAACATAAACTGTATAAGTGACCAGGTGAGTAATTCAGGCTCAGTTAAAATGACCCGCTAATTAAGAAATAAATCATGGAAGCCAGAATGTGTTTTGAGTTTTAACATGGATTGTTGGATATTAGTATTTTATCCCGAGCCAGAGGGATAAAATTTACTAATATCCGCCAACCCATGTTAAAACTCAAAACACATTCATGCTTCCATGATTTATTTCGATTCTGATATGTCTAAGATTACAAATACGGTAGTATACTTTGATTGGAAGACGGTAATTTATATTTACGTTTGCGGAAAGTGTCACACACCATTTATGCTGCCAATGGAAAAGTCAGTCACATTCACCGGCACATGTGTGAACGAGATTATACCATCGATAAATCGCTCGTTTGTCTACAAAGCGTAAGAAGGACGTCGTGTTAGAATTTGTGTTGTACTCTGGTATTCATCAAAGGTTTTGAGCAGACGTTGTCAAAGGGAACGTGAGCTATTGCGATCATTTGATCCGTCGTCCGTCTGTAAACCTTTCACATTTTAATCTTCTGCTCTGAAACCCCTTAGCTCAATGAACTGAAGCTTAGTAGGAAGCATCTATGCAAGGTTCTCTATAAAGATTTTTCATTTCGTCATGATCAATTAACAAACATGGCCACCATAGGCAATTCGTATTGCTGATTGGTTGATTTCTAAAACATCTTCACCTCTGAAATCGAATAGCCATAGGCAGTTATTGTTTCTGGTTGGTCAATTTCTAAAAATCTCTGAAACCGCTTGGCCAAATGAATTGAAACTTGGTAGGAAGCATATATGGAAGGTCCTCTATAAAGATTGTTCATTTCGGCTCAATTCGTAGCAAACATGGCCACCACAGGCAGTTCTTGATGCTGATTGGTCGATTCCTAAAAAAAATCTTCTCCTCTGAAACCGCTTGACCAAATGAACCTAATTTGGTAGGAATCATCTATGAAAGGCCCTCTATAAAGATTGCTCATTTAGTCCTGATCCCTTAGCAAACATGGTCGGCACAGGCAATTCTTGTTGCTGATTGGTCGATTTCTAAAACATCTTCTACTCTGAAACTGTTTGGCCAAATGAACCGAAACGTGGTAGGTAGCATCTATGGAAGGCCCTCTATAAAGATTGCTCATTTGGGATCCGTTAACAAACATGGCCAGCACAGGCAATTCTTGTTGCTGATTGGTCGATTCCTAAAATATCTTCTACTCTGAAACTGTTTGGCCAAATGAACCGAAACGTGGTAGGTAGCATCTATGGAAGGCCCTCTATAAAGATTGCTCATTTGGGATCCGTTAACAAACATGACCAGCACAGGCAATTCGTGTTGCTGATTGGTAGATTCCCTAAAAATCTTCTACTCCGAAACAGCTTGGCCAAATGAACCGAAACGTGGTAGGTAGCATCTATGGAAGGCCCACTATAAAGATTGCTCATTTTGGATCTGTTAACAAACATGGCCAGCACAGGCAATTCGTGTTGCTGATTGGTCGATTCATAAAAAATCTTCTCCTCTGAAACCGCTTGGCAAAATGAACCGAAACTTGATAGGTAGCAGCTATGGAAGGCCCTCTATAAAGAATGCTCATTTCGTCCCGATCCGTTAACAAACATGTCCACCACAGGCAATTCTTGTTGCTGATTGGTTGATTTCTAAAAAATATTCTCAACCTACTGAGCCTCTAGTCTATATATTGTATTGTATTATATGTATGCTAATGTTCCACCATGCCTGTCTGAGTTTTTCAATAAAATCTTTAAGAAATAACTTGTGTTAAGATACTTTGTGTGTGAGATATTATCATGTATATATGGCTGTTATTTAATTATTAAATTGGCAAGTATATGTGATACAAGTATCTGTACTTACAAAACATACCAGCATGATGCAAAATATTTATTTGGGCTATATTCAATGACATTACAGACATTTTCATATGTTGTACCAGCGTCTGGCAATCTACTTTCTAAAGGTTGAGTACATAATCCAAGTGATGAACAGTGCAGTGAAAGATAAATGAGGTGTAGACAGCTCTTTAAACCTCTCTCCCATCAAGGCCCAGATTCAATACAAACGCAAACCTCTAAACATTTTTTGATAAAGAATAGAGATACATGTACATAAGAAATTAGGATGCAGGCACCCTAAAGTACTACTGTTATTCCAAGATGTATAAATTTGTAGGCCCTTCTGAAGTTATATCCTCAAAACAGAAAAAAACAGAAATAAAATTAGATATTAATCTGTTATCAAAAACAAACAAATACAAAACAAAACAAACCAATCAAAAATATCAAAAAGAAAGACAAAAACCCAACATGAATGCACCTTTTATCAATTTGACTTAGTTCTATACGCATAATTTTCATAAGAGATACAGGTAACTAATTTACCTGGAAATTTTACATACATTTTGTATCTATCATATTAAACAATGAGTGTATCTTGTTTTCAAAGAAAACATTCAGATAGCTACATTGCTAAAAAGAGGTAATAAAAACGTAGATATCAAATTTAGTGCACATGAACGTTTCTGGAATAATCTTCATCAGGTAGCTCAAGATCAAAAGATTGGAAAGCCAAATAATTTAATAGTTTTGGGAGCACAAAATCTATGGGTATTGATGTTATGTAGGAGTTTCTTTTACACCTGGTAGAGATATTGGGAGTGCTGTTTTTATGATGTGGGTGTTGGTGCAGTCGGGGATGTTGTCTTGTGATTCTACGGTGAATACGGACTGACACTGTTGGGGAAGTTGGATTTTTGCTTTGTGTCAGCTGTGATCTGTCCATAGCTCCTCATTGGTGTGACATCTGTTTTGTCTGTACCTAAGGATTTTATATATAACAGCTTCTTTCATCACATATTGCCTAAGATTTTGACCAAGATATAATTTTTCTGGTAACCGATTCATGTCGAGCGACGCCGAGAAACTTACACTATAAGCGCGGACGTCTAAAACGCTTAGAACGATGTCTGTTTCTGCTCTTTTTAGACAATTTGCCAGTTGTTTTTTTTTAACTATAAGACATTGCAGAATAAACACAATATACATGTACGTACATTGTCGGGGAAATATAAAAACTGTACGTAACAGCTTTAGTGAGTGAGCGATTGTTTTTTAACGCCAACTCAGCAATTTTATAGCTATATCATGGCGAGACCAAGTTAATGAGATGATGATGATGTCCGCTTTTTTCTAGACCAACACGCTTAGTTTTTTTTTATAGTGTTAGCTAACGGAAACAACAGTCCGCGGATATACATGTCGCTCCACTCTGACACATTATCCTGATTCCGAAGCAACCAGTCTTTGCTCTTTCTCCTTAATTCTGCGTGCTTTGCATTATAAGCAACAAATACCAGTTGATAATCTTTGGTTTGAAATATGAATTTGTTTATATACATGTACTCAAAAAGTCGCTTTATACATATGTCTTCTGCCGAAGGATTGTGAAAGCGCGAAAAGTTGACCGTGCGTTGCGCAATGTATTTTGTATTGTTACGTTATCTTTTGTCATTTATGTAGACAACAGGGGCGGATCCAGGGGGGCGCGCATTCGGCGCGCGCACCCCCCCCCCCCCCCCCCTAAAATTTGAAAAAATAAGATTTTTTGGCATAAAATAGTGATTTTTCACACGAAATACCCCAATATAAGAATAAGAATAAGAATTTTTTATTGCCAATTAAGGGCCCACAAGGGGCAAACAATTTAATACAATGATTGAAATGATTGGAGACATACATGTAAACACACACAAAAAACAGGAAAACATATTTATGTTCAGTGACTGCACGGCCAGATCAGAGCCTATCAAATACCACCATAAATCAATTCATATTTAATATAATATTAGATGTATAATAACTATAATAATTCACCTAACCTAATGATATCTATAGGATCAATTGTGTCCTCGCAGCAAAAAACATCCTCTATAAAACTACCTAATTTTTTCAAAACTTGTTCATGTTCAATAGTAAATAGCCAGACAAATTTTGATGATGTGTCCATGTATCTAAAATTTGGACATAAGTCAATAACTTTATCAAAAAATTTTACTTTAATATTTTCATATAAGGGACAGTCGACAACAAAGTGAAATATATGTATTCGCTGAGAAACAGACCGGCAGAAATGCTCACCAAAGACTCTCATCGGTAGTGTAATCGTTAGCGTGCTCGCCTCGAATGCGGTAGATCGTGGGTTCGAGTCCCGATCGGGTCAAACCATGTTCTGTACACATATTTTGCCATCTTCCACATTCTGTTGGAAATTTATGATTTAGGGTTCTATTTTTACAAAATCCAAATAAGAAATTGTCATCAAGAGTGTGCAAATAGTTTCAGTTTCGAATTGAAATTAATCTAATAGCTACCAGTTCTTTAATATTGTAATAAATAAAGTTCCCAACTTTCATTATTAAATATATATGGAACATAATTTTATTTATTTCTTGAATTCAGAAGATAGTGTCAATAAGTAAGTAAATGAGTTAATTTCTTTATTTCAAGAGGGTAACACGGTTAGCAATAATAAAAGTGTGATTAATAATTATCATATATGATCTTATTAAGTTAAAGAATAATTTGCATAGTTTGAACATCACATAAATATTAAATTCTACCATATATAGTCCACCAATCTATATTTTAATAGCTGTAAAAATGATACATCGCGATGGTAAATTGAAAAAAGATAGTTTGTAACTTAATCACATGCTATACAGCCATATAGGTAGCATTTTGTTTCTCAACTATGAACACCACTAATATCTATTGTTTATTGTGTACAGATCCAGGGGGCGGATCTAGGATTTCAAGTTAGGGGGGGAGGGCGCACTTAAAAAAAATGCGCCGAGCGGAGGGAGGCGCGAAAATTTTTGGGGTATTTCGTGTGAAAAATAACGATTTTACGCCAAAAAAATAATATTTTTTTCCAATTTTAGGGGGGCCGCCCCCTGGATCCGCCCCTGAGATTTATATGTCTCTCTTTGTCAATCAGTAACTCTTTTCCTACTTATGTACATGCAGTTTTTCATTTTGTCTCTCCATTGGAAATACACAATCTGTATTTTGGTAAACATAATAAGGGAGACAAATCCTATAAGTTTGTGCTACAAGTAGCTAATTTTCAAATAATTTTCAGAAAATTAGCTACCGGAAGTTTGAGGTAGCTTATTTTTATGGGTAGCTAAAAATTTTACGACACCGGTCCCAAGCCCGGATGAAAAAGAGTGAGGGTTGTTTTATTTTTCTTGTTTCTTGATTCTTATTGACCTTTTCATAATGTATGATTTAATTGAGTAAATATGTTAGCTATAATTAATTGAATTATAAAATTATTCAATCAAATCAGGGCTGATAATTGGACACGTTTTTCTCCAAATCTGCTTCAAGAAAAGGTAGGCTTCCGGTCAAGTTCCTGTTTTTCAGCAATATGTTAATGAAATCAAACATATATCATAAGATTGTCTTTAAGAATATCTAACCGGTTTTTGACCAGACTCTTTGAATTTTGAGAAATTTGATATGAAAGTTGAAAATTCGCCGATGGATAACTCTGAAAAGGTAGGCTTCCGGTCAAGATTGTGTTTTCCACCAATATTTCCATAAAATCATATTTATATCATCTGATAGAGTATAAAATTGTCTTTAAGAATATTTAAACGGTTTTTGACCGGGTTCCTTGAATTTTGAGAAATTTGAAATCAAAGTTGAAAATTAGCCGACGGCTAACTCTGAAAAGGTAGGATTCCGGTCAATATTGTGCTTTTATCTAATATTTTAGCAAAAAGATTTTTACATCATCTGATAGAGTATAAAATTGTCTTTAAGAATATCTAAATGGTTTTTGACCGGGGTCTTTGAATTTTGATATATTTGAGATCAAAGTCAACATTTTGTCCATTGCCCGTTCTCATTTTTGACACTTCCGGTCAACTTTTAAGTACCTAAATAATAAAATATCTTATTATTTATTTCTTTAAAAGATAGATCTTAATACTAGCTTTTAGAATCCGTTTAGATATTTATCCTAGGTTGAGTACTTTTCAAGATATGACATTTCAAGTACCCATTTTGGGCTTACTTCTGTGTTTTCCACTTCCGAGTTTTAGACTTTCCCCATGTAGGCGTGGCTTAAGATGCGCAGAACCGGGATTCAATTATTGTAAACTTCCGACTTCCGTGTTGTTCCGAAAAAGAGTGAATAGATTGTATTTGCCAAAAATGTCGAAAGCACGACCCGGAAGACCACCTCCACCTGCCCCGAAGCCTGGTATAGTTAAAATATTTTGTATTTATGTAATTTATGATCACATAATATTATATTCGTCCCCGCAAACTTCATACGATCGCGTTTCTATATTAAATTTACATCTGTTGTTTTTTTGCTAAGACCAGTTTAGGTATTTCATATTATCACGATTATAATACATGTTACTGATGTTCTGTAAATTCGTTCAACAATTTGCTACCACTGAACTACTTCAGTTTCTGAGCAATTCAATACCAACAACTATCTACATGACCTACCTCTAATCTATATTATGTCAGTTATGATGAGTTTGGAGTCTGTGTTTCTTTTTAAAGTAATATAGACTCATGTGGCCATTGATCTTAATTATGTAAGTAAAATTGCATCTGTGATGTAATGGTTAGCATGCTCACATTGAGGGCAGTAGATCGTGGGTTCATGTAGTACGGTGTACATGTCCCAGTCGGGTTTAAGCCAATGACTATAAATTGTATTTGCCGCTTCTCCGCTAAACAAACTGCATTAATTCTAAGGAGTAAGAGCTAAGACTTGACTGGCTCTGAATCAAGATAATGTGGCAGAGTGGAGAGACTGTTGTTTCAATGAGCTAGGGCAATAAAATCCAACAAATACGAGTTGGTCATGTATAAAGCGTAATTCGTTCTTGATTTAAACTTATTTTATTGTTCATAATAACAACAAATGGATCAGACACAAGTTTTACAACTTAGAAATGTCTTCTCCACTAGTTACATCAATTTACATATAATCAGAACAGCATTAATTACATAATAATAACATATTTGTTCAGAATATGAAGACGAATAAAAAAAAAATAAAAAATACAATAGAACGAAAAATACAAATTTCAAAGGTCGTTCTTGCCATGAGCTCGGTAGGAATTCCAACACTGTACAATTGGAGTTATCCCCCATTGTAATGTGCAGTGGATGGAATCTGGGCCAAGCCCAGTAACAGTTTTACTGAATCAGAATCATTTTCAATACTGTGTACTGCCTTATATTTTCTTTAATATTATTGATTATTGTTTATTGCATTATTAACTTTATTTGATGTTTGATTGTTAATGTTATGCTCATGTGGGCCGATAATTCGAAAAATGAAAGTCTTAGTCTTAGCTGAAAAATTGCTCTCTCACTCATAACTATGTTACATTACCATAATACAAGTCAATTTTCTCACATATTATCTAAATTTTTATTCATAATATATTATTAGCTATTTTTTCATTTAAGTACATGATATACATGTAATTATAAAATTTATATTTATCACAACTCAACTGAACTATTTATTTTTTATTGTATTTAAGGTCAGGTGAAAGTTGTTCGTTCCTTGTACCCATACACTGCTCAACAGGTAAATTACTATAGAGCTCTTAAAATTGATTTACTGACTTAACATGGCCAAGCACCCATGGCTCAAGACCAGTAAATATGTTGTGTTTGCTTTTGAATTGTATACCAGGTATATCACTGAAAAAGAGGAAGTAGAATTTTTTAAGACAAAGATCAGAAGAATCTGTTTAGCCCTGTCACAGTTGTATGCCTTTCTGAACCTAGAACATTGATTTCCATCAGATTGTCTACTCTTATGTAGTGTTATAAAGTTTGGAGTAAGTCATGAAAGAAGTGGTTTTCTTGTATTGGTTGGTTAGATTGTTGACCATTACTGCTTTAATGTTTTACTTTCATTAGGGTTGGGTTATGGTGTTTAATGCTACTTTAAACAATATTTCAGTTATACAGTGACAGTCAGTTTTTTTGGTGGAGGAAACCGGAGAAAACCACTGACCTGTCGCAAGTCGCTCACAAACTTTATCACATAATGTTGTATCGAGTACACCTCGCCATGAGGGGATTCGAACGTACTCACAACTTCAGTGGTGGTAGGCAGTGATTACATAGGTAATTGTAAATCCAACTACCATGCGATCACGACCACGACAGCCCCTTTTTACATTCGTTTTGTACATAAAATTTTGAAATTTTCCATTGTAGATTAATTATTTAATGACAAATTTCAGGCTTTAAGCCAATATTAATGAATTGTCTTATCAGAAAGGGATGACCTATGTATACATGTATATATATGACAGATTTGTTCGTCTTTTACCATCTCATCTAATAATTTTTATAACCCACTTGAAGAAATGTTAAAATTTTCAAGTTTTGACATTTTATAATAGAATGATGAACTGTCGTTTGATGAAGGGGATACCTTGTACATACTTGACATGCAGAGTAGTAAAGACTGGTGGAAGGCAAAATGTGGAGATAAAGTAGGACTTATACCTAGTAATTATGGTAAGGTTGAGATAAAGTAGGACTTATACCTAGTAAGTATGGTAAGGTTGAGATAAAGTAGGACTTATACCTAGTAATTATGGTAAGGTTGAGATAAAGTAGGACTTATACCTAGTAATTATGGTAAGGTTGAGATAAAGTAGGACTTATACCTAGTAATTATGGTAAGGTTGAGATAAAGTAGGACTTATACCTAGTAATTATGGTAAGGTTGAGATAAAGTAGGACTTATACCTAGTAATTATGGTAAGGTTGAGATAAAGTAGGACTTATACCTAGTAATTATGGTAAGGTTGAGATAAAGCAGCACTTATAAGGAAATCACCATTTAACTTTTAGAGGGAGGAGAGGGCTAGTTTTTTTTCAACCTAGCCAGAACATTTTTATTTACAAAGCAAAAATAAGATTAATTTTTCTTGACATAAATTTATTAGTAATTTTATTGATGAGTCCTGAGACCATCCTTAACAAAATAATTGTACCGGGGTATAGGTAGATTATTTTTTGTTTTTTAAGCATCTCTGATCAGCTACAAAAATATAGTGTACTTTAATGAAAATAATAAAAATGAATTAATAGAAACTATAAATGAGTATGGGTTGGGTTATGGTGTTTAACACCACTTTCAACAATATTTCAGTTATATCGGGCCAGTCGGTTTTATTGGTGGGGGACTTGAGAAAACCACCAACCTGTCGCAAGCCACTGACAAACTTTATCACATAATGTTGTATCGAGTACACCTCACCATGAGCGGAATTTGAACTCACAACTTTAGTGGTGATAGACACTGATTGCACATGTAGTTGTAAATTCAACTACCATAATATCACGACCACGACAGTCTCTCCAAAACAGTAATTGCTATATATTGGATGCTTTGCAGTAAAATTGATTACACTCTTAACATGTTTTGATACAAGAGTTTTCTGTCTTGCAGTGGAATCTAGTACAGAATCTATTGACTGTCCACTACATGAAGCAGCAAAGCGGGGAAATATATCATTTTTGAAGGAATGTCTAAATAATAATGTAAGTCAATTGTAGAGATGAAGGTTTATAGTTGTTTTGATTTTGATTTTAAATTCTTTTCCACTGTCAATTATTTTAAATTGTTAAATACCGTCAATTATTCTTACGGATCTGAGTGGCCGATCTAGAGTAGGCAAGGTCCTCAACATCTGACCAAAGGCCTAACTGTGTTAGCGGTAAACATTTTTTTTAGCCACTGTGGCTAATGGGTAATAATTTCTTTTGGCCACACTAAATATAAACAAAGAGCATAAAACAGTTGAAAGTTCAAAACTTTATATTTAATTAACTAACAATAATAATTCATATACAAAAAATGTATTATGATAAACAACAAACTTTGAACATTAGATAAACAGAACATTCAATATTCGTATAATTTTGTTGTTTTTTGCTGTGTGGGGCCGTTGGCATTGCCAAAAAAGGATAAAATAGATCTTTGGCGCTTGGCCGTGCTTGACCTTCTCGTTGTCAAATAATTTACTTGTTTTAGATTCAAGCGTAGACAGAAGGACAGACAGAATAAAGTGTAATTTAGGAAACCAGTCAGTTGGTGACTAAATTCGAAACTATTTCTGGAATGGGACCGGATAATGTTATTTGAACTGAAAAAACTACCGAAAATAATCAATTTTGGATATTATACATCGATCAAATCATTGTCTATAATGCATTTTATTCGAAGTTGACTTTCTACATACATTGTAATAAAAGATCGTTGTCAGATGCACGCTCTAAAAGTTTTTCGTTCAACAGTGTGGCTGCTGCTACACAAATTATCCTCGCCACACTACCGTTATATTCGCAAAATGCGACGTGGCGATCGTCTACCCCTAACACCAATGACATGGGTTTGATTCCATATAGTGTTAAAGTTTCCATACACCTTCTGAAGGCGGGGGGTTTCACCAGTCATTCAGGTTATTTCTAGTTGGCTTGATATATATGACTTCTGAGTACAATTTTAAGTGTGACATCAATAATGAGGTTTGAACCTTGTTGCCTACCTCAAGAGGTTTGAACCTTGTTGCCTACCTCAAGAGGTTCCGTTTACAGATACTCACCAAAGGTCAGGGGTTTCATTGGTCAACTTGATATACAATATAGAATTTGGTATATGTTGCTTCTTCGCTAAGCATGCAGCATTAAGGAGTAAGAGCAAAGACTGATTGGCTGAGGATCAGGATAATGATCTGAGTTGAGTGACATGTTATACACCTCTTCACGAAAGACAAACTCTGATAATGTACAAAATATAGGATAAATTCTGTATATAGAAACAGGGAATAAATATCACACATTGTTCTTTGTTTTAACTATTAATACACTGACAATAACTGACAATATAATTGAACTGGTTATGTTATTTTTTCACCAGGTATCTGTGAATAGTTTAGATAAAGCAGGATCTACACCGTTACATTGGGCAGCGCACGGAGGACATGTACAATGTATACAGATGTTATTAGCTGTACCTAATTGTCAAGTTAATGTACAGGTAAATACATCATTAAAAGAGAACTTTGATGGTGGCATAATGGACCATTTGCACATTTCCAACTTGATTCTAAAATTATAATTTTTAACACAGTTTTATTGGAGTTATTTCCCTTTGATGCTGGCAAAAGGGTCCAATTTCATACAAAAGTCAACAAAAATAACATATATCCTATACCCATTATTCGTACACATGATAATGTTCATGTAGAAAAAATCATTTCAGAATTGCTTTTTATCAAACCAAATTCACCTTTCTATTAAGCAGATATTTGCCTTTTAATCCATAAATAATATGAGATTCTAATGTATCTTCTGATATCTATGTACGTCCTTGTTTACATATGACCCCATTTTTTAAAACAGGTGATGTCATACCCTATTTTCATACACCTTACCAAAATTAGGCTAAGATTATTGAAATAATAGATTTTAAACCATGTATTTGTTGAGATCGTTACCAATAAATCTGGTGATCATTTAAAACGTTTTTATTTATGTTAATTTGTTTTACAGATTGTTTTTTTTTTTGTCATCATGGACATGTATCCCATATAAGTACAAATATTGACATGATATGTTCAAAATGTAATGATTTTTGATGTTTTTGTCATTAATTTGTTTCGGTTTAATTTTGATTTTTTTGTTTTTAAACTTTGTTATGTTTGTGTGCTTTAATTTTGTCCTTGTTTTTAAATTGTTTTTTTTTTATCATTTTATTAAATATTAATAAAGATAGCATGATTTCAGTACTAATCACTCTTGCACTAAGGGCATAAAAATACATCTCCTTTCCTGATCACACGTTTTTCAGTAGAGTAGATCAAATGAACCCAGTGTTTGCATTGGTCACATTGTAGCCATTTCGTGAATATTAAACATGAACTCTCTCTGACTTCTTTTGGGGTGAATAATTTGCATACACAGCACTTTTCATCATCTCTTATTTGATTTTCATCCTCAGAATCAGATTCAGAAGTGTTATTGGTATTTGTAAGTTGTTGTCTTTATGTTTCATATTTTGATTTTTATTGTTAATAACTTTTATTTTAAAAGTCATTGAATTTATGGTGCTTTAGTTTAGAGGATTTTTTTCTTGTGCTGTTAATCTGTGTTGTCCATAACGTCAGTTAATGATTTTTCCCGATTTTGACGACATTTTCGTAAATCTGCTGTGTACGGTATAAGGAACAAGCAATTTTTAAACGCAATTTATTATTTGTTTGGCCTATTTACACTTGTGATTCGGATGCTGAAGACAACAAAAATGACGTATCAGGAGGGATATTTGAAGTGCGATGTGTTTGATGGAAAACGATGGATATAAACTATTGATTTATTTAGGACTAAGGAATCTGTAGGTTTTTTAAAGATGTTTGATAAATATATAATCATAATACATGCTTGATATGCATTTTCTTCTTTTGAAATACAGTTAATTTTTTAGCTCACCTGGCCTTTAGGCCACGTGAGCTATTGTCATCACTTTTCGTCTGTCGTCCGTCCGTCAACATTTCACATTTTAATCTTCTCCTCAGAAACCACTGGACCAATTGCAACCAAACTTTGGTGGAATGGTCCTTGGATGGCCCCCTTTCAAAATTGTGTCCGGTGATCCCGACTTCCAACCAAGATGGCCGCCAAGCTAAAAATAGAAAAAAGGGGGGATGAAATTTTAATTGTCCATTTCTGCTTTAGTGTAAGTCAAAATGAGCTCAAATTTTAACTGCAGCTACATGGCAAGGAGTAGTTTAACATTATTCTGGGTTTTTCTGTGAAATTTTTCTTTCAGCCGATATATACCGATTATGCAAATTAGGCATATTTTGATAAAAGATCACATTTAAATCTTCTCCTCTGAAACCGCTGAACCAAATTAAACCAAACCTGGCAGGGATGGTCCCTGGGTGGGTACCTTTCAAAATTGTGTCCGACAGCCCCACCCTCCATTCAAGATGGCCGCTGTTACTAAAAATAGAAATTTCTTCAAATGGCCAAAACTGCTCTATTTTAAGCCAGAATGTGCCCAAATTTGAACTGTGTAAGCATAATGATGAGCTTTTTAGCATATATTACAGTATTTTTTATGAACTTTGAACTTTTGCCAATTTTGACCGATTATGCAAATTAGAAAAAAGGGGGGTTGAAATTTAAAAAAAATCTTCTCCCCGGAAACTACTGAGCCAATATCAACCAAATTTTGCTGAAATGATTCTTGGATGGCCCCCTTCCAAAATTGTGTCCGTTGATCCCGACTTCCAACCAAGATGGCCGCCAAGCTAAAAATAGAAAAAAGGGGGGATGAAATTTTAATTGTCCATTGCTGCTTTAGTGTAAGTCAAAATGAGCTGAAATTTTAACTGCAGCTACATGGCAAGGAGTAGTTTAACATATATTCCGGGTTTTTCTGTGAAATTTTTCTTTCAGCCGATATATACCGATTATGCAAATTAGGCATATTTTGATAAAAGATCACATTTAAATCTTCTCCTCTGAAACCGCTGAACCAAATTAAACCAAACCTGGCAGGGATGGTCCCTGGGTGGGTCCCTTTCAAAATTGTATCCAACAGCCCCGCCCTCCATTCAAGATGGCCACTGTTACTAAAAATAGAAATTTCTTCAAATGGCCAAAACTGCTCTATTTTAAGCCATAATGTGCCCAAATTTGAACTGTATAAGCATAATGATGAGCTTTTCAGCATGTATGACAGGATTTTTTATGAACTTTGAACTTTTGCCTATTTTGACCGATTATGCAAATTAGAAAAAAGGGGGGATGAAATTTAAAAAAAATCTTCTCCTCTGAAACTACTGAGCCAATCTCAACCAAACTTTGCTGAAATGATTCTTGGATGGCCCCCTTCCAAAATTGTGTCCGGTGATCCCGACTTCCAACCAAGATAGCCGCCAAGCTAAAAATAGAAAAAGGGGGGATGAAATTTTAATTGTCCATTGCTGCTTTAGTGCTGCAGCCGATATATACCGATTATGCAAATTAGGCATATTTTGATAAAAGATCGCATTTAAATCTTCTCCTCTGAAACCGCTGAACAAAATTAAACCAAACCTAGCAGGGATGGCCCCTTGGTGTTTCCCTTTCAAAATTGTGTCCGACAGCCCCGCCCTCCATTCAAGATGGCTGCTGTTACTAAAAATAGAAATTTCTTCAATTGTCCATTGCTGCTTTAGTATAAGTCAAAATGAGCTCAAATTTGAACTGCAGCTACATGGCAAGGAGTAGTTTAGCATATGTTCAGGGGTTTTTTTTGAAATTTTTCTTTCAGCCGATTTATACCGATTATTCAAATTAGGCATATTTTGATAAAAGATCACATTTAAATCTTCTCCTCTGAAACCGCTGAACCAAATTTGTGTCTGGTGGTCCCGCCCTCTGACCAAGATGGCTGCACAGCTGTACTTAGTTTAACATAGGACCCTATGGGAAATTCACATAAAAACCATCTTGTCTGGAACCAGTAGCTCAATTAAAACCAAACTTTGATGGAATAGTCATTGGATGGTCCTCTTCCAAAATGGTGTCCGACAGTTGCGCTCTCCCGCCAAGATGGCCGCCACAGTGCAGTTGCGTTGTTATTGAAAGCAGCTTTGATCCAGGTGAGCGATTACAGGCTCCTGGGAGCCTCTGGTTTCTTTTCAATGCTATTTGAATTTCGGCGAAAGTGACGTAAAAATGTATTTTTGTAGCATGTATGGCGCACGTGAAAATTTGTACGAATTTACGGTATTAAGCTGTACAAGATTTTACTGTTGTATCAACTTGTGAATTTGTGTATTTTCTTTTAATATTGCTTGGATACTAAAAATGATAACATAGTCTTGACACATGTATGCTGTAAGCTAGGTATGACAATCACTAATGAATATTCATCATTCTGAATTTCTGATTAAAAATAAACTGAATGTAGCTACCTAAAAAAATAATTGAGTTCACCTTCAGAAGTACCTTTAGCTGACCTTAAATTAAATGTGATTTTCATTTGTGTTCTCCATAAAATTCCTTCATTGGAATTGTTTTCATTAAAGATAGCTGCAAGATAACTACCCGGTATATTGTATCTTTAGAGAATGTTTGCAGCGATGATAAGTGAATGGTCCTTAAAAGTATGTGTACTTCATTTTATCTTCCCAAGGTGGGGAGATATAGTGTACATGTGGTTAGATCTGTCTTTCTGTCTACTTTCATTTGGATAAATAACTTTTCATAAGCATTTATTGCATGCAAGTGTCAGTTTGCAACTGTCAACCTCCCTTTAGAAATTTTCCTATGCAACAAAAAGAGGTACAAAATACCCTCTCAAAATCAAGAATGACCACCCTTATTGGATGTAATTACTAACAGAGGTAGCAATATAATATTGGTATTGTACATTAGACTATCTTTAAACCTAGATTAAGAAATACAGGCTTTTGATATACCGGTACCTCTAGTCACTGGTATATTTCAATTTATAACATTTGAAATTATTTGTTCAGAACAAAATAGGAGATGCTCCAATACATTCTGCTGCTTGGAGGGGACATGCTGATGTTGTTAAAATATTATTGGAACATGGTGAGTTTTTAGAGAACGATTACCTTTTTAGCTCACCTGACCCAAAGGGTCATGTTGAGCTATTGCCATCACTTGGCGTCCGTCGTCGTCGTACGTCGTAAACTTTTTCAAAAATCTTCTCCTCTGATAGTACTAGACCAATGGAAACCAAACTTGGTCTGGATCATCACTAGGATGTCTAGTTTCAAAATTGTGTCCGGTGATGCCGTGCACCAACCAACATGGCCGCTGTTACTAAAAATAGAACATATGGTAAAATTGCAGGTTTTGGGTAATAACTCAAAAACCGTTAATAATATCAAAAATCTGACATGGGGTAAAAATGATCAGCACATCAAGATCTACCTACCCTGCAATTTTGAAGTAAATCTGATTGCCTATCTTGGAGTTATTGCCCTTTTTTCATCAAATTTGTAAAATTTTAATACTTTTCGTCTTATATTTCAAAAACTATAAGAGATAAAGGTTAACTTTAAATTGCAAAAATGTGCGGCATATCAAGATCTACCCACCCTGCAATTTTGAAGTAAATCCAATTACCCATTTTGGAGTTATTTCCCTTTTTTCATCAAATTTTCAAAATTTTAATACTTTTCATCCTTTATTTCAAAAACTATAAGAGACAGGTGGTAAGTTGAAACTGCAAACATGTTCAGCATGTCAAGGTCTACCTACCCTGCAATTTTGAAGTAAATATGATTACCCATATTGGAGTTATTGCCCTTTTTTCATCAATTTGTTTTTTAATTTTAATACTTTTCGTCTTGTATTTCAAAAACTATTTAGAGATAGATGTTAAGTTTAAATTGCAAAAATGTGCAGCATGTCAAGATCTACCTACCCTGCAATTTTGAAGTAAATCCCATTACCCATTTTGACCGATTATGCAAATTAAAAAAAAGGGGGGATGAAATTTTAAAAAAATCTTCTCTGAAACTACTGAGCCAATCTCAACCAAACTTTGCTGAAATGATCCTTGGGTGGTCCCCTTTCAAAATTGTGTCCGTCAGTGCCGTCCTGTATCCAAGATGGCCACCATTATTAAAAATAGAAATTTCTTCAAATGGCCAAAACTGCTCTATTTTAAGCCAGAAAGTGCCCAAATTTGAACTGTATAAGCATAATGATGAGCTTTTTAACATATATTACGGGATTTTTATGAACTTTGAACTTTTGCCTATTTTGACCGATTATGCAAATTAGTGAAAAGGGGGATGAAATTAAAAAAAAATCTTCTCCTCTGAAACTACTGAGCCAATCTCAACCAAACTTTGCTGAAATGATCCGTGGGTATTCCCCTTTCAAAATTGTGTCCGTCAGCGCCGTCCTGTATCCAAGATGGCCGCCATGACTAAAAATAGAAATTTCTTCAAATGGCCAAAACTGCTCTATTTTAAGCCAAAAAGTGCCCAAATTTGAACTGTATAAGCATAATGATGAGCTTTTTAACATATATTACGGGATTTTTATGAACTTTGAACTTTTGCCTATTTTGACCGATTATGCAAATTAGAAAAAAGGGGGATTGAAATTTAAAAAAAATCTTTTCCTCTGAAACTACTGAGCCAATCTCAACCAAACTTTGCTGAAATGATCCTTGGGTGTTCCCCTTTCAAAAATGTGTCAGTCAGTGCTGTCCTGTATCCAAGATGGCCGCCATTACTAAAAATAGAAATTTCTTCAAATGGCCAAAACTGCTCTATTTTAAGCCAGAAACTATAAGAGATAGATGTTAAGTTTAAATTGCAAAAATGTGCACCATGTCGAGATCTACCTACCCTGCAATTTTGAAGTAAATCTGATTACCCATCTTGGAGTTCTTGCCCTTTTTTCATCAAAATGTTCTCAATTTTAATACTATCATTTTATATCTCAAAAACTATTAGAGATAGAGGGAAAGTTTAAACTGCAAAAATGTTCAGCATGTCAAGATCTACAAAAAATTTCCCACAGTTAAAAATGTGTGACAACTGTGTGAAGAGTTATTCCTCTTGAAATGCATTTTTTTGGTTACTCAAATAATCAAAGGGAAGCAACTCTATTACAAAATGTGAAGTAGGAAAAGCTAAATTTTGAGAATCATTGACATATATGTTTTTTTACAGCAATTTTGATAACTTACATTAAAGGGGGAACCCCTGCCCAAATTTTTTTGTAGAAGGGGTCTGAAATGACGATGGCTACATTTGTTAATTTTTTTTAACCCAGGTGAGCTATACAGGCTCCTGGGAGCCCCTAGTTTGGTCTTGCTCAAGTAAGCTCTCTCTATAATATTGGATGTTTGTTTGTTTGATGGTGTTTGGCGGTCAGTTTTATTGGTGGAGGAAACCGGAGGACCCGGAGAAAACCACTGACAAACTTTATCACATAATGTTGTACACCTCGCCCGGATCGAGATTCGAACTCACAACATCAGTGGTGATAGGCACTGATTGCATAGGTAGTTGTAAATCCAACTACCATACGATCACGGCCACAGCGGCCCCTCTCCCTCTCTATAATAAGTTCCTTTAATATTTGTAAGGTTATATAAACAATGTAATTGCAAAGCAGAAAAGACATAATTTCATTAATCATAAAGTATATAAAATATCTATATAAATTTGTACATATTTCAATTCTGTCCAAGTAGGCACATATAGATTCTCCATCTACTACCAATGGATTACGATATTTCTCCACTCGAGAGTTTAATTTTCAAATTTTAAAGCTTGAGCTATTAAAAGTGGAGAAATATTATAATCCAATGGTAGTAGAAGAACAATTTGTTGCTCTCGTGACCCAAACAGCAAAACATATTTTAAAGTATTTATTTTCTGTTATTAATGACGGTCGAAAGGAACTTAGCGGGAATTCTCAGACAGAAATTTAACCACTATGGTGATATGACACAAATTTAGCAAACTGATTAAACACGCTAAGAATAGGGGAATAAATTTTATATGATTCTCTTAATAAATATGTAGTCAATGGTAGATAATATTAAAAATTGTATTGTTTGTCAGTAAAATGCATATTACAACGCTGTCCAATTTCAGGTGCTAAAGTAGATCTGGTGAATAATGATAAAAAACGTCCATATGATTTAGCTAAAGACCCTGAAACAGCAGCACATCTTAAATTAGCAGGTATGTTAACGTTTTAGAATACAGATATTGCTACTGTAGTTTGTATGGACCAATTGTAGCACTATTTGCCACTCCCTAGTCTTTATATAACATCATTGCTGATACATAGATATTTTTTCCCAGAAATATAGGGTGTTTAATGCCACTTTCAACAATATTTCAGTTATATCATGGCGGTCATGTGGAGGAAACCGGAGTATACAGAGAAAACCAGTGACCTGCCACAAGTCACTGACAAACTTTATCACATAATGTTGTATCGAGTACACCTCGTCTGAGCGGGACAGAAATATAAAAAATAAAGATTGGTGTTCATTAAATTATGTTGATTGATAAGTTTAAAAGGTCAATCTTATTATTTTTAAATCTACTTGCAAGTCAGCGTGCGCTACATCTTTTTTCCTGATAATATCATATTAAGATCACCTAACACAAGGAGTCATCTTAGCTTCTGCCATCACTAGATGTCAGTCACATGTCGTAAACTTTTCATATTAAATCTTCTCCTCTGGAACCACCAAACCAAATAATACCAACCTTGCCTTGGATTGTTCCTAGGCAGTCCCCTTTCCAAATTGTGTCCAACAGCCCCACTCACCATTCAAGCTGGCTTCCAATTACTGAAAACAGAAATTTCTTTAATAGTGCATAAATGCTTTATTGTAAACCAAAGTGATTAGAAATTTTAAAAGCAGCTGCATGACAGTGAGTAGTACAACATATATCCCAGATTTTTTGTTGAAGTTTTCTTTGCAGTTTTATATTAAATATGCAAATATGGCATATTTTCTTTTTATATAAAATCGCATTTAAATCTTCTCACAATACACTTAAACAAATTAATGCAAACTTGACTGAGACAGTCCTTGAGTGGTCCTCCTTCAAAATGGTGTCTATCAGTACCACACTCCATTGAAGATGACTGCTGTTACTGAAAATAGAAAGTTCTTAAATTGAACATTACTGCTTTATTATAAGTCTTGTTGAATGACCATAAAACAACCGAAGACCTGGCAGTCAAATAAACAATATTTAATAATAAAAAAACATGGATACCCATCGACAGCAAGATATTGCCAAGGCTCCATATGTGGGGACAATCTCAAAATACATAGGCATACAGCATAGATTACAGAGATACAACTACTCATTCAACACAAAAAAAAACCATTAAAAACCATCTTATCCTGTCACATTGTACCCTTCAACTGCTTTGACACTGTTCTAGATAGGAACTTGAAAACTTGACTAATAAATAGGTCAAATTTTTATTTTGTAATTTTTGTTGTGACAGTACCTAACACATGACATTTATTTTTATTTTACCCGGTAATAAGGATTCTGGCATGTTTTGCTATGCATATGTAATAGCAGGAAAGAAAAGGAATGTTTATATCTGCGAGTGCAGTTTCATTTTATTTTATTTTGTAGCTGCCCCAAAGACATTATCACAAGACTATGGAGATGAAGACGACTCAGACTAAATCTGTTGTTATTGCATTTATTATCATATTTTTATTGTTGAACAGAATTACATGTATACTATAATATATCAAAGTTATCAGTTTCTTAAATTTTATATATATATTTTTTTTGTATTTTCATCAGTAATGTTCCTTTTTTCTGGAAAAAAAAATTATGACTATGTTAAAACAAATCAGCTTGAGCAAAGTTTGTGTCACCAGACACATGAGGATCATATAACCTTCTACAGGACATGAAGTTGTGCTATATTTTATTTTTTATCACATAGATTTCTGGGGTTCCCAGAGGCAAACAGGTAGTACAAAGTAGAGATTGCATCTCTGATCTGTAACTCTTAATAAGACCACTCAACAGAAGCAATACAAATATGCACTATGCACATTTTCTTTTGACAGAAACGAAAGTCATACATGTACTGGTACTATTTTATTTTCTGATTCTACAACTCTTCCTAGAATACAAATATTTGTTAAGTTACTAGTAAAAATAGGCAGGCGACTTATATCTTCCATGGAAGAATAACATCTAGGTTTTAAAGTCATGATCATAAATTGGATTGGGAATTGAAAAAGACAGGGAAAAAACTACTGAAATGTAATGCTCAAGCTTTTGTATATATAATTTATAGTTTAGGTAATATATTTCATTTGACAAAGTTTAATTTTTCACATCAATTTAGACATCGTAAAGCATAAAAGTTAACGATTGGGTGAAATTAAAAATAAATTGTCTGGAAATGATTGCCTAATCAAATCAAATCTTGATATCATCGTAGGATGATTTTCTCACTAAAATGTCCGTAATATAGGTCACTCCTCGATATAAAATTGTTTACTGAATATGCAAATTAGTCCTGAATTGATTGTTTGATTTGAAACCGTTGAGCAACTGTTAAACGGAAGATTTGTTCTATTCTCAATATTAGTATTGCAGATACTAGAGACGATTTATTAGTAATATTACTGTAGCAGAAAGATTGGACTTTTCAGCTTAGATGATAATTATGTGATATGCTTTGTCAAATTAGCTGTAATAAATTTGATTTATTAATATGCCATACAAGTTCTAAACAGTTTAGATTATGTTAAAACAGTTGTTTTATTATTCTTTTTCTTCCTAAAATTTTTACAAAATGGTCTGGCTGTCTTTAATATATACATTTTTTATTTATTTTATAAAGTTATTTAGTTGTAGCTTAAATTACTTATAGTATTCGCAGTCTGTCATATTGTGATTTTAAATCCCCCAAAAAGTATGCTTTTTATGGATATATTTTAAATTGTTTTTAAGCAAAGCCCTTTCATTTTTATTTTCATCTCGAAAAGAACATTTCTTTAAAAAGTGCAATGCAGATAAAAATATGTAATAAAATCTCTGTATATATATATATAATAAGCATATCATGTATATGTGTTATATATTTTAGTAAGAATGGGCCATCATATGGTAGTTGGATTTACAACTACCTATGCAATCACTACATATCACCACTAACGTTGTGAGTTGGAATCCTGCTTAATGCGAGATGTACTCAATACAACATTATGTGATAAAGTCTTCTCCGGGTACTCTGGTTTCCTCCACTGATAAAATTGACCGCCACGATATAACTGAAATATTGTTGAAAGTGGCATTAAACACCATAATCCTATTTTAGTAAGGTGTTATAAAAAAAGTAGAAAATAATAAACAATGAAATGTTTTAAAAAAATATATTGAAAATTCATTGAGTTTTGTATGATTGTATTGTACAATACATGATATTTACACATTTTTGTCAATAAAATTTGTCCAACACTTAACACAGTGAAAATGTATTTTTCAATAAGTAAAATAACAATGTATGAGTGTGTTATTTAACATGTAAATGGGTATATTTTTATCATACTCATTGCAATTAAGTAAATATATTTTTTTATTTTATTTTATTGTGATTTAGAGTATACAGTGGTCTGATTATTATTATTCAACTACCCATGAAAAATATGTATCACCACAAAATTCGGTGAGCTCGATTTCTACTCATGATAAAGTCTTATCAGTTACTTGTGGTAGATCAACGGTATTCTCTAAATTTTGCAGTTTCCTTCACCAGGATAGAAATGAAATATTGTTGACGGTGTTGTCAAGAACCTATAATAAAATCTACAATTGGTTATGTTTGATGTATCTAGATAGAGTCTGTTGTCATTGTTTCTATTTTTGTCAGTTTTATCCAATAACATTACTTATAGCACAGACCTTACCATTATAAAACTTGCTAGTATGATTTTCATACTCGTACTTGAAAATCATCCAATCAAAACACTTGATATATTTGATACAGTGTTCTGATTGGCTGTTCTACGAGTACAAGTACAGAAATGATACTCAAACGTTTTTATCAGATGGTCTTTAGAAATTGGTCATACGGATAAGTTACCTCCACTAATAAAACTAACTGCCACAATATATCTGAAATATTGTTGAAAGTAGCGTTAAAACAGCATAACCCCTATCACCACTAAGGTGAATTCGAATCCCGCTCAGGTGATGCGTACTCGATGCAACATTATGTGATAAAATATGTCAGCGACTTGCGACAGGTCGGTGGATTTCTCCAGGTACTCCGGTTTCCTCCACCAATAAATCTGATCGCCAGGATATAACTGAAATATTGTTGAGCGTGGCGTTAAACCATAAACTAAAAAAACATTGCTTATAGCACAGACCTTACCATTATAAAATTTGCTAGTATGAGTTTTATACTCGTACTTAAAAATCATCCAATCAAAACACTTGATATATTTGATACAGTGTTCTGATTGGCTGTTCTATGAGTACAAGTACAGAAATGATACTCAAAAGTTACATCAGATTGCCTTTGGATATTGGTGTCTTGTAAGGGAAAGAACTTCATAAAATTGTGTCAAATATGGCATTACTGCCATAAAGTTATTGTTAATTTTTTTTATTTTATGGTACAAACTATTTCCATCAGAGTTCACAGTCAATGTTAGTTATGATATAGTTTTCAGCAACACTTAGTTATGGTGACTCTGTTCTACCCTTTAATAGATGTATAGTGTATATATGTGTATATATCGCCAAAACCAACCTTTTTTCAATTCGACAGAAATGTTCTAATTTTACTGTCTAAGGAGTACATCTAATACATTTTTGTTCTGTTTTTATTTTCTTTTTTTTTTTTATTATCACAGACATACAAATTTAAGGTCAAGGTAAAGCTTAAAATGCCTTTAAACATTACAGACCTACAAATTTAAGGTGAAGGTCAAGTATTTCTCACTTAGTGCCTTTAAACTATAAAACAGATCAAGTTAAGTATTTACAGGTATGTATCCCAGATACAAGATACTAGAAAGAAGATTAATATATGAGAAATTTAGTGTACTCTAAAAGATGATCACTATTACAGCTGTATATATGTATTTATTATAAAAGATCAGAGTTTTATAAAATTTCATGTGTTTTCCAAGTTAAAAAAACAAGATATGCTTAATACTACTTTCATCTAATAACAAATTATGACATTTGATATCTCATTGTGTCAAAATTTGTAATGAAAATTATATAAAATATCAGACATATGAATTGCCAATGTCATGGAAAAGTATAAATTTGATTGTATTTTTATAATTTTACTCTTATTAATATTGATAGATCAGGTTTTTTATGTTGTTATGTCATATTTTGAAACATTCCAGTGTATATTATATTCACTTGAAATAGTCCACCAATTGTACTATTATTTCAGGATTCGTTTATCAAAGTCACCATTGATCTTGGTTTTCTAAGATTAAAGATATCATATTTATAGTCTAATGCCATTGTTTTTATTCTCTATCATAGATAAATTGTAACCCAGCCCTGTAGTTCATAATTACATTTTTATAGAATATTCAGACTATATCATTACTCATCAGACAATCTTTTTTATTCTCTGTTATATAATATATAGTTACATAGAGATTTATGACAGAAGAACATATGTAGGAGGACAATAATTCTACCAATGTCTAATAATGATGCCATGTTTGTACACATAATAAACATTGGTACATTATGGTGGAGTATTTCGTTTTTTATTTCACTAAAGAGGGGAGGTTTGGGCCCATACATCTAGTTTAACACCTCCACTTTTTCATTGAAGTGCTTGTACCAGGACAGGAAAGTGAGTGGACATGTATATCTGTGTTATAGGTATTGAGTTTGATTCTGTCCAATTGTTTGATTAGATTTTTCTGACAGTGGTACATCTTGTTTTCATTTTATACTTTTAATGCAAGTCATAAGTCTTTATCACAGGGCTAGTAAACATATGGAAAAAACAACCAGATGAAGCTGACTGTAGATACTGGTCAATTTAGGAAAAGGACATTCAATGGATAAATTCTCTTTATCAAGGGCAGAGTATCGAAGTATAAAGTAAGTTGTTCAAAACGGAACCTATATACAAAAACAACCAACCAATGTATAGATATAACAAATAGAAAACAAAAATTCCGAAATTAACATTTCCCATAAAGAATGAGAATGAAAATGGGTGATTAAGTATATACTGGTTCATAATTATGAGAGTGTCGCCCTAGAGAGACGACGCAGACATTTTCTGAATATTCAAACACGTTTATCATATTTATGGCAACATGTACCCCCCAAATGAAACTAGATGAGATATTCCAGAGATGTTAGGATGGCCTGCTTCCATATGTGATATAAGTCTTGAAATAATTATTTATAAGACCTATAATAGAACACAGAATCAAACCTTACATCTAAAAAAAAACCAACCAATGTGTGCAACACCGAAATTCCGAATAAAAACGGGAAACGTAACAAGTTTTTAAATATGGGAATCTTTAAAGCTTCTTAGAATTTACATTTGAATTGCACCTTTCGTTAATTATTACTTGAATGAAAATTTGTTCAGAACCTACAATTTAACATTAATTGTGCATACACTTTATTTTAGCTATGTTTTCCCATGACGTCAGATCACTTTCCCCATCATCCGCCTTAATAACAACATATCCGAGAACAAAATGTGATGGTCTGGAAGTTCTTCCCTGGAGAGGATAGTAGGTGTATACAGCATTAACAGGCTCTCATTGATGTCTAGTATCAGACAGAGCAATGTATAATAGCAATAATATTCATAGACAATAGATATAGACCATTTTACAATATATTCTACTGCTTTATTTTGGAAAAAGAGTAGAAAAACGACATAGTTGCTACATAAAGTAATTACCAGATGTTCTGATTGAACCTATTTTATTATTTAATAATGATGAAAAGGAATTGAGCACAAGTTCGTACAACATGATATGAAACACCTCTTTATTATTTACCGGGCCGTTGTGGTCGTGACCGTATGGTAGAATGACTTACAACTACCCATGCAGTCGGTGCCTATCACCACTAACGTTGTGAGTTCGAATCCCGCTCGATACAACGTTATGTGATAAAGTTTGTGACTGACATGCGGGCAGGACTGTTTTCTCCGGGTACTCCGGTTTCCTCCAACATTAAAACTTCCCACCACGATATAACCGAAATATTGTTGAAAGTGACGATAAGCACCAGAATGATAATCACAAATAAACCCTACCATTTACAATACTGACATTCACATGTTAAGACATCTAAATAATGAATCCAATGTAAACGAAACATCTGATGATACCAAATTGGTAATTAGAAGCCGTAAATCGAAGGACACACAATACAATGGCCAAATGAAAAAAGACGAAAAGATTGGGGGAAAAAAGATCAACAAAACATTAAGAAACATTAGGATTTCATCTTGGTATTCATAACTAGAAAGCATTGTTATACATTATACCAGTGTTAGCACATATAACATCACTGACCGGTGAAACGTACATATTAAAGCTCATAACTCATACACCTACAAAACAGATATATCAATTCGTACCGTTTATAATAATAGAGTTTGAACACAGTAATATTATTAGCAATGTAAAAAACTCAAATCGTATAATTCCCTTTCTTTTGAATATTTTCTATTGATAATCACTTCATATTTCTCAGATAATGTTTGAAGGGAGTTCTACTATAATTGACCATAAGGGTAATAACAAAATTACCGAACTCCGAACAATCTTACAAAGGGAAAGTCAAAACTCATAAGTATATAAACAGACAAAATCAGTCAACAACCGGAAAACTGAAAACCGTAATGACCCTGACTTGGTACAGGCATTTCATTACGGCTCAAAGGTTCCGGCTGTCACTATAACAGTATTTATAACAATACTGGAACAAAATAGGTAAAATAGTTGTCAAAGCAGTACCAAACCCAGTGAAGCAAATGTCAAAAACAATTTTACGTCACACATTGATAAAAAAAAAAAATTTGACATTTTTGTGGACTTCCTTATCTTTATACATTTTCACTATATGAAAATGCATCGTTTATCATCGTCTCTACCATTGTAGACTCTCTTAGGATATTTAATTTTCATACTGATTTCTGCGATATGAATTGAAGATATTTAAACATAGCATTGGTCCCCACAGGAACATCATTACAGGGTAAAGAAATAGAACTTAGTCTCCCCGTTGCGGGGTACAACGTACTCGTCAGAAAGGGACATGCACCGGTTATGTGGGACGAATGAAATACACGTTCCGCCTTTAGGACGGAACGCAAATGAAAGCCTTATGTATGGAAAATGTCATACTCCTTGCACGAACATACAGCTTGCAGTAGGTCCTACAGCACAATGGTTATCAGTTTGATGGTTGGGGGGATATATAAAGAAAACATCCGGTCTTTTGTAACTCACTGACAGCAAACTATATCACTGGAGACTATATTCAGGTGGTTATATTTATTTTTTAACCATCGTCTCATGTAAAATGATATCATGATTTTGTGATGGTCATCTAACTTTTGTCCTTACAAATTGTCTAATTTTTATGTATAAAATGGGAACGACAACAATTAATTTTGTAGATAGTTGTTGAAACTTTATACAAGTAATCGGTTCCCATTTCTGCAATGAACCCTATGGTAGCACACAGTTCGCACAATTATATACACTCGCAAAGCTGCATATCTGGTTTTATGGTCACGGTACAGTCGAGCACACATTTTACAAACACACTTCAAAATCGGAACTCGACAGATTTAGAAATAATAACACAGACATCAATTAATGTTTGTTTGTTTGTTTGATGGAGTTTAACGCCACTTTCAACAATATTTCAGTTATATCGTGGCGGTCAGTTTTATTGGTGGAGGAAACCGGAAGACCCGGAGAAAACCACCGACCTGTCGCAAGTCACTGACAAACATTTTCACATAATGTTGTACACCTAGCCCTGATCGAGATTCGAACTCACAACATCAGTGGTGGTAGGCACTGATTGCATAGGTAGTTGTAAATCCAACTACTATGCGATCACGACCACGATGGCACCGACATCAATTAAATCGTCAAGGTCAAACAATATTTTGAGAGAATATATTAGTTATATAATTTTCAGCCTTGCTTCAGTAGTTTGCTCGACAAATATATTCTCCTGTCTAGAAAATCATTAATTATAGTTAAACTCTAGACTAATATATCCGTTTTCGATACATATAATCCTTGTATGTTGAAACATATCTTTATTTTAGAATGAACAATTCACCATGGTGGAACTGAAATCACCACGTGTATCGTTTTTTACTGGTATACAGCTGTCCAATCCTATTACTGTTAAGAAACAGATCCAAATATGAAGTGGTAGCAAATCAAATACCACTAAAATGGTCGTGATCGTATGGTGCATGTAATTGAATTTACAGCTACCTGTGTAATAAGTGGCATTAACCAATTTCAGTAAAGCACTATTGTGATTGTTGTTTATTGCCAAATTTGTATTGCTGTCCCTAGGCAGGAACTGGATTTCCAACACCATATGTCCTGATCTTTTTATGTTCAATTCTTTGAGGTTAGAGGCGTTGTATCGCTTTGTTGATCTTGGTGGAATTGTTAACGATCACGGTTAAAAATTTCTTTTCAAGCTCCATACTGAAATGAAATAATGTTTAAGGAAGATTACGAACGTAAACGTATATCTTTCTTAAACATTATTGCATTTCAGTGTGGTTTTTGAAAAGATTACGAACGTCAACCGATAGTGACCGTTGTGGTCGTGATCGTATGGAAGTTGGATTTACAACTACCTATACAACCAGTGCCTACAAACCACTAACGTTGTGATTTCGAATCCCGCTCATGAAGAGGTGCACTTGATACAACATTATGTGATAACGTTTGTCAGTGATTTGCGGCAGGTTGATGGTTTTATCCAAGTATTTCTGTTCCCTACAGTACAAAACTGACCTCGACGATATAGCTGAAATACTGTTGAAAGTAGCGTTAAATACCATAATCCTAACCCACTCTTGAATATTATCCATGAAACTGCAACGGAGAAAGATTAAAATCAAAACGACAAACGTGATGACTTGATTTCTCTAATAGTCAACTTCCCATTCATTAGTGGTAATATTCCGACAACACCAGCGTACGGAGTTTATATCACAACTCATACATTATCTTCCGGTTTGTATCCAGTATGGTGATATTTAATGGACAGAGCTCAGCTGCTGGCACAAAAACTATTCGACCAAGAATACGGTTGTAATCACAAACGAGTTGATCCTTCCGAAATATCAATTTCTCAATTGACAATGTATTTTGTCCCGTTTATGTTGATTCTTTTCTCTATCACCAATAAAACGTAAACCAGACATTGGGTGTCTTTCCTGTTGTTGTGGCGGGTTCGTATTGCTCAACAATTGTAATTTTCTGTGTTATGCTTTGTTTGTAATAGTTTGGTGCCCCTGGAATGTCTATTCTTGATTGCACCATTCGGCTTTCTATAACGTTCATTTATTCAAGACCAAAACAAAACTAGATCAGCACGGTCATGTTAACAATTTTATGTATATATGTGTCTACTACATCCGACAAATAAATGTCTAGAATGTTTTTAATTTTAACTGAAGTATGATTTACTATTGTCTTTGTCCTATCATGGTGACAATTATATTGATTAATATCTGAAGTAAAATCGAAGACTGAAGAATGGAATGTCTGACAATACTGTAACACAAAAATAATGCGAGTAAACACCTATGATATATCTTGAGATTAACTTACAATTCAAAAAACATTCCAGACATATATTTTTTTATATATAAATTTTAACAAATATGTAAGTGCAGTAATATATATATGGTGGTTTTCGTAAGCTATGAGCATCAGTTAGGCCCTTTGGTTTACTTGCTCCCAAAACTTTTAAAATTATTTGGCTTGCCAACCTTTCGACTTTGGGCGTACCTGATGAAGATTATTCCAGAAGCGCTTCGTACGCACTAAATTTGATATTTACGTTTTTACTCCTCCCGAAATGACTTCTTGTCGAATTTCTAAAAAGAGTAACACGTCCTCCTTCGATTTACGGCCTCTGTTTACGCTTTTGATGTTCTCAATCTTTTCTCATATGATATCCCTGGTAAACAATACACCATTCGTCATCTATTGGGGATATTATGAGACATATTGTTGATAATAAATTAGATTTGTTTCACTTTCGAGGTAGGTGTATTTAACATCAATCAACTGTTTTAATTCAACGTTTATCTTGCAGATTTTTCAAACCATGAAGCCATAACAACATTTAAACTTGATGAACGTAATCTTTGTAAAATGCTGTTTTGTGCTAACAGTTAAATAAAGTAGATTTTTATTCCTTTTCTTAACTGATTATAATACAATCAAATAGTAAACGTATGGAAATAAAGTTTAAACAGTGATGGTCAACAATTCAAAGGCAACAAAATGATCAACAACCTCATACCTCAAACCATTGAACAAAAAGCAAAAAACAAAAACAAAAACAAAATAAACAAACAAACAAACAAACAAAACAAAACAAGACAAAAGAAACTAAAGAAAAAAAAAATAACCGACTTGTGGGATAAGAAATCTAGGCCCTGGTTTGGTACAAACACAAAAAGTGGCGGGTTATAAATCAGCTGGTTAACTAGTACATATACAGTCAGAGAATTAACTAGTTTTAATGTAATCGATTATCTAACTCTATTGACACAACTAAGCAAAATACAAATCTAGCATCTTTACAATCGAGATCAGTAGACTATTATGTATACAACGAACTGTTAATACAACCATGAATACAACTATTAATACATCTATTAATACCATCGGTCAGTTGCCAGATCATATTTCGATATATTTGTACTCAACCATATGTATCTACAAATTATAAATTAATTTCATATCTACAGTTATACTACTTTCCATATACATATAGTTCACAATTACCATGTTGTACTGGATATGCACCAATTTAACGTAATAGATATCATATATCTAATAAATTTTCTTAAATTGGTAAGTTCTGGGATACGCAAATTGTTTTATTCCATGATGCACGCAAAATGGCAATTCTAAACATTGAACTTAATAGGAGAAGACAATCTTTAAAATAAATATTAGTAGATAATGACGTTGTAAACAATGCACAGTTAACAGACAAATCTCATTTGTCATGTTATATATACTCACGGGAGACATTGTCCATAATAACGTTGGGAAATAATATTTAGTTTACCAATCTATTGTGCACGGAATGTTAATATTTACAAAGAGGGCCAATTGTTATTCGATTCAACTTTGGTGTTGAAATGAGACATTTGAGAAAGAAACAATTCGTATGAACGAAAATAGTTTTAATTGTTAATGTCATAACGGTTACTTGGCCGGAAAATAATAACACATGTTGTTCTTTGTCACGCCATTGATGTCGTTCGTCTTTTAAGAAACTGTTATATGGTGTTGCTACATATTAACCTTAGTAGATACGGTAGAATTTATACTTCCTAAGATTACTTGAATTACATTTACTCATTTGTATGTCACACGTAAGAAAACAACGTTGATTCTTTAAATGTCTATTGTCATTGTAAATGCATTAATGTATTATTATTTCATATCAGTTCTAAATTCGACTTTTTCATTGGTGTAGATCTAGACATGGTCATGTGTCGTGCAATAATCTGCGTTAAAGAAATCCACCTTATTCTAGAAATACATGCAGTAAGGCCAGCTTTGCGGAACGGCATTTAAAAAGTATATTTTTACACAAAGTATAAAGGTTGATCCTTTGTTTGTGCTTTCACACTTTTGCACTTGAGTGCTAAAACATTAATTCCCATGGATTAACAAATTACTAACAACATGTATTCATGATCTTCAAGATAATATCATGGGACAAGGAAATATCTTCAGCTGATATCATGAATATTTCATCGACGAGATGTGTCGAGACATAAATCCCAAAGGATTCACACCAATCATGTTAACATCGAAACTTAGTTAACTGTGTTATGTAAGGATATTAATGGACAACATGATACGCACATAGAATATCTTTATCGTCAAAGACATTTACGAAATTGCGGTTCTAGCCATTTTTGTATCTCCAGAAACGGTTGTTACTTTGTTTACATCTGACTTTCCCTGAAATCGTTGAACAACGCAAACTTGTAAAAATAAACATAAAGTGTTGTGGTATTATACTTTTATGTATTTGAAATAAAAGCTATTCTCTTTATATATCGATAAAATTGAGAATTTTTTTTAAAGCATTTCCTGATAATAAAATGAAGTAATAAAAAAAAAAACAGTAGATATCTAATTTAGTGCACACGACACGTTTCTTAAATAACCTTCTCCATGTAAGCTCATTGTCTAAAGATTTGAAGGCTAAATAATTTTAAAACTGTTTGAGGGCAATGAAATCAAGGAGCCTAACATGATAGCTCATTCAAAAGCGGCTCAGGTTATCTATGCATGAGAGATATAAATTGCATCGATGGCGCAATGGCTATCGTGCTCGCCTCGAGTGCGGTAGATCGTGGGTTCGAGCCCCGTTCGGGTCAAACCAAAGACAATACAATTGGTATTTGTTGCTTATCCGTTAAGCATGCAGCATCTAGGAGAAAGAGCAAAGACTGGTTGGCTCGGAATCAGAATAATGTGTCCGTTCGAGTGGAGCGACATCTCTATCCGAGGACTGTACATGTTGTTACATTGACCTAGCACTATAAAAATTTAACTCAGCGTGTTGGTTTAGAACAAAGCGGACCTCATCATCATCTCATGGAAAATTAACTTGTTCTCGCCATGATATGGCTGAAAAATTGCTGAATTGCGGTTAAACAACAATCACTCACTCACTCACTCATGAGAAATACATGTATATACGTTAGATTTAATAAATTACATTTCAAAAAGTTTATCGGAAGATACTCTCAAGCGATAGCAAATAAAAACCTAAATATATAATTTAGTACGAACGATGTGTTTCTGGAATAAGATACAAAAGTGGTCATCAGAAGACAGAAAATACAGTGGCCACAAGACAGAAGGACAGACAATACAGTGGCCACAAGACAGAAGGACAGACAATACAGTGGCCACAAGACAGAAGGACAGACAATGCAGTGGCCACAAGAAAAAGGAAAAATGTACAAGCAATGATCTACAAAATACTACACAGAAAACACAGATAGAACAATATGAACTCCACTAAAACCTGGCGTGAATTCAGGTGCTTCAGAATGGCAAGCAGTTCCTGCTCCATATAATAATAAAAAAAAATATATAAATAAACTTCATCAGGTAAGTGCATATAGTCAACATATTGGATACAGCGATATTAAATGTCCCAATTCGGCTAAAACTACCTATGCCTGAGGTTTTAGTCAATTACAAGCATATCAAACTACTGCAATGGTTTCGATAAAATTGTATTGACATCACGAGTGCCATTACAATCTCAGTCAAGTTTCGCACAGCGGGGGTAATTATTTTTGGAGAGTAAAACGTTAATAAATTGGCAATTTGTCGATAGTTACAACGTTTATGGCTAAAGGACCTCATTCAATATATTTTGACGCCTGTTTTTGAATGGGAAGTGAAGTGTTGTAATCGGTAAGAGAATTCGAAGGAGCTTGCACCGATACGTAAATAGGTAAGTAATGTGAACGACTGGACAATTGGCTTAGACAACTTAATAGGTATCAACATAAAAAATAATGTGTTCAAGGTTGTTTTGTTTGTTAAATAAATAAGTTTTCTACAGTCAAAACTGAAATAAAATACGGCTTTGTATTCTTATTTTTGTTGCGTCGTATGTTAGATCAAATGTTCAAATGACAGAATACATCTGTTAAGAAATAAATATAAATCTGACTAATAGACTCCTTTGTAGGACTATTCTTATGCATATTAGATGTGCAAGCATTTTCGAAATGTTAATCATTTAGAAAGCCAAATAACTTAATGTCTTTGGGAACAAATGAACCAAATGGTCGTAACAGGATCGACAAAAGCATCAATAAAAGAACTTTTACAGTAACTGCCATATCTGTGCTCATTTGTGGCTGTTCCTCGGATTAAATGCAATGTCATCTCTTATTGTAGTACTGCCACGATCGTATGGTTGGCAGATTTAGATCTACCTAGTATATAAATTATAATCAGTGATAGCGATCACTTAAGTTGCGAGTTCGATGTTCGTCCATAGCGAAGTTTTCGCTGGTTTCTCCACGAACATAACTGACCGCCACTCTATAACAGAAGTATGATTAACTACTGTTCTAAAACTCACACATCCCCCTATCATCGTACCATAACTCTATCAAAGACTGCTGACTCAAATTATTGTTTACATCTACAAACTATATATCAGATTTCTAATTTGTACCTAAATATGGAACCGAACTTTCTTCCCGCTATGGTCATTATTTACAAGGACACATGAGTAAGCGATAAACTATAGAAAGTAATGATGCTGTATCTGACATGATCATGTTAAACAATGGTTGTTGAATAATTAATAAATGTTTTATGTATGATGAGAGTGGAGGGTGTTTTCGAATACCATGAAAAAGTCATACATGATTTGTATAGACTCGTATTAATTATTCCAGGATACTAATATGGTATATAACAATTAAAATGTCAAATATAAATCACAGCGGTATGAATTGAGTAAAGCGAAAGCGTGTATGAATTGTTGTTGCCATTTGTGTATTGACTAAAAAAATATGCACGTATTGGCTTCCACTAAGAAGAACGCACCATCGTAAAAATATACCACAACAGATACAGTCAGAGTAAAATAACAATGTCAATGAATGCTCGATATTAAATGACTACTAGCTAAGAAGGTAGAATCTAATTAATACTGGGACAAAAAATTATAACTGTATATACGTCTAACAGACTCAATAACAATAATTCATGAACTTAGTAAGCAATTAATAGTCTTCTTGAGACACCAGAAAAAAATGCATAACAATTTCAAAAGGTTTATTAATAAGTTGATGTGTCAAATCTGAATTTTATAGCTTTAAAAAAAATTAATTATCTCTATTTGAGAGTAACACATAATGTATTATAGACAGTATTCTGTATTTTGTTACTTACCAGTACGTACAAATATAAAGTACACATTGTTTTAATAGAGGACGGAAGTCCTCATTATGGTATACCACGTCCTGATGGACTATTTCTCCCATCGGTCTTGCGAGACTAAAAATGTTCGAGCATTGACATTTAAACCCGGATGTGGAAAGCCAACGTAGATACGAAAGTAAATACTTTCATGAAAAAGATTTAAATAATAACAACTTTGTTTTGTTTTTATTAAATAAAATCTTGTATTTTCGTTCCCAAGTCATCTACATCTATTTCATTGACAACTGCGTCAATTCCGTAAAATCGTGACGACACAGCACCCTTTTCAAGTGTGCCCAGAAAAAACAACTTTCTATTTACGGATTAGTAAAAGATGATTATAGAATAAATTTGACTTAATTTAGAACTACAATATTTTTAGAAAATATCAAATTTAATTGTTGGACCATTTGCAGCCGATGTAGAAAAATTCGTCTTGTCGTGTTTTTTTTTTTTTTTTTGTAGAATCTACGCGGTGGTAGACTTAATATTTATTCGGATCGATCAAAACATTGACCAATACACCGCGGACGTACTAAAAGGACTTTAGGTTAACATGGACTACCTTTAGGGACAACTCCTGTTCATTTATTCGCACCGAGAATGACTCTAAGACAACTCGGGTTATTTCTGTTAATTATGTCTATCAGTACCCATTTATTTATTCATCTTACTACCCAAAAAAGAAAAAAAAAGAAATTATACAAATTTTGAAAAATATAAAAAAAAGAAGATTTTTTAAATAGTAAGAGAAGAGAATATTTGGCCACAGGTATTCAGGGACAGAATAGTCCCCACCTTTCTTCCAACACTGAAAAAAATTATACCACATTGTATCCTTCCGCTATTATTTTCAGCTTAAGCATTCGTTAATTTGATATGCATGCATATCATCACAAAATGACCCCAAAAAATCCATCTACGATATAGTTTTACATCGCATTTGCATAACAGTGGTTCCGTGTACACAGATTTTGTAAAATTACCCATCAGTCTGATCCTACAAAATATTTTAATACTACCAACATCTGCCGAAAATGGTTTAGAATAGTAAGACACAATGAATTTTATTTAACTATTTATTATGCCGTTCATACTACATGTATATCTGCTATTATTTATCAAACTCAAAGTCTTTCTAAAATAAATGCTATAAAATTATTAATCAGCTTGTTGTTGAAACTTTAAAAGGTAACAACATTACAGTAAGTAGGAATATATTCTATGTATAATTTTGTGACAGATAATTTTAAAGAGTATGATTTAGATACTGAATATTGCCTTAATATAGATTAATGTGAAGGCAGAGACATGATGTCTGGTGGAAGTGGTGCCTATATCATTCTTTTAAAATTAAAAACTATTTTGTTCACTTGGAGCTAATATAATATCAACCTAAATACACATATTTTAAAATGTCGAAATGAAGATTATCAGTGCGGTCTTAATGCATGGACACAATGGACAGTAGCCCGGGGGGTCCCACGAGCAAAGGAACCCCATATACTAATCTATGTATGTAGTATACGGCATGTTTTTTAATGTCTAAACACTGATTTTGTTGGAAGTACCAATACAAGAAATATATGTTTAATTTTATAGAACATTTACAGTTTCATTGCTGTGAGTGTTTGCATAGATAGAGGCCTCAGTGCACTGCTGTGACCAGGGCCTATAATGCTGATAAGACGGCCCTGACCGTACGCCATTCGTCATGTATACTTCATGAACATGTATAGGCTGTACATAGCATGGTATAAGCCAATATTGCTTATACATGTTGGTTGTATTTCTTGATATTTTCGTAATAAAACTATTTTCTTACGGCTTAAAAGACTATACTTTCATTTTACATACACCGGCGTATACTACCCCCTTTCTAACGTTTAATGCCACCCACGTACTAGTACTAGTTAGCCTTCAATGTTTGCACTGTCCCTAGTCCTACAATAAAAGATTCCATACTTTTCCAATCGTTACTTTTATCGTTTTTCCCCCGTAATTTTCTATTCTACTTCATTTAACTTTCCAGGGGATGTCATAGGGAATATAAAGGTATTTTAGCATCATTTAATTTCAAATACTTCCGTCCTCTTCAAAGGCCGCGCCTTCTCATATTAAACAGATGATAAGGAAAAGCACTTCCTTCTACATATAATACGTTTTCCTATAATCTAAGCATACACAACCCTGTGAAAGCAATGGTTTGTCGTTTTGTACTTTTCATGTTGATAAATATATTTTTGTCACCTCATCCTGAGAGACTTCTGCTCGGTTTGATTTTCAATTAAAGACTAAAATGCATACTTGAATTGAAAAATGACATTTATTAATAAAATGACGAAGCAAACTAGCAATACAAAAACATATATGTACAAGATGATATACAAAACATTATCAGTACATTGCGACAAAAAGTTAAGTGTTTTCCATGCCCCAGAAAATCAAAGATGAGGGGCCAAAAATTTGCCAAAGTATTGCTAATTACAACATAATTAGAAATACCCCCACCCAGAAGTTTTGAGGGAGAGATGGACCACAAAAATAAGCACCAAAAATCTAAACTTGAGGCATGAACACTAGGATTTCAATTATCAGGTAGCCAATTCGCGCAATGAATTGCATACCACCAATTAATATTTATGTACCCAATATTTGATACCAATTAACATTGTACATTTGTAATAAGGACCTGAGTAACATTCCCAATCCTTGCCACCTTGAATGTCATTCATGCTTTAATTTGGGTACAAATAGTCCACTAAATTGGAAGGAAGTTAAGCGACAATTTATTATCTGTCCTCCCAAAGGTCCATCTACATGAACATGTAGTACAAACTATACAATTTAAAAATGCCAAGTGAATTTAGGCAAACCAATATTAAGTTCAATCTAATTAATGAGCAATAAACTGTAATGACTATATACTCACTATGAGACAGAGGTCCATATCCCCATGTCTCATAACTGTTACCTTGTAATCAAATTAATAAACAATTAACTGTTATATGCATATTACATACTCACTATGAGACAGAGGTCCATATCCCCATGTCTCATAACTGTTACCTTGTAATCAAACTAATAAACAATTAACTGTTATATGCATATTACATACTCATTATGAGACAGAGGTCCATATCCCCATGTCTCATAACTGTTACATTGTAATCAAACTAATAAACAATTAACTGTTATGAGTATACTATATACTCACTATGAGACAGAGGTCCATATCCCCATGTCTCATAACTGTTACATTGTAATCAAACTAATAAACAATTAACTGTTATGAGTATACTACATACCCACTATGAGACAGAGGTCCATATCCCCATGTCTCATAACTGTTACATTGTAATCAAACTAATAAACAATTAACTGTTATGAGTATACTACATACTCACTATGAGACAGAGGTCCATATCCCCATGTCCCATAACTGTTACATTGTAATTTAACTAATAAACAATTAACTGTTATGAGTATAATACATACTCACTATGAGACAGAGGTCCATATCCCCATGTCTCATAACTGTTACCTTGTAATCAAACTAATAAACAATTAACTGTTATGAGTATACTACATACTCACTATGAGACAGAGGTCCATATCCCCATGTCCCATAACTGTTACATTGTAATTTAACTAATAAACAATTAGCTGTTATGAGTATAATACATACTCACTATGAGACAGAGGTCCATATCCCCATGTCTCATAACTGTTACCTTGTAATCAAACTAATAAACAATTAACTGTTATGAGTATACTACATACTCACTATGAGACAGAGGTCCATATCCCCATGTCCCATAACTGTTACATTGTAATTTAACTAATAAACAATTAACTGTTATGAGTATACTACATACTCACTATGAGACAGAGGTCCATATCCCCATGTCCCATAACTGTTACCTTGTAATCAAACTAATAAACAATTAACTGCTATGAGCATACTACATACTCACTATGAGACAGAGGCCCATATCCCCATGTCCCATAACTGTTACATTGTAATCAAACTAATAAACAATTAACTGCTATAAGCATACTACATACTCACTATGAGACAGAGGTCCATATCCCCATGTCTCATAACTGTTACCTTGTAATCAAACTAATAAACAATTAACTGTTATGAATATACTACATACTCACTATGAGACAGAGGTCCATATCCCCATGTCTCATAACTGTTACCTTGTAATCAAACTAATAAACAATTAACTGTTATATGCATATTACATACTCACTATGAGACAGAGGTCCATATCCCCATGTCTCATAACTGTTACATTATAATCAAACTAATAAACAATTAACTGTTATGAGCATACTACATACTCACTATGAGACAGAGGTCCATATCCCCATGTCTCATAACTGTTACATTGTAATCAAACTAATAAACAATTAACTGTTATGAGCATACTACATACTCACTATGAGACAGAGGTCCATATCCCCATGTCTCATAACTGTTACATTGTAATCAAACTAATAAACAAGTAACTGTTATATGCATATTACATACTCACTATGAGACAGAGGTCCATATCCCCATGTCTCATAACTGTTACATTGTAATCAAACTAATTAACAATTAGCTGTTATGAGTATACTACATACTCACTATGAGACAGAGGTCCATATCCCCATGTCCCATAACTGTTACCTTGTAATCAAACTAATAAACAATTAACTGTTATGAGTATACTACATACTCACTATGAGACAGAGGTCCATATCCCCATGTCCCATAACTGTTACATTGTAATCAAACTAATAAACAATTAACTGCTATGAGTATACTACATACTCACTATGAGACAGAGGTCCATATCCCCATGTCTCATAACTGTTACCTTGTAATCAAACTAATAAACAATTAACTGTTATATGCATATTACATACTCACTATGAGACAGAGGTCCATATCCCCATGTCTCATAACTGTTACCTTGTAATCAAACTAATAAACAATTAACTGTTATATGCATATTACATACTCACTATGAGACAGAGGTCCATATCCCCATGTCTCATAACTGTTACCTTGTAATCAAACTAATAAACAATTAACTGTTATGAGTATACTACATACTCACTATGAGACAGAGGTCCATATCCCCATGTCTCATAACTGTTGCCTTGTAATCAAACTAATAAACAATTAACTGTTATGAGTATACTACATACTAACTATGAGACAGAGGTCCATATCCCCATGTCTCATAACTGTTACCTTGTAATCAAACTAATAAACAATTAACTGTCATGAGTATACTACATACTCACTATGAGACAGAGGTCCATATCCCCATGTCTCATAACTGTTACATTGTAATCAAACTAATAAACAATTAGCTGTTATGAGTATACTACATACTCACTATGAGACAGAGGTCCATATCCCCATGTCCCATAACTGTTACCTTGTAATCAAACTAATAAACAATTAACTGTTATGAGTATACTACATACTCACTATGAGACAGAGGTCCATATCCCCATGTCCCATAACTGTTACATTGTAATCAAACTAATAAACAATTAACTGCTATGAGTATACTACATACTCACTATGAGACAGAGGTCCATATCCCCATGTCTCATAACTGTTACCTTGTAATCAAACTAATAAACAATTAACTGTTATATGCATATTACATACTCACTATGAGACAGAGGTCCATATCCCCATGTCTCATAACTGTTACCTTGTAATCAAACTAATAAACAATTAACTGTTATGAGTATACTACATACTCACTATGAGACAGAGGTCCATATCCCCATGTCTCATAACTGTTACCTTGTAATCAAACTAATAAACAATTAACTGTTATGAGTATACTACATACTCACTATGAGACAGAGGTCCATATCCCCATGTCTCATAACTGTTGCCTTGTAATCAAACTAATAAACAATTAACTGTTATGAGTATACTACATACTAACTATGAGACAGAGGTCCATATCCCCATGTCTCATAACTGTTACCTTGTAATCAAACTAATAAACAATTAACTGTTATGAGTATACTACATACTCACTATGAGACAGAGGTCCATATCCCCATGTCTCATAACTGTTACATTGTAATCAAACTAATAAACAATTAACTGTTATGAGTATACTACATACTCACTATGAGACAGAGGTCCATATCCCCATGTCTCATAACTGTTACCTTGTAATCAAACTAATAAACAATTAACTGTTATGAGTATACTACATACTCACTATGAGACAGAGGTCCATATCCCCATGTCTCATAACTGTTACCTTGTAATCAAACTAATAAACAATTAACTGTTATGAGTATACTACATACTCACTATGAGACAGAGGTCCATATCCCCATGTCCCATAACTGTTACATTGTAATTTAACTAATAAACAATTAACTGTTATGAGTATACTACATACTCACTATGAGAAAGAGGTCCATATCCCCATGTCTCATAACTGTTACCTTGTAATCAAACTAATAAACAATTAACTGTTATGAGTATACTACATACTCACTATGAGACAGAGGTCCATATCCCCATGTCTCATAACTGTTACCTTGTAATCAAACTAATAAACAATTAACTGTTATGAGTATACTACATACTCACTATGAGACAGAGGTCCATATCACCATGTCCCATAACTGTTACATTGTAATTTAACTAATAAACAATTAACTGTTATGAGTATACTACATACTCACTATGAGACAGAGGTCCATATCCCCATGTCTCATAACTGTTACCTTGTAATCAAACTAATAAACATTTAACTGTTATGAGTATACTACATACTCACTATGAGACAGAGGTCCATATACCCATGTCTCATAACTGTTACATTGTAATCAAACTAATAAACAATTAACTGTTATGAGTATACTACATACTCACTATGAGACAGAGGTCCATATCCCCATGTCACATAACTGTTACCTTGTAATCAAACTAATAAACAATTAACTGTTATGAGTATATTACATACTCACTATGAGACAGAGGTCCATATCCCCATGTCTCATAACTGTTACATTGTAATCAAACTAATAAACAATTAACTGCTATGAGCATACTACATACTCATTATGAGACAGAGGTCCATATCCCCATGTCTCATAACTGTCACATTATAATCAAACTAATAAACAATTAACTGTTATGAGTATATTAAATACTCACTATGAGACAGAGGTCCATATCCCCATGTCTCATAACTGTTACCTTGTAATCAAACTAATAAACAATTTACTGTTATGAGTATACTACATACTCACTATGAGACAGAGGTCCATATCCCCATGTCCCATAACTGTTACCTTGTAATCAAACTAATAAACAATTAACTGTTATATGCATATTACATACTCACTATGAGACAGAGGTCCATATCCCCATGTCCCATAACTGTTACCTTGTAATCAAACTAATAAACAATTAACTGTTATGAGTATACTACATACTCACTATGAGACAGAGGTCCATATCCCATGTCTCATAACTGTTACCTTGTAATCAAACTAATAAACAATTAACTGTTATGAGTATACTACATACTCACTATGAGACAGAGGTCCATATCCCCATGTCCCATAACTGTTACATTGTAATTTAACTAATAAACAATTAACTGTTATGAGTATACTACATACTCACTATGAGAAAGAGGTCCATATCCCCATGTCTCATAACTGTTACCTTGTAATCAAACTAATAAACAATTAACTGTTATGAGTATACTACATACTCACTATGAGACAGAGGTCCATATCCCCATGTCTCATAACTGTTACCTTGTAATCAAACTAATAAACAATTAACTGTTATGAGTATACTACATACTCACTATGAGACAGAGGTCCATATCACCATGTCCCATAACTGTTACATTGTAATTTAACTAATAAACAATTAACTGTTATGAGTATACTACATACTCACTATGAGACAGAGGTCCATATCCCCATGTCTCATAACTGTTACCTTGTAATCAAACTAATAAACATTTAACTGTTATGAGTATACTACATACTCACTATGAGACAGAGGTCCATATACCCATGTCTCATAACTGTTACATTGTAATCAAACTAATAAACAATTAACTGTTATGAGTATACTACATACTCACTATGAGACAGAGGTCCATATCCCCATGTCACATAACTGTTACCTTGTAATCAAACTAATAAACAATTAACTGTTATGAGTATATTACATACTCACTATGAGACAGAGGTCCATATCCCCATGTCTCATAACTGTTACATTGTAATCAAACTAATAAACAATTAACTGCTATGAGCATACTACATACTCATTATGAGACAGAGGTCCATATCCCCATGTCTCATAACTGTCACATTATAATCAAACTAATAAACAATTAACTGTTATGAGTATATTAAATACTCACTATGAGACAGAGGTCCATATCCCCATGTCTCATAACTGTTACCTTGTAATCAAACTAATAAACAATTTACTGTTATGAGTATACTACATACTCACTATGAGACAGAGGTCCATATCCCCATGTCCCATAACTGTTACCTTGTAATCAAACTAATAAACAATTAACTGTTATATGCATATTACATACTCACTATGAGACAGAGGTCCATATCCCCATGTCCCATAACTGTTACCTTGTAATCAAACTAATAAACAATTAACTGTTATGAGTATACTACATACTCACTATGAGACAGAGGTCCATATCCCCATGTCCCATAACTGTTACATTGTAATCAAACTAATAAACAATTAACTGCTATGAGCATACTACATACTCACTATGAGACAGAGGTCCATATCCCATGTCTCATAACTGTTACCTTGTAATCAAACTAATAAACAATTAACTGTTATGAATATACTACATACTCACTATGAGACAGAGGTCCATATCCCCATGTCTCATAACTGTTACCTTGTAATCAAACTAATAAACAATTAACTGTTATATGCATATTACATACTCACTATGAGACAGAGGTCCATATCCCCATGTCTCATAACTGTTACATTGTAATCAAACTAATAAACAATTAACTGTTATGAGTATACTACATACTCACTATGAGACAGAGGTCCATATCCCCATGTCTCATAACTGTTACATTGTAATCAAACTAATAAACAATTAACTGTTATGAGCATACTACATACTCACTATGAGACAGAGGTCCATATCCCCATGTCTCATAACTGTTACATTGTAATCAAACTAATAAACAATTAACTGTTATATGCATATTACATACTCACTATGAGACAGAGGTCCATATCCCCATGTCTCATAACTGTTACATTGTAATCAAACTAATAAACAATTAACTGTTATGAGTATACTACATACTCACTATGAGACAGAGGTCCATATCCCCATGTCTCATAACTGTTACATTGTAATCAAACTAATAAACAATTAACTGCTATGAGTATACTACATACTCACTATGAGACAGAGGTCCATATCCCCATGTCTCATAACTGTTACCTTGTAATCAAACTAATAAACAATTAACTGTTATATGCATATTACATACTCACTATGAGACAGAGGTCCATATCCCCATGTCCCATAACTGTTACCTTGTAATCAAACTAATAAACAATTAACTGCAATGAGTATACTACATACTCACTATGAGACAGAGGCCCATATCCCCATGTCCCATAACTGTTACATTGTAATCAAACTAATAAACAATTAACTGCTATGAGCATACTACATACTCACTATGAGACAGAGGTCCATATCCCCATGTCTCATAACTGTTACCTTGTAATCAAACTAATAAACAATTAACTGTTATGAATATACTACATACTCACTATGAGACAGAGGTCCATATCCCCATGTCTCATAACTGTTACCTTGTAATCAAACTAATAAACAATTAACTGTTATATGCATATTACATACTCACTATGAGACAGAGGTCCATATCCCCATGTCTCATAACTGTTACATTATAATCAAACTAATAAACAATTAACTGTTATGAGCATACTACATACTCACTATGAGACAGAGGTCCATATCCCCATGTCTCATAACTGTTACATTGTAATCAAACTAATAAACAATTAACTGTTATGAGCATACTACATACTCACTATGAGACAGAGGTCCATATCCCCATGTCTCATAACTGTTACATTGTAATCAAACTAATAAACAATTAACTGTTATATGCATATTACATACTCACTATGAGACAGAGGTCCATATCCCCATGTCTCATAACTGTTACATTGTAATCAAACTAATAAACAATTAACTGTTATGAGTATACTACATACTCACTATGAGACAGAGGTCCATATCCCCATGTCCCACAACTGTTACCTTGTAATCAAACTAATAAACAATTAACTGTTATGCGTATACTACATACTCACTATGAGACAGAGGTCCATATCCCCATGTCCCATAACTGTTACATTGTAATCAAACTAATAAACAATTAACTGCTATGAGTATACTACATACTCACTATGAGACAGAGGTCCATATCCCCATGTCTCATAACTGTTACCTTGTAATCAAACTAATAAACAATTAACTGTTATATGCATATTACATACTCACTATGAGACAGAGGTCCATATCCCCATGTCTCATAACTGTTACCTTGTAATCAAACTAATAAACAATTAACTGTTATATGCATATTACATACTCACTATGAGACAGAGGTCCATATCCCCATGTCTCATAACTGTTACCTTGTAATCAAACTAATAAACAATTAACTGTTATGAGTATGCTACATACTCACTATGAGACAGAGGTCCATATCCCCATGTCTCATAACTGTTACCTTGTAATCAAACTAATAAACAATTAACTGTTATGAGTATACTACATACTCACTATGAGACAGAGGTCCATATCCCCATGTCTCATAACTGTTGCCTTGTAATCAAACTAATAAACAATTAACTGTTATGAGTATACTACATACTAACTATGAGACAGAGGTCCATATCCCCATGTCTCATAACTGTTACCTTGTAATCAAACTAATAAACATTTAACTGTTATGAGTATACTACATACTCACTATGAGACAGAGGTCCATATCCCCATGTCTCATAACTGTTACATTGTAATCAAACTAATAAACAATTAACTGTTATGAGTATACTACATACTCACTATGAGACAGAGGTCCATATCCCCATGTCTCATAACTGTTACATTGTAATCAAACTAATAAACAATTAACTGTTATGAGCATACTACATACTCACTATGAGACAGAGGTCCATATCCCCATGTCTCATAACTGTTACATTGTAATCAAACTAATAAACAATTAACTGTTATATGCATATTACATACTCACTATGAGACAGAGGTCCATATCCCCATGTCTCATAACTGTTACATTGTAATCAAACTAATAAACAATTAACTGTTATGAGTATACTACATACTCACTATGAGACAGAGGTCCATATCCCCATGTCTCATAACTGTTACATTGTAATCAAACTAATAAACAATTAACTGCTATGAGTATACTACATACTCACTATGAGACAGAGGTCCATATCCCCATGTCTCATAACTGTTACCTTGTAATCAAACTAATAAACAATTAACTGTTATATGCATATTACATACTCACTATGAGACAGAGGTCCATATCCCCATGTCCCATAACTGTTACCTTGTAATCAAACTAATAAACAATTAACTGCTATGAGTATACTACATACTCACTATGAGACAGAGGCCCATATCCCCATGTCCCATAACTGTTACATTGTAATCAAACTAATAAACAATTAACTGCTATGAGCATACTACATACTCACTATGAGACAGAGGTCCATATCCCCATGTCTCATAACTGTTACCTTGTAATCAAACTAATAAACAATTAACTGTTATGAATATACTACATACTCACTATGAGACAGAGGTCCATATCCCCATGTCTCATAACTGTTACCTTGTAATCAAACTAATAAACAATTAACTGTTATATGCATATTACATACTCACTATGAGACAGAGGTCCATATCCCCATGTCTCATAACTGTTACATTATAATCAAACTAATAAACAATTAACTGTTATGAGCATACTACATACTCACTATGAGACAGAGGTCCATATCCCCATGTCTCATAACTGTTACATTGTAATCAAATTAATAAACAATTAACTGTTATGAGCATACTACATACTCACTATGAGACAGAGGTCCATATCCCCATGTCTCATAACTGTTACATTGTAATCAAACTAATAAACAATTAACTGTTATATGCATATTACATACTCACTATGAGACAGAGGTCCATATCCCCATGTCTCATAACTGTTACATTGTAATCAAACTAATAAACAATTAACTGTTATGAGTATACTACATACTCACTATGAGACAGAGGTCCATATCCCCATGTCCCATAACTGTTACCTTGTAATCAAACTAATAAACAATTAACTGTTATGCGTATACTACATACTCACTATGAGACAGAGGTCCATATCCCCATGTCCCATAACTGTTACATTGTAATCAAACTAATAAACAATTAACTGCTATGAGTATACTACATACTCACTATGAGACAGAGGTCCATATCCCCATGTCTCATAACTGTTACCTTGTAATCAAACTAATAAACAATTAACTGTTATATGCATATTACATACTCACTATGAGACAGAGGTCCATATCCCCATGTCTCATAACTGTTACCTTGTAATCAAACTAATAAACAATTAACTGTTATATGCATATTACATACTCACTATGAGACAGAGGTCCATATCCCCATGTCTCATAACTGTTACCTTGTAATCAAACTAATAAACAATTAACTGTTATGAGTATGCTACATACTCACTATGAGACAGAGGTCCATATCCCCATGTCTCATAACTGTTACCTTGTAATCAAACTAATAAACAATTAACTGTTATGAGTATACTACATACTCACTATGAGACAGAGGTCCATATCCCCATGTCTCATAACTGTTGCCTTGTAATCAAACTAATAAACAATTAACTGTTATGAGTATACTACATACTAACTATGAGACAGAGGTCCATATCCCCATGTCTCATAACTGTTACCTTGTAATCAAACTAATAAACATTTAACTGTTATGAGTATACTACATACTCACTATGAGACAGAGGTCCATATCCCCATGTCTCATAACTGTTACATTGTAATCAAACTGATAAACAATTAACTGTTATGAGTATACTACATACTCACTATGAGACAGAGGTCCATATCCCCATGTCTCATAACTGTTACCTTGTAATCAAACTAATAAACAATTAACTGTTATGAGTATACTACATACTCACTATGAGACAGAGGTCCATATCCCCATGTCTCATAACTGTTACCTTGTAATCAAACTAATAAACAATTAACTGTTATGAGTATACTACATACTCACTATGAGACAGAGGTCCATATCCCCATGTCCCATAACTGTTACCTTGTAATCAAACTAATAAACAATTAACTGTTATATGCATATTACATACTCACTATGAGACAGAGTTCCATATCCCCATGTCTCATAACTGTTACCTTGTAATCAAAGTAATAAACAATTAACTGTTATGAGTATACTACATACTCACTATGAGACAGAGGTCCATATCCCCATGTCCCATAACTGTTACATTGTAATCAAACTAATAAACAATTAACTGTTATGAGTATACTACATACTCACTATGAGACAGAGGTCCATATCCCCATGTCCCATAACTGTTACCTTGTAATCAAACTAATAAACAATTAACTGTTATATGCATATTACATACTCACTATGAGACAGAGGTCCATATCCCCATGTCCCATAACTGTTACCTTGTAATCAAACTAATAAACAATTAACTGTTATGAGTATACTACATACTCACTATGAGACAGAGGTCCATATCCCCATGTCCTATAACTGTTACATTGTAATCAAACTAATAAACAATTAACTGCTATGAGCATACTACATACTCACTATGAGACAGAGGTCCATATCCCCATGTCTCATAACTGTTACCTTGTAATCAAACAAATAAACAATTAACTGTTATGAATATACTACATACTCACTATGAGACAGAGGTCCATATCCCCATGTATCATAACTGTTACCTTGTAATCAAACTAATAAACAATTAACTGTTATATACATATTACATACTCACTATGAGACAGAGGTCCATATCCCCATGTCTCATAACTGTTACATTATAATCAAGCTAATAAACAATTAACTGTTATGAGTATACTACATACTCACTATGAGACAGAGGTCCATATCCCCATGTCTCATAACTGTTACCTTGTAATCAAACTAATAAACAATTAACTGTTATGAGTATACTACATACTCACTATGAGACAGAGGTCCATATCCCCATGTCTCATAACTGTTACCTTGTAATCAAACTAATAAACAATTAACTGTTATGAGTATACTACATACTCACTATGAGACAGAGGTCCATATCCCCATGTCCCATAACTGTTACCTTGTAATCAAACTAATAAACAATTAACTGTTATATGCATATTACATACTCACTATGAGACAGAGTTCCATATCCCCATGTCTCATAACTGTTACCTTGTAATCAAAGTAATAAACAATTAACTGTTATGAGTATACTACATACTCACTATGAGACAGAGGTCCATATCCCCATGTCCCATAACTGTTACATTGTAATCAAACTAATAAACAATTAACTGTTATGAGTATACTACATACTCACTATGAGACAGAGGTCCATATCCCCATGTCCCATAACTGTTACCTTGTAATCAAACTAATAAACAATTAACTGTTATATGCATATTACATACTCACTATGAGACAGAGGTCCATATCCCCATGTCCCATAACTGTTACCTTGTAATCAAACTAATAAACAATTAACTGTTATGAGTATACTACATACTCACTATGAGACAGAGGTCCATATCCCCATGTCCTATAACTGTTACATTGTAATCAAACTAATAAACAATTAACTGCTATGAGCATACTACATACTCACTATGAGACAGAGGTCCATATCCCCATGTCTCATAACTGTTACCTTGTAATCAAACTAATAAACAATTAACTGTTATGAATATACTACATACTCACTATGAGACAGAGGTCCATATCCCCATGTCTCATAACTGTTACCTTGTAATCAAACTAATAAACAATTAACTGTTATATACATATTACATACTCACTATGAGACAGAGGTCCATATCCCCATGTCTCATAACTGTTACATTATAATCAAACTAATAAACAATTAACTGTTATGAGCATACTACATACTCACTATGAGACAGAGGTCCATATCCCCATGTCTCATAACTGTTACATTGTAATCAAACTAATAAACAATTAACTGTTATGAGTATACTACATACTCACTATGAGACAGAGGTCCATATCCCCATGTCCCATAACTGTTACATTGTAATTTAACTAATAAACAATTAACTGTTATGAGTATACTACATACTCACTATGAGACAGAGGTCCATATCCCCATGTCTCATAACTGTTACCTTGTAATCAAACTAATAAACAATTAACTGTTATGAGTATACTACATACTCACTATGAGACAGAGGTCCATATCCCCATGTCTCATAACTGTTACCTTGTAATCAAACTAATAAACAATTAACTGTTATGAGTATACTACATACTCACTATGAGACAGAGGTCCATATCCCCATGTCTCATAACTGTTACATTGTAATCAAACTAATAAACAATTAGCTGTTATGAGTATACTACATACTCACTATGAGACAGAGGTCCATATCCCCATGTCCCATAACTGTTACCTTGTAATCAAACTAATAAACAATTAACTGTTATGAGTATACTACATACTCACTATGAGACAGAGGTCCATATCCCCATGTCCCATAACTGTTACATTGTAATCAAACTAATAAACAATTAACTGCTATGAGTATACTACATACTCACTATGAGACAGAGGTCCATATCCCCATGTCTCATAACTGTTACCTTGTAATCAAACTAATAAACAATTAACTGTTATATGCATATTACATACTCACTATGAGACAGAGGTCCATATCCCCATGTCTCATAACTGTTACCTTGTAATCAAACTAATAAACAATTAACTGTTATGAGTATACTACATACTCACTATGAGACAGAGGTCCATATCCCCATGTCTCATAACTGTTACCTTGTAATCAAACTAATAAACAATTAACTGTTATGAGTATACTACATACTCACTATGAGACAGAGGTCCATATCCCCATGTCTCATAACTGTTGCCTTGTAATCAAACTAATAAACAATTAACTGTTATGAGTATACTACATACTAACTATGAGACAGAGGTCCATATCCCCATGTCTCATAACTGTTACCTTGTAATCAAACTAATAAACAATTAACTGTTATGAGTATACTACATACTCACTATGAGACAGAGGTCCATATCCCCATGTCTCATAACTGTTACATTGTAATCAAACTAATAAACAATTAACTGTTATGAGTATACTACATACTCACTATGAGACAGAGGTCCATATCCCCATGTCTCATAACTGTTACCTTGTAATCAAACTAATAAACAATTAACTGTTATGAGTATACTACATACTCACTATGAGACAGAGGTCCATATCCCCATGTCTCATAACTGTTACCTTGTAATCAAACTAATAAACAATTAACTGTTATGAGTATACTACATACTCACTATGAGACAGAGGTCCATATCCCCATGTCCCATAACTGTTACATTGTAATTTAACTAATAAACAATTAACTGTTATGAGTATACTACATACTCACTATGAGAAAGAGGTCCATATCCCCATGTCTCATAACTGTTACCTTGTAATCAAACTAATAAACAATTAACTGTTATGAGTATACTACATACTCACTATGAGACAGAGGTCCATATCCCCATGTCTCATAACTGTTACCTTGTAATCAAACTAATAAACAATTAACTGTTATGAGTATACTACATACTCACTATGAGACAGAGGTCCATATCACCATGTCCCATAACTGTTACATTGTAATTTAACTAATAAACAATTAACTGTTATGAGTATACTACATACTCACTATGAGACAGAGGTCCATATCCCAATGTCTCATAACTGTTACCTTGTAATCAAACTAATAAACATTTAACTGTTATGAGTATACTACATACTCACTATGAGACAGAGGTCCATATACCCATGTCTCATAACTGTTACATTGTAATCAAACTAATAAACAATTAACTGTTATGAGTATACTACATACTCACTATGAGACAGAGGTCCATATCCCCATGTCACATAACTGTTACCTTGTAATCAAACTAATAAACAATTAACTGTTATGAGTATATTACATACTCACTATGAGACAGAGGTCCATATCCCCATGTCTCATAACTGTTACATTGTAATCAAACTAATAAACAATTAACTGCTATGAGCATACTACATACTCATTATGAGACAGAGGTCCATATCCCCATGTCTCATAACTGTCACATTGTAATCAAACTAATAAACAATTAACTGTTATGAGTATATTAAATACTCACTATGAGACAGAGGTCCATATCCCCATGTCTCATAACTGTTACCTTGTAATCAAACTAATAAACAATTTACTGTTATGAGTATACTACATACTCACTATGAGACAGAGGTCCATATCCCCATGTCCCATAACTGTTACCTTGTAATCAAACTAATAAACAATTAACTGTTATATGCATATTACATACTCACTATGAGACAGAGGTCCATATCCCCATGTCCCATAACTGTTACCTTGTAATCAAACTAATAAACAATTAACTGTTATGAGTATACTACATACTCACTATGAGACAGAGGTCCATATCCCCATGTCCCATAACTGTTACATTGTAATCAAACTAATAAACAATTAACTGCTATGAGCATACTACATACTCACTATGAGACAGAGGTCCATATCCCCATGTCTCATAACTGTTACATTGTAATCAAACTAATAAACAATTAACTGTTATGAGCATACTACATACTCACTATGAGACAGAGGTCCATATCCCCATGTCTCATAACTGTTACATTGTAATCAAACTAATAAACAATTAACTGTTATATGCATATTACATACTCACTATGAGACAGAGGTCCATATCCCCATGTCTCATAACTGTTACATTGTAATCAAACTAATAAACAATTAACTGTTATGAGTATACTACATACTCACTATGAGACAGAGGTCCATATCCCCATGTCTCATAACTGTTACATTGTAATCAAACTAATAAACAATTAACTGCTATGAGTATACTACATACTCACTATGAGACAGAGGTCCATATCCCCATGTCTCATAACTGTTACCTTGTAATCAAACTAATAAACAATTAACTGTTATATGCATATTACATACTCACTATGAGACAGAGGTCCATATCCCCATGTCCCATAACTGTTACCTTGTAATCAAACTAATAAACAATTAACTGCTATGAGTATACTATATACTCACTATGAGACAGAGGCCCATATCCCCATGTCCCATAACTGTTACATTGTAATCAAACTAATAAACAATTAACTGCTATGAGCATACTACATACTCACTATGAGACAGAGGTCCATATCCCCATGTCTCATAACTGTTACCTTGTAATCAAACTAATAAACAATTAACTGTTATGAATATACTACATACTCACTATGAGACAGAGGTCCATATCCCCATGTCTCATAACTGTTACCTTGTAATCAAACTAATAAACAATTAACTGTTATATGCATATTACATACTCACTATGAGACAGAGGTCCATATCCCCATGTCTCATAACTGTTACATTATAATCAAACTAATAAACAATTAACTGTTATGAGCATACTACATACTCACTATGAGACAGAGGTCCATATCCCCATGTCTCATAACTGTTACATTGTAATCAAACTAATAAACAATTAACTGTTATGAGCATACTACATACTCACTATGAGACAGAGGTCCATATCCCCATGTCTCATAACTGTTACATTGTAATCAAACTAATAAACAATTAACTGTTATATGCATATTACATACTCACTATGAGACAGAGGTCCATATCCCCATGTCTCATAACTGTTACATTGTAATCAAACTAATAAACAATTAACTGTTATGAGTATACTACATACTCACTATGAAACAGAGGTCCATATCCCCATGTCCCATAACTGTTACCTTGTAATCAAACTAATAAACAATTAACTGTTATGCGTATACTACATACTCACTATGAGACAGAGGTCCATATCCCCATGTCCCATAACTGTTACATTGTAATCAAACTAATAAACAATTAACTGCTATGAGTATACTACATACTCACTATGAGACAGAGGTCCATATCCCCATGTCTCATAACTGTTACCTTGTAATCAAACTAATAAACAATTAACTGTTATATGCATATTACATACTCACTATGAGACAGAGGTCCATATCCCCATGTCTCATAACTGTTACCTTGTAATCAAACTAATAAACAATTAACTGTTATATGCATATTACATACTCACTATGAGACAGAGGTCCATATCCCCATGTCTCATAACTGTTATCTTGTAATCAAACTAATAAACAATTAACTGTTATGAGTATGCTACATACTCACTATGAGACAGAGGTCCATATCCCCATGTCTCATAACTGTTACCTTGTAATCAAACTAATAAACAATTAACTGTTATGAGTATACTACATACTCACTATGAGACGGAGGTCCATATCCCCATGTCTCATAACTGTTGCCTTGTAATCAAACTAATAAACAATTAACTGTTATGAGTATACTACATACTAACTATGAGACAGAGGTCCATATCCCCATGTCTCATAACTGTTACCTTGTAATCAAACTAATAAACAATTAACTGTTATGAGTATACTACATACTCACTATGAGACAGAGGTCCATATCCCCATGTCTCATAACTGTTACATTGTAATCAAACTAATAAACAATTAACTGTTATGAGTATACTACATACTCACTATGAGACAGAGGTCCATATCCCCATGTCTCATAACTGTTACCTTGTAATCAAACTAATAAACAATTAACTGTTATGAGTATACTACATACTCACTATGAGACAGAGGTCCATATCCCCATGTCTCATAACTGTTACCTTGTAATCAAACTAATAAACAATTAACTGTTATGAGTATACTACATACTCACTATGAGACAGAGGTCCATATCCCCATGTCCCATAACTGTTACCTTGTAATCAAACTAATAAACAATTAACTGTTATATGCATATTACATACTCACTATGAGACAGAGTTCCATATCCCCATGTCTCATAACTGTTACCTTGTAATCAAAGTAATAAACAATTAACTGTTATGAGTATACTACATACTCACTATGAGACAGAGGTCCATATCCCCATGTCCCATAACTGTTACATTGTAATCAAACTAATAAACAATTAACTGTTTTGAGTATACTACATACTCACTATGAGACAGAGGTCCATATCCCCATGTCCCATAACTGTTACCTTGTAATCAAACTAATAAACAATTAACTGTTATATGCATATTACATACTCACTATGAGACAGAGGTCCATATCCCCATGTCCCATAGCTGTTACCTTGTAATCAAACTAATAAACAATTAACTGCTATGAGTATACTACATACTCACTATGAGACAGAGGTCCATATCCCCATGTCCTATAACTCTTACATTGTAATCAAACTAATAAACAATTAACTGCTATGAGCATACTACATACTCACTATGAGACAGAGGTCCATATCCCCATGTCTCATAACTGTTACCTTGTAATCAAACTAATAAACAATTAACTGTTATGAATATACTACATACTCACTATGAGACAGAGGTCCATATCCCCATGTATCATAACTGTTACCTTGTAATCAAACTAATAAACAATTAACTGTTATATACATATTACATACTCACTATGAGACAGAGGTCCATATCCCCATGTCTCATAACTGTTACATTATAATCAAACTAATAAACAATTAACTGTTATGAGTATACTACATACTCACTATGAGACAGAGGTCCATATCCCCATGTCTCATAACTGTTACCTTGTAATCAAACTAATAAACAATTAACTGTTATGAGTATACTACATACTCACTATGAGACAGAGGTCCATATCCCCATGTCTCATAACTGTTACCTTGTAATCAAACTAATAAACAATTAACTGTTATGAGCATACTACATACTCACTATGAGACAGAGGTCCATATCCCCATGTCCCATAACTGTTACCTTGTAATCAAACTAATAAACAATTAACTGTTATATGCATATTACATACTCACTATGAGACAGAGTTCCATATCCCCATGTCTCATAACTGTTACCTTGTAATCAAAGTAATAAACAATTAACTGTTATGAGTATACTACATACTCACTATGAGACAGAGGTCCATATCCCCATGTCCCATAACTGTTACATTGTAATCAAACTAATAAACAATTAACTGTTATGAGTATACTACATACTCACTATGAGACAGAGGTCCATATCCCCATGTCCCATAACTGTTACCTTGTAATCAAACTAATAAACAATTAACTGTTATATGCATATTACATACTCACTATGAGACAGAGGTCCATATCCCCATGTCCCATAGCTGTTACCTTGTAATCAAACTAATAAACAATTAACTGTTATGAGTATACTACATACTCACTATGAGACAGAGGTCCATATCCCCATGTCCTATAACTGTTACATTGTAATCAAACTAATAAACAATTAACTGCTATGAGCATACTACATACTCACTATGAGACAGAGGTCCATATCCCCATGTCTCATAACTGTTACCTTGTAATCAAACTAATAAACAATTAACTGTTATGAATATACTACATACTCACTATGAGACAGAGGTCCATATCCCCATGTCTCATAACTGTTACCTTGTAATCAAACTAATAAACAATTAACTGTTATATACATATTACATACTCACTATGAGACAGAGGTCCATATCCCCATGTCTCATAACTGTTACATTATAATCAAACTAATAAACAATTAACTGTTATGAGCATACTACATACTCACTATGAGACAGAGGTCCATATCCCCATGTCTCATAACTGTTACATTGTAATCAAACTAATAAACAATTAACTGTTATGAGTATACTACATACTCACTATGAGACAGAGGTCCATATCCCCATGTCCCATAACTGTTACATTGTAATTTAACTAATAAACAATTAACTGTTATGAGTATACTACATACTCACTATGAGACAGAGGTCCATATCCCCATGTCTCATAACTGTTACCTTGTAATCAAACTAATAAACAATTAACTGTTATGAGTATACTACATACTCACTATGAGACAGAGGTCCATATCCCCATGTCTCATAACTGTTACCTTGTAATCAAACTAATAAACAATTAACTGTTATGAGTATACTACATACTCACTATGAGACAGAGGTCCATATCCCCATGTCCCATAACTGTTACATTGTAATTTAACTAATAAACAATCAACTGTTATGAGTATACTACATACTCACTATGAGACAGAGGTCCATATCCCCATGTCTCATAACTGTTACCTTGTAATCAAACTAATAAACATTTAACTGTTATGAGTATACTACATACTCACTATGAGACAGAGGTCCATATCCCCATGTCTCATAACTGTTACATTGTAATCAAACTAATAAACAATTAACTGTTATGAGTATACTACATACTCACTATGAGACAGAGGTCCATATCCCCATGTCTCATAACTGTTACCTTGTAATCAAACTAATAAACAATTAACTGTTATGAGTATATTACATACTCACTATGAGACAGAGGTCCATATCCCCATGTCTCATAACTGTTACCTTGTAATCAAACTAATACACAATTTACTGTTATGAGTATACTACATACTCACTATGAGACAGAGGTCCATATCCCCATGTCTCATAACTGTTACATTGTAATCAAACTAATAAACAATTAACTGTTATGAGTATACTACATACTAACTATGAGACAGAGGTCCATATCCCCATGTCTCATAACTGTTACCTTGTAATCAAACTAATAAACAATTAACTGTTATGAGTATACTACATACTCACTATGAGACAGAGGTCCATATCCCCATGTCTCATAACTGTTACATTGTAATCAAACTAATAAACAATTAACTGTTATGAGTATACTACATACTCACTATGAGACAGAGGTCCATATCCCCATGCCTCATAGCTGTTACCTTGTAATCAAACTAATAAACAATTAACTGTTATGAGTATACTACATACTCACTATGAGACAGAGGTCCATATCCCCATGTCTCATAACTGTTACCTTGTAATCAAACTAATAAACAATTAACTGCTATGAGTATACTACATACTCACTATGAGACAGAGGTCCATATCCCCATGTCTCATAACTGTTACCTTGTAATCAAACTAATAAACAATTAACTGTTATGAGTATACTACATACTCACTATGAGACAGAGGTCCATATCCCCATGTCCCATAACTGTTACATTGTAATTTAACTAATAAACAATCAACTGTTATGAGTATACTACATACTCACTATGAGACAGAGGTCCATATCCCCATGTCTCATAACTGTTACCTTGTAATCAAACTAATAAACATTTAACTGTTATGAGTATACTACATACTCACTATGAGACAGAGGTCCATATCCCCATGTCTCATAACTGTTACATTGTAATCAAACTAATAAACAATTAACTGTTATGAGTATACTACATACTCACTATGAGACAGAGGTCCATATCCCCATGTCTCATAACTGTTACCTTGTAATCAAACTAATAAACAATTAACTGTTATGAGTATATTACATACTCACTATGAGACAGAGGTCCATATCCCCATGTCTCATAACTGTTACCTTGTAATCAAACTAATAAACAATTAACTGTTATGAGTATACTACATACTCACTATGAGACAGAGGTCCATATCCCCATGTCTCATAACTGTTACCTTGTAATCAAACTAATAAACAATTAACTGTTATGAGTATACTACATACTCACTATGAGACAGAGGTCCATATCCCCATGTCTCATAACTGTTACCTTGTAATCAAACTAATAAACAATTAACTGTTATGAGTATACTACATACTCACTATGAGACAGAGGTCCATATCCCCATGTCCCATAACTGTTACATTGTAATTTAACTAATAAACAATTAACTGTTATGAGTATACTACATACTCACTATGAGACAGAGGTCCATATCCCCATGTCTCATAACTGTTACCTTGTAATCAAACTAATAAACAATTAACTGTTATGAGTATACTACATACTCACTATGAGACAGAGGTCCATATCCCCATGTCTCATAACTGTTACCTTGTAATCAAACTAATAAACAATTAACTGTTATGAGTATACTACATACTCACTATGAGACAGAGGTCCATATCCCCATGTCCCATAACTGTTACATTGTAATTTAACTAATAAACAATTAACTGTTATGAGTATACTACATACTCACTATGAGACAGAGGTCCATATCCCCATGTCTCATAACTGTTACCTTGTAATCAAACTAATAAACATTTAACTGTTATGAGTATACTACATACTCACTATGAGACAGAGGTCCATATACCCATGTCTCATAACTGTTACATTGTAATCAAACTAATAAACAATTAACTGTTATGAGTATACTACATACTCACTATGAGACAGAGGTCCATATCCCCATGTCTCATAACTGTTACCTTGTAATCAAACTAATAAACAATTAACTGTTATGAGTATATTACATACTCACTATGAGACAGAGGTCCATATCCCCATGTCTCATAACTGTTACATTGTAATCAAACTAATAAACAATTAACTGCTATGAGCATACTACATACTCATTATGAGACAGAGGTCCATATCCCCATGTCTCATAACTGTCACATTGTAATCAAACTAATAAACAATTAACTGTTATGAGTATACTACATACTCACTATGAGACAGAGGTCCATATCCCCATGTCTCATAACTGTTACATTGTAATCAAACTAATAAACAATTAACTGTTATGAGTATACTACATACTCACTATGAGACAGAGGTCCATATCCCCATGTCTCATAACTGTTACCTTGTAATCAAACTAATAAACAATTAACTGTTATGAGTATATTACATACTCACTATGAGACAGAGGTCCATATCCCCATGTCTCATAACTGTTACCTTGTAATCAAACTAATAAACAATTAACTGTTATGAGTATACTACATACTCACTATGAGACAGAGGTCCATATCCCCATGTCTCATAACTGTTACCTTGTATTCAAACTAATAAACAATTAACTGTTATGAGTATACTACATACTCACTATGAGACAGAGGTCCATATCCCCATGTCTCATAACTGTTACCTTGTAATCAAACTAATAAACAATTAACTGTTATGAGTATACTACATACTCACTATGAGACAGAGGTCCATATCCCCATGTCCCATAACTGTTACATTGTAATTTAACTAATAAACAATTAACTGTTATGAGTATACTACATACTCACTATGAGACAGAGGTCCATATCCCCATGTCTCATAACTGTTACCTTGTAATCAAACTAATAAACAATTAACTGTTATGAGTATACTACATACTCACTATGAGACAGAGGTCCATATCCCCATGTCTCATAACTGTTACCTTGTAATCAAACTAATAAACAATTAACTGTTATGAGTATACTACATACTCACTATGAGACAGAGGTCCATATCCCCATGTCCCATAACTGTTACATTGTAATTTAACTAATAAACAATTAACTGTTATGAGTATACTACATACTCACTATGAGACAGAGGTCCATATCCCCATGTCTCATAACTGTTACCTTGTAATCAAACTAATAAACATTTAACTGTTATGAGTATACTACATACTCACTATGAGACAGAGGTCCATATACCCATGTCTCATAACTGTTACATTGTAATCAAACTAATAAACAATTAACTGTTATGAGAATACTACATACTCACTATGAGACAGAGGTCCATATCCCCATGTCTCATAACTGTTACCTTGTAATCAAACTAATAAACAATTAACTGTTATGAGTATATTACATACTCACTATGAGACAGAGGTCCATATCCCCATGTCTCATAACTGTTACATTGTAATCAAACTAATAAACAATTAACTGCTATGAGCATACTACATACTCATTATGAGACAGAGGTCCATATCCCCATGTCTCATAACTGTCACATTGTAATCAAACTAATAAAAAATTAACTGTTATGAGTATATTACATACTCACTATGAGACAGAGGTCCATATCCCCATGTCTCATAACTGTTACCTTGTAATCAAACTAATAAACAATTTACTGTTATGAGTATACTACATACTCACTATGAGACAGAGGTCCATATCCCCATGTCCCATAACTGTTACCTTGTAATCAAACTAATAAACAATTAACTGTTATATGCATATTACATACTCACTATGAGACAGAGGTCCATATCCCCATGACCCATAACTGTTACCTTGTAATCAAACTAATAAACAATTAACTGTTATGAGTATACTACATACTCACTATGAGACAGAGGTCCATATCCCCATGTCCCATAACTGTTACATTGTAATCAAACTAATAAACAATTAACTGCTATGAGCATACTACATACTCACTATGAGACAGAGGTCCATATCCCATGTCTCATAACTGTTATCTTGTAATCAAACTAATAAACAATTAACTGTTATGAATATACTACATACTCACTATGAGACAGAGGTCCATATCCCCATGTCCCATAACTGTTACATTGTAATTTAACTAATAAACAATTAACTGTTATGAGTATACTACATACTCACTATGAGACAGAGGTCCATATCCCCATGTCTCATAACTGTTACCTTGTAATCAAACTAATAAACATTTAACTGTTATGAGTATACTACATATTCACTATGAGACAGAGGTCCATATCCCCATGTCTCATAACTGTTACATTGTAATCAAACTAATAAACAATTAACTGTTATGAGTATACTACATACTCACTATGAGACAGAGGTCCATATCCCCATGTCTCATAACTGTTACCTTGTAATCAAACTAATAAACAATTAACTGTTATGAGTATATTACATACTCACTATGAGACAGAGGTCCATATCCCCATGTCTCATAACTGTTACATTGTAATCAAACTAATAAACAATTAACTGCTATGAGCATACTACATACTCATTATGAGACAGAGGACCATATCCCCATGTCTCATAACTGTCACATTGTATTCAAACTAATAAACAATTAACTGCTATGAGTATATTACATACTCACTATGAGACAGAGGTCCATATCCCCATGTCTCATAACTGTTACCTTGTAATCAAACTAATAAACAATTTACTGTTATGAGTATACTACATACTCACTATGAGACAGAGGTCCATATCCCCATGTCTCATAACTGTTACCTTGTAATCAAACTAATAAACAATTAACTGTTATATGCATATTACATACTCACTATGAGACAGAGGTCCATATCCCCATGTCCCATAACTGTTACCTTGTAATCAAACTAATAAACAATTAACTGTTATGAGTATACTACATACTCACTATGAGACAGAGGTCCATATCCCCATGTCCCATAACTGTTACATTGTAATCAAACTAATAAACAATTAACTGCTATGAGCATACTACATACTCACTATGAGACAGAGGTCCATATCCCATGTCTCATAACTGTTACCTTGTAATCAAACTAATAAACAATTAACTGTTATGAATATACTACATACTCACTATGAGACAGAGGTCCATATCCCCATGTCTCATAACTGTTACCTTGTAATCAAACTAATAAACAATTAACTGTTATATGCATATTACATACTCACTATGAGACAGAGGTCCATATCCCCATGTCTCATAACTGTTACATTGTAATCAAACTAATAAACAATTAACTGTTATGAGTATACTACATACTCACTATGAGACAGAGGTCCATATCCCCATGTCTCATAACTGTTACATTGTAATCAAACTAATAAACAATTAACTGTTATATGCATATTACATACTCACTATGAGACAGAGGTCCATATCCCCATGTCTCATAACTGTTACATTGTAATCAAACTAATAAACAATTAACTGTTATGAGTATACTACATACTCACTATGAGACAGAGGTCCATATCCCCATGTCCCATAACTGTTACATTGTAATCAAACTAATAAACAATTAACTGCTATGAGCATACTACATACTCACTATGAGACAGAGGTCCATATCCCCATGTCTCATAACTGTTACCTTGTAATCAAACTAATAAACAATTAACTGTTATGAATATACTACATACTCACTATGAGACAGAGGTCCATATCCCCATGTCTCATAACTGTTACATTGTAATCAAACTAATAAACAATTAACTGTTATGAGCATACTACATACTCACTATGAGACAGAGGTCCATATCCCCATGTCTCATAACTGTTACATTGTAATCAAACTAATAAACAATTAACTGTTATGAGCATACTACATACTCACTATGAGACAGAGGTCCATATCCCCATGTCTCATAACTGTTACATTGTAATCAAACTAATAAACAATTAACTGTTATATGCATATTACATACTCACTATGAGACAGAGGTCCATATCCCCATGTCTCATAACTGTTACATTGTAATCAAACTAATAAACAATTAACTGTTATGAGTATACTACATACTCACTATGAGACAGAGGTCCATATCCCCATGTCCCATAACTGTTACCTTGTAATCAAACTAATAAACAATTAACTGTTATGAGTATACTACATACTCACTATGAGACAGAGGTCCATATCCCCATGTCCCATAACTGTTACATTGTAATCAAACTAATAAACAATTAACTGCTATGAGTATACTACATACTCACTATGAGACAGAGGTCCATATCCCCATGTCTCATAACTGTTACCTTGTAATCAAACTAATAAACAATTAACTGTTATATGCATATTACATACTCACTATGAGACAGAGGTCCATATCCCCATGTCTCATAACTGTTACCTTGTAATCAAACTAATAAACAATTAACTGTTATGAGTATACTACATACTCACTATGAGACAGAGGTCCATATCCCCATGTCCCATAACTGTTACATTGTAATCAAACTAATAAACAATTAACTGCTATGAGTATACTACATACTCACTATGAGACAGAGGTCCATATCCCCATGTCTCATAACTGTTACATTGTAATCAAACTAATAAACAATTAACTGTTATATGCATATTACATACTCACTATGAGACAGAGGTCCATATCCCCATGTCTCATAACTGTTACCTTGTAATCAAACTAATAAACAATTAACTGTTATGAGTATACTACATACTCACTATGAGACAGAGGTCCATATCCCCATGTCTCATAACTGTTACCTTGTAATCAAACTAATAAACAATTAACTGTTATGAGTATACTACATACTCACTATGAGACAGAGGTCCATATCCCCATGTCTCATAACTGTTGCCTTGTAATCAAACTAATAAACAATTAACTGTTATGAGTATACTACATACTAACTATGAGACAGAGGTCCATATCCCCATGTCTCATAACTGTTACCTTGTAATCAAACTAATAAACAATTAACTGTTATGAGTATACTACATACTCACTATGAGACAGAGGTCCATATCCCCATGTCTCATAACTGTTACATTGTAATCAAACTAATAAACAATTAACTGTTATGAGTATACTACATACTCACTATGAGACAGAGGTCCATATCCCCATGTCTCATAACTGTTACATTGTAATCAAACTAATAAACAATTAACTGTTATATGCATATTACATACTCACTATGAGACAGAGGTCCATATCCCCATGTGTCATAACTGTTACATTGTAATCAAACTAATAAACAATTAACTGTTATGAGTATACTACATACTCACTATGAGACAGAGGTCCATATCCCCATGTCCCATAACTGTTACATTGTAATCAAACTAATAAACAATTAACTGCTATGAGTATACTACATACTCACTATGAGACAGAGGTCCATATCCCCATGTCTCATAACTGTTACCTTGTAATCAAACTAATAAACAATTAACTGTTATATGCATATTACATACTCACTATGAGACAGAGGTCCATATCCCCATGTCCCATAACTGTTACCTTGTAATCAAACTAATAAACAATTAACTGCTATGAGTATACTACATACTCACTATGAGACAGAGGCCCATATCCCCATGTCCCATAACTGTTACATTGTAATCAAACTAATAAACAATTAACTGCTATGAGCATACTACATACTCACTATGAGACAGAGGTCCAAATCCCCATGTCTCATAACTGTTACCTTGTAATCAAACTAATAAACAATTAACTGTTATGAATATACTACATACTCACTATGAGACAGAGGTCCATATCCCCATGTCTCATAACTGTTACCTTGTAATCAAACTAATAAACAATTAACTGTTATATGCATATTACATACTCACTCTGAGACAGAGGTCCATATCCCCATGTCTCATAACTGTTACATTATAATCAAACTAATAAACAATTAACTGTTATGAGCATACTACATACTCACTATGAGACAGAGGTCCATATCCCCATGTCTCATAACTGTTACATTGTAATCAAACTAATAAACAATTAACTGTTATGAGCATACTACATACTCACTATGAGACAGAGGTCCATATCCCCATGTCTCATAACTGTTACATTGTAATCAAACTAATAAACAATTAACTGTTATATGCATATTACATACTCACTATGAGACAGAGGTCCATATCCCCATGTCTCATAACTGTTACATTGTAATCAAACTAATAAACAATTAACTGTTATGAGTATACTACATACTCACTATGAGACAGAGGTCCATATCCCCATGTCCCATAACTGTTACCTTGTAATCAAACTAATAAACAATTAACTGTTATGAGTATACTACATACTCACTATGAGACAGAGGTCCATATCCCCATGTCCCATAACTGTTACATTGTAATCAAACTAATAAACAATTAACTGCTATGAGTATACTACATACTCACTATGAGACAGAGGTCCATATCCCCATGTCTCATAACTGTTACCTTGTAATCAAACTAATAAACAATTAACTGTTATATGCATATTACATACTCACTATGAGACAGAGGTCCATATCCCCATGTCTCATAACTGTTACCTTGTAATCAAACTAATAAACAATTAACTGTTATATGCATATTACATACTCATTATGAGACAGAGGTCCATATCCCCATGTCTCATAACTGTTACCTTGTAATCAAACTAATAAACAATTAACTGTTATGAGTATACTACATACTCACTATGAGACAGAGGTCCATATCCCCATGTCTCATAACTGTTACCTTGTAATCAAACTAATAAACAATTAACTGTTATGAGTATACTACATACTCACTATGAGACAGAGGTCCATATCCCCATGTCTCATAACTGTTGCCTTGTAATCAAACTAATAAACAATTAACTGTTATGAGTATACTACATACTAACTATGAGACAGAGGTCCATATCCCCATGTCTCATAACTGTTATCTTGTAATCAAACTAATAAACAATTAACTGTTATGAGCATACTACATACTCACTATGAGACAGAGGTCCATATCCCCATGTCTCATAACTGTTACATTGTAATCAAACTAATAAACAATTAACTGTTATGAGTATACTACATACTCACTATGAGACAGAGGTCCATATCCCCATGTCTCATAACTGTTACCTTGTAATCAAACTAATAAACAATTAACTGTTATGAGTATACTACATACTCACTATGAGACAGGGGTCCATATCCCCATGTCTCATAACTGTTACCTTGTAATCAAACTAATAAACAATTAACTGTTATGAGTATACTACATACTCACTATGAGACAGAGGTCCATATCCCCATGTCCCATAACTGTTACCTTGTAATCAAACTAATAAACAATTAACTGTTATATGCATATTACATACTCACTATGAGACAGAGTTCCATATCCCCATGTCTCATAACTGTTACCTTGTAATCAAACTAATAAACAATTAACTGTTATGAGTATACTACATACTCACTATGAGACAGAGGTCCATATCCCCATGTCCCATAACTGTTACATTGTAATCAAACTAATAAACAATTAACTGTTATGAGTATACTACATACTCACTATGAGACAGAGGTCCATATCCCCATGTCCCATAACTGTTACATTGTAATCAAACTAATAAAAAATTAACTGCTATGAGCATACTACATACTCACTATGAGACAGAGGTCCATATCCCCATGTCTCATAACTGTTACCTTGTAATCAAACTAATAAACAATTAACTGTAATGAATATACTACATACTCACTATGAGAAAGAGGTCCATATCCCCATGTCTCATAACTGTTACCTTGTAATCAAACTAATAAACAATTAATTGTTATATGCATATTACATACTCACTATGAGACAGAGGTCCATATCCCCATGTCTCATAACTGTTACATTGTAATCAAACTAATAAACAATTAACTGTTATGAGTATACTACATACTCACTATGAGACAGAGGTCCATATCCCCATGTCCCATAACTGTTACATTGTAATTTAACTAATAAACAATTAACTGTTATGAGTATACTACATACTCACTATGAGACAGAGGTTCATATCCCCATGTCTCACAACTGTTACCTTGTAATCAAACTAATAAACAATTAACTGTTATGAGTATACTACATACTCACTATGAGACAGAGGTCCATATCCCCATGTCTCATAACTGTTACCTTGTAATCAAACTAATAAACAATTAACTGTTATGAGTATACTACATACTCACTATGAGACAGAGGTCCATATCCCCATGTCCCATAACTGTTACATTGTAATCAAACTAATAAAAAATTAACTGCTATGAGCATACTACATACTCACTATGAGACAGAGGTCCATATCCCCATGTCTCATAACTGTTACCTTGTAATCAAACTAATAAACAATTAACTGTAATGAATATACTACATACTCACTATGAGAAAGAGGTCCATATCCCCATGTCTCATAACTGTTACCTTGTAATCAAACTAATAAACAATTAATTGTTATATGCATATTACATACTCACTATGAGACAGAGGTCCATATCCCCATGTCTCATAACTGTTACATTGTAATCAAACTAATAAACAATTAACTGTTATGAGTATACTACATACTCACTATGAGACAGAGGTCCATATCCCCATGTCCCATAACTGTTACATTGTAATTTAACTAATAAACAATTAACTGTTATGAGTATACTACATACTCACTATGAGACAGAGGTTCATATCCCCATGTCTCACAACTGTTACCTTGTAATCAAACTAATAAACAATTAACTGTTATGAGTATACTACATACTCACTATGAGACAGAGGTCCATATCCCCATGTCTCATAACTGTTACCTTGTAATCAAACTAATAAACAATTAACTGTTATGAGTATACTACATACTCACTATGAGACAGAGGTCCATATCCCCATGTCTCATAACTGTTACCTTGTAATCAAACTAATAAACAATTAACTGTTATGAGTATATTACATACTCACTATGAGACAGAGGTCCATATCCCCATGTCTCATAACTGTTACCTTGTAATCAAACTAATAAACAATTTACTGTTATGAGTATACTACATACTCACTATGAGACAGAGGTCCATATCCCCATGTCCCATAACTGTTACATTGTAATCAAACTAATAAACAATTAACTGCTATGAGCATACTACATACTCACTATGAGACAGAGGTCCATATCCCCATGTCTCATAACTGTTACCTTGTAATCAAACTAATAAACAATTAACTGTTATGAGTATATTACATACTCACTATGAGACAGAGGTCCATATCCCCATGTCTCATAACTGTTACCTTGTAATCAAACTAATAAACAATTTACTGTTATGAGTATACTACATACTCACTATGAGACAGAGGTCCATATCCCCATGTCCCATAACTGTTACATTGTAATCAAACTAATAAACAATTAACTGCTATGAGCATACTACATACTCACTATGAGACAGAGGTCCATATCCCCATGTCTCATAACTGTTACCTTGTAATCAAACTAATAAACAATTAACTGTTATGAATATACTACATACTCACTATGAGACAGAGGTCCATATCCCCATGTCTCATAACTGTTACCTTGTAATCAAACTAATAAACAATTAACTGCTATATGCATATTATCATACTCACTATGAGACAGAGGTCCATATCCCCATGTCTCATAACTGTTACATTGTAATCAAACTAATAAACAATTAACTGTTATGAGCATACTACATACTCACTATGAGACAGAGGTCCATATCCCCATGTCCCATAACTGTTACATTGTAATCAAACTAATAAACAATTAACTGCTATGAGCATACTACATACTCACTATGAGACAGAGGTCCATATCCCCATGTCTCATAACTGTTACCTTGTAATCAAACTAATAAACAATTAACTGTTATGAATATACTACATACTCACTATGAGACAGAGGTCCATATCCCCATGTCTCATAACTGTTACCTTGTAATCAAACTAATAAACAATTAACTGTTATATGCATATTATCATACTCACTATGAGACAGAGGTCCATATCCCCATGTCTCATAACTGTTACATTGTAATCAAACTAATAAACAATTAACTGTTATGAGCATACTACATACTCACTATGAGACAGAGGTCCATATCCCCATGTCTCATAACTGTTACCTTGTAATCAAACTAATAAACAATTAACTGTTATGAGCATACTACATACTCACTATGAGACAGAGGTCCATATCCCCATGTCTCATAACTGTTACATTGTAATCAAACTAATAAACAATTAACTGTTATATGCATATTACATACTCACTATGAGACAGAGGTCCATATCCCCATGTCTCATAACTGTTACATTGTAATCAAACTAATAAACAATTAACTGTTATGAGTATACTACATACTCACTATGAGACAGAGGTCCATATCCCCATGTCCCATAACTGTTACATTGTAATCAAACTAATAAACAATTAACTGCTATGAGTATACTACATACTCACTATGAGACAGAGGTCCATATCCCCATGTCTCATAACTGTTACCTTGTAGTCAAACTAATAAACAATTAACTGTTATATGCATATTACATACTCACTATGAGACAGAGGTCCATATCCCATGTCCCATAACTGCTACATTGTAATCAAACTAATAAACAATTAACTGCTATGAGCATACTACATACTCACTATGAGACAGAGGTCCATATCCCCATGTCTCATAACTGTTACCTTGTAATCAAACTAATAAACAATTAACTGTTATGAATATACTACATACTCAATATGAGACAGAGATCCATATCCCAATGTCTCATAACTGTTACCTTGTAATCAAACTAATAAACAATTAACTGTTATATGCATATTACATACTCACTATGAGACAGAGGTCCATATCCCCATGTCTCATAACTGTTACATTATAATCAAACTAATAAACAATTAACTGTTATGAGCATACTACATACTCACTATGAGACAGAGGTCCATATCCCCATGTCTCATAACTGTTACCTTGTAATCAAACTAATAAACAATTAACTGTTATGAGTATACTACATACTCACTATGAGACAGAGGTCCATATCCCCATGTCCCATAACTGTTACCTTGTAATCAAACTAATAAACAATTAACTGTTATGAGTATACTACATACTCACTAGGAGACAGAGGTCCATATCCCCATGTCTCATAACTGTTACCTTGTAATCAAACTAATAAACAATTAACTGTTATGAGTATACTACATACTCACTAGGAGACAGAGGTCCATATCCCCATGTCTCATAACTGTTACCTTGTAATCAAACTAATAAACAATTAACTGTTATGAGTATACTACATACTCACTATGAGACAGAGGTCCATATCCCCATGTCTCATAACTGTTGCCTTGTAATCAAACTAATAAACAATTAACTGTTATGAGTATACTACATACTAACTATGAGACAGAGGTCCATATCCTCATGTCTCATAACTGTTACCTTGTAATCAAACTAATAACCAATTAACTGTTATGAGTATACTACATACTCACTATGAGACAGAGGTCCATATCCCCATGTCTCATAACTGTTACATTGTAATCAAACTAATAAACAATTAACTGTTATGAGTATACTACATACTCACTATGAGACAGAGGTCCATATCCCCATGTCTCATAACTGTTACCTTGTAATCAAACTAATAAACAATTAACTGTTATGAGTATACTACATACTCACTATGAGACAGAGGTCCATATCCCCATGTCCCATAACTGTTACATTGTAATCAAACTAATAAACAATTAACTGTTATATGCATATTACATACTCACTATGAGACAGAGGTCCATATCCCCATGTCTCATAACTGTTACATTATAATCAAACTAATAAACAATTAACTGTTATGAGCATACTACATACTCACTATGAGACAGAGGTCCATATCCCCATGTCTCATAACTGTTACATTGTAATCAAACTAATAAACAATTAACTGTTATGAGCATACTACATACTCACTATGAGACAGAGGTCCATATCCCCATGTCTCATAACTGTTACATTGTAATCAAACTAATAAACAATTAACTGTTATATGCATATTACATACTCACTATGAGACAGAGGTCCATATCCCCATGTCTCATAACTGTTACCTTGTAATCAAACTAATAAACAATTAACTGTTATGAGTATACTACATACTCACTATGAGACAGAGGTCCATATCCCCATGTCTCATAACTGTTACCTTGTAATCAAACTAATAAACAATTAACTGTTATGAGTATACTACATACTCACTATGAGACAGAGGTCTATATCCCCATGTCTCATAACTGTTTCCTTGTAATCAAACTAATAAACAATTAACTGTTATGAGTATACTACATATTCACTATGAGACATAGGTCCATATCCCCATGTCCCATAACTGTTACATTGTAATCAAACTAATAAACAATTAACTGTTATATGCATATTACATACTCACTATGAGACAGAGGTCCATATCCCCATGTCTCATAACTGTTACATTATAATCAAACTAATAAACAATTAACTGTTATGAGCATACTACATACTCACTATGAGACAGAGGTCCATATCCCCATGTCTCATAACTGTTACATTGTAATCAAACTAATAAACAATTAACTGTTATGAGCATACTACATACTCACTATGAGACAGAGGTCCATATCCCCATGTCTCATAACTGTTACATTGTAATCAAACTAATAAACAATTAACTGTTATATGCATATTACATACTCACTATGTTACAGAGGTCCATATCCCCATGTCTCATAACTGTTACATTGTAATCAAACTAATAAACAATTAACTGTTATGAGTATACTACATTCCCACTATGAGACAGAGGTCCATATCCACATGTCCCATAACTGTTACCTTGTAATCAAACTAATAAACAATTAACTGTTATGAGTATACTACATACTCACTATGAGACAGAGGTCCATATCCCCATGTCTCATAACTGTTACATTGTAATCAAACTAATAAACAATTAACTGCTATGAGTATACTACATACTCACTATGAGACAGAGGTCCATATCCCCATGTCTCATAACTGTTACTTTGTAATCAAACTAATAAACAATTAACTGTTATATGCATATTACATACTCACTATGAGACAGAGGTCCATATCCCCATGTCTCATAACTGTTACCTTGTAATCAAACTAATAAACAATTAACTGTTATATGCATATTACATACTCACTATGAGACAGAGGTCCATATCCCCATGTCTCATAACTGTTACCTTGTAATCAAACTAATAAACAATTAACTGTTATGAGTATACTACATACTCACTATGAGACAGAGTTCCATATCCCCATGTCTCATAACTGTTACCTTGTAATCAAACTAATAAACAATTAACTGTTATGAGTATACTACATACTAACTATGAGACAGAGGTCCATATCCCCATGTCTCATAACTGTTACATTGTAATCAAACTAATAAACAATTAACTGTTATGAGTATACTACATACTCACTATGAGACAGAGGTCCATATCCCCATGTCTCATAACTGTTACATTGTAATCAAACTAATAAACAATTAACTGTTATGAGTATACTACATACTCACTATGAGACAGAGGTCCATATCCCCATGTCTCATAACTGTTACCTTGTAATCAAACTAATAAACAATTAACTGTTATGAGTATACTACATACTCACTATGAGACAGAGGTCCATATCCCCATGTCCCATAACTGTTACATTGTAATCAAACTAATAAACAATTAACTGTTATATGCATATTACATACTCACTATGAGACAGAGGTCCATATCCCCATGTCTCATAACTGTTACCTTGTAATCAAACTAATAAACAATTAACTGTTATGAGTATACTACATACTCACTATGAGACAGAGGTCCATATCCCCATGTCCCATAACTGTTACATTGTAATCAAACTAATAAACAATTAACTGTTATGAGTATACTACATACTCACTATGAGACAGAGGTCCATATCCCCATGTCCCATAACTGTTACCTTGTAATCAAACTAATAAACAATTAACTGTTATATGCATATTACATACTCACTATGAGACAGAGGTTCATATCCCCATGTCCCATAACTGTTACCTTGTAATCAAACTAATAAACAATTAACTGTTATGAGTATACTACATACTCACTATGAGACAGAGGTCCATATCCCCATGTCCCATAACTGTTACATTGTAATCAAACTAATAAACAATTAACTGCTATGAGCATACTACATACTCACTATGAGTCAGAGGTCCATATCCCCATGTCTCATAACTGTTACCTTGTAATCAAACTAATAAACAATTAACTGTTATGAGTATACTACATACTCACTATGAGACAGAGGTCCATATCCCCATGTCTCATAACTGTTTCCTTGTAATCAAACTAATAAACAATTAACTGTTATGAGTATACTACATACTCACTATGAGACAGAGGTCCATATCCCCATGTCCCATAACTGTTACATTGTAATCAAACTAATAAACAATTAACTGTTATATGCATATTACATACTCACTATGAGACAGAGGTCCATATCCCCATGTCTCATAACTGTTACATTATAATCAAACTAATAAACAATTAACTGTTATGAGCATACTACATACTCACTATGAGACAGAGGTCCATATCCCCATGTCTCATAACTGTTACATTGTAATCAAACTAATAAACAATTAACTGTTATGAGCATACTACATACTCACTATGAGACAGAGGTCCATATCCCCATGTCTCATAACTGTTACATTGTAATCAAACTAATAAACAATTAACTGTTATATGCATATTACATACTCACTATGAGACAGAGGTCCATATCCCCATGTCTCATAACTGTTACATTGTAATCAAACTAATAAACAATTAACTGTTATGAGTATACTACATACTCACTATGAGACAGAGGACCATATCCACATGTCCCATAACTGTTACCTTGTAATCAAACTAATAAACAATTAACTGTTATGAGTATACTACATACTCACTATGAGACAGAGGTCCATATCCCCATGTCTCATAACTGTTACATTGTAATCAAACTAATAAACAATTAACTGCTATGAGTATACTACATACTCACTATGAGACAGAGGTCCATATCCCCATGTCTCATAACTGTTACCTTGTAATCAAACTAATAAACAATTAACTGTTATATGCATATTACATACTCACTATGAGACGGAGGTCCATATCCCCATGTCTCATAACTGTTACCTTGTAATCAAACTAATAAACAATTAACTGTTATATGCATATTACATACTCACTATGAGACAGAGGTCCATATCCCCATGTCTCATAACTGTTACCTTGTAATCAAACTAATAAACAATTAACTGTTATGAGTATACTACATACTCACTATGAGACAGAGGTCCATATCCCCATGTCTCATAACTGTTACCTTGTAATCAAACTAATAAACAATTAACTGTTATGAGTATACTACATACTCACTATGAGACAGAGGTCCATATCCCCATGTCTCATAACTGTTGCCTTGTAATCAAACTAATAAACAATTAACTGTTATGAGTATACTACATACTAACTATGAGACAGAGGTCCATATCCCCATGTCTCATAACTGTTACCTTGTAATCAAACTAATAAACAATTAACTGTTATGAGTATACTACATACTCACTATGAGACAGAGGTCCATATCCCCATGTCTCATAACTGTTACATTGTAATCAAACTAATAAACAATTAACTGTTATGAGTATACTACATACTCACTATGAGACAGAGGTCCATATCCCCATGTCTCATAACTGTTACCTTGTAATCAAACTAATAAACAATTAACTGTTATGAGTATACTACATACTCACTATGAGACAGAGGTCCATATCCCCATGTCTCATAACTGTTACCTTGTAATCAAACTAATAAACAATTAACTGTTATGAGTATACTACATACTCACTATGAGACAGAGGTCCATATCCCCATGTCCCATAACTGTTACATTGTAATCAAACTAATAAACAATTAACTGTTATATGCATATTACATACTCACTATGAGACAGAGGTCCATATCCCCATGTCTCATAACTGTTACCTTGTAATCAAACTAATAAACAATTAACTGTTATGAGTATACTACATACTCACTATGAGACAGAGGTCCATATCCCCATGTCCCATAACTGTTACATTGTAATCAAACTAATAAACAATTAACTGTTATGAGTATACTACATACTCATTATGAGACAGAGGTCCATATCCCCATGTCCCATAACTGTTACCTTGTAATCAAACTAATAAACAATTAACTGTTATATGCATATTACATACTCACTATGAGACAGAGGTTCATATCCCCATGTCCCATAACTGTTACCTTGTAATCAAACTAATAAACAATTAACTGTTATGAGTATACTACATACTCACTATGAGACAGAGGTCCATATCCCCATGTCTCATAACTGTTACATTGTAATCAAACTAATAAACAATTAACTGTTATGAGCATACTACATACTCACTATGAGACAGAGGTCCATATCCCCATGTCTCATAACTGTTACATTGTAATCAAACTAATAAACAATTAACTGTTATATGCATATTACATACTCACTATGAGACAGAGGTCCATATCCCCATGTCTCATAACTGTTACATTGTAATCAAACTAATAAACAATTAACTGTTATGAGTATACTACATACTCACTATGAGACAGAGGTCCATATCCCCATGTCTCATAACTGTTATCTTGTAATCAAACTAATAAACAATTAACTGCTATGAGTATACTACATACTCACTATGAGACAGAGGTCCATATCCCCATGTCTCATAACTGTTACCTTGTAATCAAACTAATAAACAATTAACTGTTATATGCATATTACATACTCACTATGAGACAGAGGTCCATATCCCCATGTCCCATAACTGTTACCTTGTAATCAAACTAATAAACAATTAACTGTTATGAGTATACTACATACTCACTATGAGACAGAGGTCCATATCCCCATGTCCCATAACTGTTACATTGTAATCAAACTAATAAACAATTAACTGCTATGAGCATACTACATACTCACTATGAGACAGAGGTCCATATCCCCATGTCTCATAACTGTTACATTGTAATCAAACTAATAAACAATTAACTGTTATGAGCATACTACATACTCACTATGAGACAGAGGTCCATATCCCCATGTCTCATAACTATTACATTGTAATCAAACTAATAAACAATTAACTGTTATATGCATATTACATACTCACTATGAGACAGAGGTCCATATCCCCATGTCTCATAACTGTTACCTTGTAATCAAACTAATAAACAATTAACTGTTATGAGTATACTACATACTCACTATGAGACAGAGGTCCATATCCCCATGTCCCATAACTGTTACCTTGTAATCAAACTAATAAACAATTAACTGTTATGAGTATACTACATACTCACTATGAGACAGAGGTCCATATCCCCATGTCCCATAACTGTTACCTTGTAATCAAACTAATAAACAATTAACTGTTATGAGTATACTACATACTAACTATGAGACAGAGGTCCATATCCCCATGTCTCATAACTGTTACCGTGTAATAAAACTAATAAACAATTAACTGTTATGAGTATACTACATACTCACTATGAGACAGAGGTACATATCCCCATGTCTCATAACTGTTACATTGTAATCAAACTAATAAACAATTAACTGTTATGAGTATACTACATACTCACTATGAGACAGAGGTACATATCCCCATGTCCCATAACTGTTACCTTGTAATCAAACTAATAAACAATTAACTGTTATGAGTATACTACATACTCACTATGAGACAGAGGTACATATCCCCATGTCTCATAACTGTTACCTTGTAATCAAACTAATAAACAATTAACTGCTATGAGCATACTATATACTCACTATGAGACAGAGGTCCATATCCCCATGTCTCATAACTGTTACCTTGTAATCAAACTAATAAACAATTAACTGTTATGAGTATACTACATACTCACTATGAGACAGAGGTCCATATCCCCATGTCTCATAACTGTTACCTTGTAATCAAACTAATAAACAATTAACTGTTATGAGTATACTACATACTCACTATGAGACAGAGGTCCATATCCCCATGTCCCATAACTGTTACCTTGTAATCAAACTAATTAACAATTAACTGCTATGAGCATACTACATACTCACTATAAGACAGAGGTCCATATCCCCATGTCCCATAACTGTTACCTTGTAATCAAACTAATTAACAATTAACTGCTATGAGCATACTACATACTCACTATAAGACAGAGGTCCATATCCCCATGTCCCATAACTGTTACCTTGTAATCAAACTAATTAACAATTAACTGCTATGAGCATACTACATACTCACTATGAGACAGAGGTCCATATCCCCATGTCTCATAACTGTTACCTTGTAATCAAAGTAATAAACAATTAACTGTTATGAGTATACTACATACTCACTATGAGACAGAGGTCCATATCCCCATGTCCCATAACTGTTACATTGTAATCAAACTAATAAACAATTAACTGCTATGAGCATACTACATACTCACTATGAGACAGAGGTCCATATCCCCATGTCTCATAAATGTTACCTTGTAATCAAACTAATAAACAATTAACTGTTATGAGTATACTACATACTCACTATGAGACAGAGGTCCATATCCCCATGTCTCATAACTGTTACCTTGTAATCAAACTAATAAACAATTAACTGTTATGAGTATACTACATACTCACTATGAGACAGAGGTCCATATCCCCATGTCTCATAACTGTTACCTTGTAATCAAACTAATAAACAATTAACTGCTATGAGCATACTACATACTCACTATGAGACAGAGGTACATATCCCCATGTCTCATATCTTTTACCTTGCATTTAATAACACAAAACCAAGATTGAATATTTGTTGTAAATTTGACACAATAATTTTACATGGGAAATAATCCTAGTATAGTGTTTAATGGATTACAAGCTTATACACATTTGTAATGATCCCCTCAAATATTCAAAAGGGGGATACGAATATATGTCTTGTATGCATCAGATTTCCATCTACCACATAATTGTATTTGATCATCAGAAACACCACGAGATTTTGCCCAAATGGCTGCGCCAATGCGAAATGAGTGGCTCTGGTAAAATTTAGTATCATAACCTAAGAATGTTAATGAAATTTACAACTGATTGCTAAACATGTGACGAGAAATTGGGATGTTGTCTTGAAACATGAACAGGGGACCATTTGCTTTGCCCCTCATTTTACAATATTCCCACATAGCTGAAATAGGACAGACGTCTTTATTGTCATGAGTGGCAGCTAAATGCAGATCAACAGGTGGTTTTCCTTGATGGTGTTTGAATTTAGACAGGGTCAGAGTAAGATCTTGTGGTTCATTTTCTGATATCTGTCCAATTTGAATTGATGCAAACTGCAATACAGATGTTGAGTTCTCAGTGCTTGTAATTTCACCTACTCTCAAAAATGCATGGAAAGCAAGTAAAAAACATAGCCTTAAATAAAGACCGTTGGTAAAACGAGGAGGTACAAATTGGGAGGAACTCAACAAGTTTACGCATAATTGATGGCGTTATCGGTAATCTGATATCTGGAGTACCTTTTAATTTTTAAAAACCTTGTAGGGCCCTTCGAACAACACATACCTGAGTTGTGTCCTCGTAACCTTCCAGCTTATTGAAATGACCCAGAGCGAAAATGTATGTTGTGACAGTTTGGGGTGCTAAGAGTTTGGTGTAACAATATGAAATAAATAGAACAAATGTTCCACCTCTAATGGGAATGGACATCATCCTGGGAAGTATGTCTGTAAAAATTCCTCATAAGACTACTTTGGCCCTATTGTAAGAAGAGTGTGTTTTTACTGTCAAAGCACTTTTTATCAGAAAATCTGATACTGTCTTCAGATGTTGAACATTGCTGGTGGAACTTCGACTGGGAATTGATCCATCTGTGGTACTAACCGATGGAACTCGGCTATCTGCAAACGAGACAATTTATCACTTAGAACGTTATCTATACCAGGAACATGTTTAGCCCGAAACAAAATGTTAAGTTTTAAACAATGGACAATAAAGCGACGTAATAATTTCATAAGGTTACGGTCTTTTCCAGTCTGTTTATTAATGACTTGCACTACTGCCATATTGTCCGAAAAGAAACAAACTTTCTTATTTGCCATAACTTGTCCCCATATCTCTACCGCAATAACAATGGGAAATAATTCTTTCACAGATATATGGTAGTCTTTCCATTCATTTGTCCATTTTTCTGAAAACCACTTAGTACCAAAAGTTCCCCCAAAACCTAGACCACTGGCATCAGTGCATAGTTGTAATGTGGCTGATGTTTGCCAAATATCATCCAAGAACAAGGATGTACCGTTGAAATGCTCAAAGAAACAAAGACCAAGCTGCAAGATCAGCCCTAGCTTCTTTGCTTAGCCGACGTTTATGATGGGGTTTCTTTAGGCCTTTTGTTAAATCAATAAGGCGGCGAAAATATGTTCGACCTGGGGATACCCCTGCACAAGCAAAGTTTAGCAGTCCAATAAGGGATTGAAGTTCCTGAAGTGTCAGTTTTTGTCTATTCTTAGCATAATTTATTTTATCACGTAATTTATGCAGTTTGTCAAGGGGCAACCTTATTTCCACTGCGTCTGTATCTAATTCTAGCCCTATAAAGATCAGAACAGTAGTTGGAAATATTGTTTTCTCATGCTTAATGGGAACTTTGACATGATCTAAAAACTGCAGGAACAATGTCAACTGGCCCTCACATATAGACAAAGTTGGGGGTCCTACAAGTAACAAATCATCTAATAAATATACACATCCTGGAATTTTTAGTTTCTCATATGCTACCCAATGTAAGGCTGAAGAAAATTGTTCAAACAAATTGCAAACAGAACTTAAACCCATAGGTAATGTTTTATCATAATAAATTTCACTACCAATAGCAAACCCAAGTAACTCATTGTCAGCAGGATGAATAGGTATATTTTTATAACCATGCTCAATATCAGTTGTTGATAAAAGTGCTCCCTTACCAAACTGTTTAATTAATGTCACCGCATCATGCATGGCTTGATATTATATATATATGAGACAGCTGAATCTTCTTTAGCAATGCCATCATTAATTGACAACCCATTTGGAGAAGACAAATGGTGAATTACTCTATATTCACCTGGTTTTTTGATTTGGTACTAATCCAAGAGGGGAAATTTGCAAGTTGCCAAAAGGTAAATTGTCTACCGTAAAGCCCCCCCCGCCCCCCCCCCCCCCCCCCTTCCACCCTACCAGATACAACTTCAACTTCAATTTTCTGTTTTAATACGTTCAAATTATCGTTAGCTAATTTTAGATTTTTACTGTATCTATATCTCCGCTGCCCCATATAAGGAATGCGAAAACCAAAAGTAAAACCTTTCACCAAATAATTCAGTTTTTCATTATCATATCCCTGTAACCAATGATGTAATGCTTTGACATTAATTGGAGTTACAATATCTTTGTTTACAATTGCATTATTTTCCTTTTGATTGCCCTGACATGTTCCTAGGTTTGACAGTGGTTAATGTGTTTTTGGTCCATCTGGTGACATGGGACATACTCGTTTATGGTGGTTCCCATAACATTTGCTGCAGACATGTGGGAAGGTGCAATTTTTTCTAAGGCATTTTCCTGAATTGTTGCTAAAGCTGAAACACACGCTTTTTCTATCACTGGCACCTTTTTCACGAAAAAAGACGCTGACTATCATTTTTAGACTGTTTTCCCAACATATCCAGTTTTGTTTTCACACCAATTTGAAGTGCTTCTGCATGAAGTTCCGGGTTAATTTGATCCCAATGCATAGTATTAGGATGTTCGCCCCTCCATATTCTGAAGTGTTCATCATAATAAAGGCCAGCTTTTTCACCTACATCATGGTACAATTTGTGAATTATAGCCATATATTTCATCAAGTTTGAGGATAGTGCTGGAAATTTCTGACAATAAATAGAAACAAATATATGCTCCTTTTGTAAAAATGTGATGTTATTGTCTGAATCTTGTACGGCTTCCAACTTCGCATATGTCGGTTTGTATAAAAGCGATCCCAGTTGAATATATTCCTCAACCCATATCTTTGATTTTATTTTACTATCAACGCCTTGCCCCAATGGCCTGCCAGAGTGTAATGGTCCCGTTATGTCTATATTATTACCTTGTTTGCTTGTTTGATTTTGACTAGCAACTGATGTCTGCTGAAGATTATCACTTGTACAAGTGGATGCTGTGTGCTCTGAACTTGTTGGCAAAGCCACATTAGCAACTGGTGCAGATTGTGTGACATGTATGCTTGCTTGAGTTTGCCTAGACGCACAATCATCCTGCTCCTGACTTTGAGTAACTGAACCCGTTTGAACAAAAGATCCCGGTGATAATTTTGATGTTACTAAATCAACGATTACGGGAACCATTTCCCGTACTAGTTCTTTCATCATGGATTTCATCTCCTCCTTCGAATCAATGCGACGCCGTTTCCTTGGCTGCTTCGACATTTTCCTACAATAAAAGTCATATATTGTATGTCCTTCGATATACTGGCTGCTAATTACCACATCAAACTTTTCTTACAAGCTCCTAACACAGAAAACTGAGGAAAAAGGTGACTATTTCGCCTTCTATATCAAATATGTATATATAAACGGACAGTTCTTATTGACTCTGCAATTATTATTAGTGACTACAGTTGATAGTTATTTCAGACGACGCCAACACAAATTTCTTTATCAGATCCTTATATTATGCTACGAATTGAATTTGTTAACCAATATGACCTTAATTAACCCTACGACAAAAGCTTGTTGTCGGCGACAGGAACTAATCAATTTTGTATTTACTTTTACCATGGGTAAAATAATGTCCTTCAATATTCCTATCATAAGATTAATAAGAGAACAATCAGAAATCTGGTGATTATTATTTACTGTTTTGTTTCTGTAAGTAAGCCACAGTACAACACTGTATAATGATATGTTTTTATCAACGCCATCATGCATTGTCATGTATTTTAATTTTGTATTGACTATCATGGAATGTGTCAATTACAATATTATATGTCTCATACATGTTATAGTAGGGCTGTTTCGTGACTTGAAAGGTCACTATTAAAAAATGAAGGTCACCAATTCCACCAATATCAACAAAACGAACAACCACCTTTCACTCCAAACCATTGGACACAATCAAGACTACGCCATATGGGGTTGGGAATACAGGTTCTAGTTTGCGGAAGGCAGTTAAAGGTGGCGGGGCTATTGAAGTAGACGTTTTGCACTTATCTATATAAACACTGTCTACATATATCACCATTTACATTCGTGGGTTCTTTTCTAGTCCAGGATAGAATGCGACGGGGTTGAACCGATAGCCACAACCCACTTTCTGATCATTGGATCTCCAATGACAATATATGCCGTGTTTCATATTACATGTATCAGCCCGATATATTGCCCATAATTTTTAACCATTTTAAACCTTATTATAAGCTTAATTGAAATGTTGCATACTAAACCGTAAAATAAGTTGTTTTGATTTTCCAATGACATGTAGGGCAATTATGGAATGATAGACAAATTGCTACGAACACAGTATTCACAAACGAAGATTAACAGTCAATAATGCTTTCTCAATATTTTAACAGAGGCTTAATTGTGTTGTTCTTTTACTATCATCATTACAATTCTTGTCACATCAAAATATACAGAGGTATCCGTCCATACAAGTACTACCAACATTTCCCTATCAAGAAAGGTCGCTTTCTTGGTCACAAGTGTGCCTTGAGACTACTCTTTTCTATTCCCAAACACATCTCAAATAGATGTCGTTAATTGCATTCATTAAGGAAAAATATACATGTTACACCGTGGGACAGGATGGGTCAATTGAAGCAGAAAAGTGTCTTTATTTCATTATCGATGACAATCAATTATCGATATTGCTGTAGTGGTCAGTGTGATGCCTTTTATGTAGTGTTATCAACAACTGCTAATACCAGACAAGATAATGGTAAGTACGTATAATTGGATGTATTAGCTAGCGATAAAATCACTTGAGAGTGATATGTTCCTTAGCAAGGATGTACTAGACTACAATCTATGTTTCATTATTTGTTTTTTGTATTCTCGTGTTGTTCTACAATATATTAGATGAGGATGGAAAATTTAACAGAGTTAATATTTTCTTTTAATTTTTCCGGAACTAACACTAAATATAAGAGTGACAAAGAATCATATTGTAGCTGTTGATATTGATAATAAAATGAAAAAACCCAAAACTGTCGTAACAATTCTAAAACCAATAGAAACAAGAAATGTGTGCATCACAAAATACGCCCGTCTATATAAATTATCAAACGGTTTAATGGTAATGACCCCAACATAAATAGGGGTTTCCCCTTCCACAGGGGAATCATGTGGCCAAGTTTGGTAACGATCCAATATACAGAACTAAAGTTATCGTGCGGAAACGGTCCTGTTGTCAAAAATTCTATTTATAGTAACGGTGACCTTGACCTTTGACCTAATGACCCCAAAATAAATAGAGTTCTTCCCCTTCCACAGGGGAATCATGTGGCCAAGTTTGTTAAAGATCCAATATACAGAACTATAGTTATTGTGGGGAAACGACCCTGTTGTCAAAAATTATATTTATAGTAATGGTGATCTTGACCTTTGACATAATGATCCCAAAATAAATAGGGTTCTTCTCCGTCCACAGGGGAATCATGTGGTCAAGTTGGTGAAAGATCCAATATACAGAACTAAAGCTATCGTGCGGAAACGACCCTGTTGTCAAAAATTATATTTATAGTATTGGTGACCTTGACTTTTGACCTAATGACCCCAATATAAATAGGGTTCTTCCCCTTCCACAGGGGAATCATGTGACCAAGTTTGGTAAAGATCCGATATACAGAACTAAAGCTATTGTGCGGAAACCTGTGTGTACGCCCGCCGCCCATCGCCCGCCGCCCGCCATACCCAACCACATAATACGGCCTGTGTCGAGACGGACGTATAAAAAGCGTAACAAGAGGTAAATACGATACCTCTAACACAAATATACACGATCGCGCACTTTCCTGGTTTGATACATTGAATATACAATCGAAAACATTGCGCTCATGAAGAAGACTGGTTGAGGTGGATGCGATTCAAAATTATTTTAATTACAAACAAACGAAAGACAACCATAGTTCAGATATCTTTTGGCATTCGTCGTCAATTTAAAAAAATATAAAAAGCACATTTAAATTGCGGTGTTTTTCCATTCAAAGCACATACATCGTTCAGATAAATAAAATAGATTATAACATATAAGTAACATGTCCCTGTATTTTCATTAAAGCTATCAAAACAATGGCCATAAACTGAGGTACGAACTCTAGATCGTTAATTGTTTGTTGTTTAATGTTAAGCGAGCAGGGCATAATTTCTGTCATGTTCGGGATGAGGAAAGGTTTACAAACTTTAAAATCAGCATATGCAGTAGTATGTTCAAAGATACCAATGAGTTGTATATATATACCAATGTTTATAATATCTATATGTAAAAGGATAGATACATGTAATTGGTATGAAAACACAATTTTGCATCGGGAAACCACCGACCACTCATAATACGATACTGCTTATTTTTTGCTGATTAACATGCAAGGACATTTGCCAAACAATGCAGGCACTAACGTCTAGCACAACGAATACACATCCTTTCTGAAGACACCCTTTTAATATCAGAAATGAACTAAATGCACAATATGTTTTTCAAAACCAAGAACATAATTTTCTTCCACAAACCTACTGTCGTTTGTCTTATACTGTATTCTCAAGTTGATCTTAATTACATGTATATGTATTGATGTTTTCTTAATAAGATGATATTTTAATTTTATTACATGGCTATCAAAAAAGTTAGCGGTCTGTTTTTATGTTTCTATATTATGAAAGCTGGCAATTTCCCGTTTTAAGAAATCATAATCACGTTCATAGCACTTATGGTTAAATCGTTCAATTGTTCCAATTAAGTTGCTTGCGTAAATAATGTAACTGCGCATTGGTCTAGTTGCAGGTAGACAAAGTACAAACAATCAAATAATTTCCTTTTTCATAGGTAAATCCAAAGCTACAATGTAAATTAATTAATTTCATTAATAAATAATTACTAAAATGGTGTTTACAATAGAAATGTGAATAGGTAAGTGTGATTCATATAAAGTAACTCATAAAACCAACCACGACTTAGAGACCGTAGATTATGCAACATCATAGTCGCTACATATGGTTTTATGTAAAGTCTTTCAATACCAGATGCATGGTTGAAGCACACTCTGTGCTTTTAAAAGCGTTGTTAAACTGATGATCAATTCATTTGCTAATACCAGTAATTAAATATCTGATTACTTTCTGATGAAGCACAAGCAGTAGTTAAATAACGTAATCAATATTTCAGATCGTCATTAAGAAGTAAATGAACCAATCGAACTCTGCTTAAATTCTAAACATGTTGTCTTAACATGGTTTCTCTCAATATTGACAAATGTTAGGACTAAATAAAAACAATTGTTAATCTAAAATTACCGTATGAAAAGTGAGTAATCCATATTTCTTAAGATAGCTGCACAAGTGCATATGGACTTTTGTTAAAAGTGTGTGTGGCTCGTTGAAATAGCAATAAAAGCGATGTTTCTACCGTTTAATTTGTGCCCTAATGAACAGTAAAGTTGGATAATATTTAGTTTTCATCTACATCCATATCCTTTCTTACTAATTCATATTATCATCACTGGGTGGATACCTCTGCTGATGAACTATTAGACCCCAAGGCTATCATCCGCCTAATAGTCAGTGTTTTGGCCCTGATGTGGTTATTTAATATATTTATTATTGAGGTGTTAGGGTTATGGTGCTTAACGTCACTTTCACCAATATTGCAGTTATATCATGGCGGTCAGTTTTATTGTTGGAGGAAACAGGTGTACATGTGAAAACCACGGTCTTGCCGCAAGTCACTGACAAACTTTAGCACATAATGTTTCTTTGGGTATACCTCGCCATGAGCGGGTTCGAACTCAAAACTTTAATGGAGATAGGCACTAATTGCACAGTATATTCAGCTACCATACAATGACGACCACGACAGCCCGTATTTATTATTGAAATTTACAGCTCCTAAATAATGGAATAAAACGAAAAAACATAAAGTGTGACAGTGTCGCAATAATTCTAAAATCTAATAATAGAAAAATCGTAGATGCAGAGGCAAAATCGCTACAACGAAGGCAATTCAATAAAAAGTGTCGGGGTTAAGCTTGTTTTATGAGGCCACACATAGCCACTCTTAGTAAAATAATGCTGTCATGCAAGTGTTTTTCAAATGTATGTAAAATGCATACTCTCGCATATATCTGGGCGAACAGCTATTTCATAAAGAACGCTCGAATCAGGAACTTTATGTATAATTTAGTTAATAACCTTGATACAGAAGTTGTCATTGTGTTATATATTGTTCTATTAAAAAGAGCAAATGGCATCAAACATCATTTTAGACAGTACACAAGGGCATCGTAAAACCTAATAAGGAACAAATAGCCAACTTTGAGCCAATTTAATATTGCCAATACCATATGTCGTCGTTTGTACGGACGTGATATAATATTAAAATAACGATTTTCTCTGTCAGGCTATTTGGGCTTTCCAATCTATCAACTATGAACGTACCCGATGAAGGTTATTCCATAATCGCGTTGTGTACACTAAAGTAGATATCTACGTTTTTATGACCTACTAGTAAATGATTATACCACAATTAAAATCAATGAAAAGAAAGTATCCCTGGATAATTCCAAATAGCGCAATTAGACAACATAAAACAATCAAGCTATTAAAAAAGCTATGTTTTTGCTGTTTATCAAGAAATGACAAGAAAAGGGAAAATACATTTAAATTAACTTAAAATCATGTAAATCATTTAAGCGGAATATTAACAAAAGTCAACACAATTAAGGAAAATAATACAATAGAACAAAAAAACAACCATATTTCTTTTCTTTTTTTTAAAGAAAAGAGTATTATTTAAGGTTTTTCTTATATACGAATTTAACTTATAAAATATGATAAAGTCCCATAAGATTTATTATATTCAACATATTATTTCAGAAAATAATTACTTCAGACAATCATGTACAATCAAATTTTATTTCCTTAACCCCTAATACACGGGGAAATCCAAACATATATAGAGATTGCTAAATGACCTCTCTTTCATATTTATTAATCTGATAATATGATTTGAACAAAGTAATCAAAATAAAGTAGAGATACCAATATATTGTAATTGAATGTAACACTAATTCTAATCGAGTACGTAGAAATCGTCCACGGACGGATAAGTAATTGGCGTCAGTGAAAATGTTATGTCATTTGTTAAGAGAAACCAGAACGCAATCATACACGTCAGTTTAACGAGTTCTGATAGAGCTATCCATCGTACGTCAAGTGTTTTCTTCTTGCCATTTAAGCGACGCTATACTAGATTGTTGATGTAACTGCAAGTATCAATTGAGTTGAGAAGTAAGTTATTATTATCAACCAGCGTATAGATAGGAAAATAAATGAAACTTCAAACATTTTCTCCCTAATCGATCGAGTTCTGTCATTCTTGTATAGACAAATATTAATATTATTGTCTAAAACGACGGAGGAAATTCCACTAGATCGATACAAATATTGCTTATATTATTTTTAATAAATATAAGACAAATTGACATTGTTAAAAACTTGAAGCTTATTGTACCTACTTGTCATTCCTTGTTTCTTTTTAAGACAGAACGATTGCTTATTTTAGTCATTAAGCTTAATAGGAACATTGGATAGACGCCAAGCGTATGCATTATCTATTTGCTTATTTAGTTCTAACATTCTTGATATCTAAGCGGGCAATGTCAACGTTTAACAGAAAATAACCTTTAGAGAATACCGAATGGGCAATCAAGAATGGACAACCCAGAGAAACTGGCAACACTGAGTATACAAAACACAAGACGAAGAAATACAAAACCCAAAACAATATGTGTTGTACAGCACTATACGCAAACAAGCACAAATAACGTAAATAAGACATGAGCCCTGGACAACTGGAGGTAAAAACGAACCGTTTTTATGCGGAAATCGAAACGGACATCACAACACAGAACTAAGAACGTAAAGACACATACATGTAATAGGACTAGATTTGGCCCATAAAACAAGTCTAACCCCGCCACTTTTAATGATAGTGCCTGGACTCAGCCAAGAAAGTGAACGGTCATATATGTGTGTGTAAAGGATATATATTTTGCCTCTTTGTATGATTTTTCAGTTGGATTGTAGAAATGTTCCGATATTGTGGTGGTTTTTGTTTTTCACTTTTATGGAACTTTTTATATATTAGTAAAACAGGAAACTCCTTAAGGGTGCAATTTAAGAACATCGACTCTAGTTCCAGACTTTTAAATAATAGAAACAGGAAACACTGGAAAATGATAAAAAAAGTGACTAAGAAGAGTTTGAAGATACCAAAGGGGCAATCAGAATCCGTATATCGAAGAAGAACAGACAACACAATGGCCAAAAGAAAAAGTACAAATGGACAAACAACGATCTACAAAACATACATATAAAACTAAAGATCGAGTAACACTAAAGATTGACTAACATCGGGTAATAAGACATATACAACGTAGTTTCATAGACTAGTATGATTAACGAATTCTCATGGCGAGAACAATTTTCCCGCGTTGTACTAAGGAATCCCGCTTCGTTGGATTTTTGCAATGCTGGATCACTAACACGACAGTGCGCTGGTAAATATATCACAGCAATCGGACACATTATCATAATACCGAGTCAAACAGTCTTTGTCCTTACTCCTTATTGCTGCGTGATTAGTAAAGAAGCAGCAACTACCACATTTACTCTCTTTGGTTTGACTCAATCTGGCTACAATCTAACTACAAGGACCATATTACACAATAACAATGTTTTAGATGGACAATTCGATTGTAATTATTCAGGTGAAACTTGTTCGTTGCTGTTGTATTTTTTCATTCTACCTGCTATACATTGTACATGTGTTAGTCATGTGATCCACTATGCACTCCATTCAATGTACACCATTACAGTTATTTAGCAAAGTTGTACGTGAGACAATCACTGAGTGTGTTATGAATGGAACGAAACAAACGTACCATTTCCAACTACCTGACATTACTCAGTATTCTGTTTGTGTGGTATTAGTGTTGCTCCAATATTGATGAGATGTAATATGCCAGATTATTTTAAAAGATTGAACGCTTTTCATCAAACAGGACACACTATTTGATAATTGAAGGTATCCCTATTTAATCTAGATTACCCTAATGGCAGTCTTATGTCATCATCTATTTGTGTATTATATAAACGATATACCAGTCACTCTAAATTGCACCATACGCCTATTTTTAGACGACACAATTGCATACATGATCATATAATCTACAATCGATGCCAAACATTTGCAACAAGATCTCGACAAAACTGCAATATGGGAAAGAAAATGGCGTTTCATCCAGATTATGTAACTTCCTGTATGTCACTCGAAATAAAAAAAAACATCAAATTCAACTACAACTCCATCATAATCTACTCAATTCATTAAACAAAAGCCAAATATCTTGATCTAACAACCAGACAAGACATCAAATGGGAATAAAATGGATTTAACTTCTACACAAAAAACAGGCCTACCAGGCTCGTTTTGAGCAGACAGCGAAACACATCTACCGATGGTGACATGATACAAAACTTCAACTGGTGCAGTTCTGAAGATGTGAATAAAGATGCTCGACTCGTCATGCTGTATAAAACAGCAAACGAAAAAGTAGCTATTGTTGAGAAATACAGACTGTCAAAGTCACCCTTGAGACAATCACGCACATACATTCCTCATCCTCCTTGTAAGACTCAACAGAGATAAAAATCCGTTCCCCTCATGCGATATTTGACTGGTTATGAGTCTTTGGGTTGAAACATGCAAAGCTGTTGTATCCTCTATCAAATACTAATGCATGGAACATGTATATAATTTTAACATTTTCAGATGTAAATTGCAACCTCTGGCATAGTCTTCATCTTGTTTGGTAGAAAATGTCAAACTTGTGATGTCCAGTATGATTTAAACACGGAAACATCTTGATTTGCGTAATCCATGAACTAACTGTACCAAGTCAGGGTCATTACGGTTTTCAAAGTTTTCCGGTTGTTGACTGATTTTGTCTGTTTATATAATTATGAGTTTTGACTTTCCCTTTGTAAGATTGTTCGGAGTTCGGTAATTTTGTTATTACCCTTATGAATGAATTAATTGCCATTTTTGTCTTCTCTTTCTAGTTTGTTTGTAAATATCAGTTAAAGCAGTTAATTATTATGTGATTTCTCTGCTCTTGTGGGAGCAATGATTGGTAATAAATACTTTGTTGTTGTGTTTGGCCTTGCAAGGACATTGTAAATCAATTTATATACAGAGCTTCGTTTCTTTTGTTATTTGACATTGCAAAAACCGAGCACCTGCAAATTAATTAATGTATTTTGTTAAATATTATTTTACTTTAACCAATTCATGAAATAAATACGTTATTACGTTGTATCTTCGTTTTTTTATTTGTACAATTTATCATTTTACCAACACTTTTAACATTATCGTTTAGTAATAAATCTGGAATATTAGAAATAAGATATTTTGATTAATTATTCACGTAGCTACAACAGTTTCGAACATTTCTCTTCTATGGAAGATTACCCAAGCTATCCGAGAAGTACATGTTTGTTTTTATGTTTTTTTTTATAATTGATGTACGTAGCGTGTTACATATCTGTCATTTATCTTTATGTTGTATTTTACCTATTATTACACCAAGCCCCTTTGTAAAGTTTGAACTTCTATTATTACAGCTGTCAAAACGCGCTTTCAGATACTTGCTTTCCACGATACTTGCTTTCCAAGAAGTTGCGTTAATCAAATGTTAATATTAACAAATTCAAAATATTTACTGGAGACTTTGAGTTCTAGCTCTTAGTACGATTGTCACACAAATAAAGAATTTGATTTCTCTATCCTATGTACCACAATTCCACATGCGCAGCTAATATCTAGACAAAAAGAATTGATTCAGCGTTGCTTCTCACAGAAGAACGGAGACCAAAGGTACCAGTATACCAAATGAGCTTGAAGTAAAGGATACTACTGACACTCAAAATTCTGCTTCTTATCTTGACTTTCCACTTTAAATGGACAATGGAAGAAGATTAAATACACAGCTCTACGACGAACGTGATGACTTTACTTTTTCCCTTTCACCAGTAACATTATTCCAGCAGAACCAGCCTAAGCAGTTTACATTTCACAAGCATAGGTTGTTCTAGAGATTGTGTCCAGTACAGCAATTTTCTGGACAAGGCCCAGCTGCTAACGTAAAAGCTACAAACAAGGCTACATTGCTCCATCGCTTCAAATCTTTTAATGTCGTCATCCCGAGCCGAGCGACAGTTACGAAATATCATTTTCTCATATGGCATGACTATTTTCCCATTTTTGCTTTGTAGATTATTAATTTCCTTATAGCCAACGGGACTTTTTCCAGATATGACTATATGCGTAACATGGCGGGTGTCTTATACGAAAAAGGAAGTGCTTATCCTTCATACGGACATGGGTGTATCCCCGGTTTTGGTGAGGTCTGTGTTGATAATCGTTTAATTTTTCTGTGTTCTTGCTTTGATTGTCCTCCTTCTGTGTATTATACCTGGTATTACCCGTTTCTCTGGATTGTCCATTCGTGATTGACCATTCTGTTTTCTCCAACGTTTATATAAATAGTTGTTTCATGTGAATTTGATTATAAGAAATAAAGATCAAATGAGTATGTTGTTTCTGAAAGACAAAACATGCATATTTCAGTCTACTATCAATACAGTTCATTATTCTATTCCTAAATTGCCAATAATAAGGGCAAAGCATGATCATGTTAGAACAATGGAGAGTGACGGATGCTAATATAATATGATTTCCATGCCAGATTATGTGTGTGCCCATTAACAATAACACAACGGGTGTCACTAGTGTAGAAGGAACTGGTAACCCTTCCGGAGCACCCATGTTCATCCCCGGTGTTTAGTGGAGTTCGTGTTGTTCAATCTTTAATTTTCTGTGTAGTATTTTGAATAGCATTGTTTATCCTTTTGTTCTTTTTCATTTGGATATTGTATTGCCTGCCCTTTGGTTTACGTCTTTTGATAACCCTTTTGGTATCTTCAAACTTTTTTTCTCTATTGGGTTCCGGAATCATGAAATGATCTAGAGTTGAGAACAAACAGCTAACAGTGACTGCACTGCTATCGGAGACATAATTGTGTAAATGTTCATCATATGAAAATCATACTTTAAGAAAAAAACAATAAATTAAAACTTATTTATTTAAATAACAATTTTTATGTAAGACAAAACATGACATCATATATTACTTGCATCCTGTGATTGACTGGAATGAATGAGAATGTATCACATAAATTAACTATGATTGTTGTATTGTATTGCTGCCATCGTCGTGAGGTTTTACAATGTCCCATCCATTCATTAAAGAAATGAGGCGAAATACATACATGGAAATGTAATAAAGAAAACAAAACAACGAATCGCATAAACAATGGTATACAGTCGAACCTGCCCAAGAAGTCACCTCTATTAAGCAGTCATCTGTATTGAAAGGTCACCTTTTTCCTGTCCCGTCATAGAAAGTTTCATATTAATTTAACCTCTTTTAAGAGGTCACCTGTCTTAAAAAGCCACATTTTCTTTGTCCCAAAGGTGACCTCTTAATACAGGTTTGATTGTATATACATATTATTTACTCAGTTTAAAAAAATGCATAATAAGAGGCGGACATATTTGGCTTAATGCCAGCGTCCGCTGATGTTCCTAATGTTCCTAATGTATTCTAAGATATGAAACAGATGATTCTGATTAATAGAATCAAATTATGCTTCGTTCGTACAATTGCTACATATATTTACGATACATTAATTGTTATTATTACGCACACACAACAATGGAGCACAACAATTGAATATCGTGTGCACACTTGTAATAATGACACATATATAGCCTCGATCGTTGATATATATCGTTGGTTGTCCCTTCCTCGTCGTTAAGTCTACAATGTTCTATTGTAAAATCTCGTTAGGTCTACAATCTGATCTATTGTAAACATTTACACGTACATGTAGATACGAAAGTCTGTGAATACTTCATTTGAAGGCATTATTTGAGATGTATCTGTTCTTGTCACGTGACATACCAGGCATGCGTAAACCAAGCCGCTGATAAACAGATCAAAAGTAATGAACACTGTTTGCTCCATTGAAATGAACAACCTGGAATTGATGAATCGCTAGCAAAACCTGAAACATTAATATATTCAAACGTTAAAATTAAATCTTTATACATTGTCAAAATGTCTTGAAAAAAGGAATGGAATACACTTGAACTTGACCAAAGATAACGTGATTGACCAGTACGAGTTATTATAAAAAGAAAACATTTTGTCTGATAAAATAAACTTCTCATAATCCGAGTTAACCTCGTCACACATTTGTGTCTGTCCCATGTCAGTACCTGAATTTTTTCAACGCCACATGTCATGATATGTTTGTGTTCAATTGTTTGAGATAAGAGGTGATTCTTCTCTATTTTGTTAATATCGATAGATTGTTGACCATCACTGTATAAACCCTTTGTTGCATAACTACACAATTTGTTTTATTATCTGATGGTTTGTGATATAATACACCCCATTGTTGTAATGTTTTGACTGCGTTTTATGACACTCTGTATCAATAATAAACGAATCTTAGTTCAGGAATAAATAATATGGTCAATGTCACTAAAATAAATTATTATACCTCAGTATATATTTTCTATATAAAATTAAATGCAGATAAAATTACTATTTTGCACATAAAAATCCAATTGCTGATTTTGTTTAAATAGTCTTGATGACTGATCATGACTATTAGCCCTAGGGAAAGTCTCGATGACTATTTCCCTAGGGAAATAGTTCAATTCAAACAGCATACGTTTTCCCGCGCTTTTATGGTTCGGATCTTTCGTGTTTTAACGTACATGCACCTACATGACCGAGAGATACGATTATTTGTTTACCAGACGATAAAATGGCATCTGCTGAAACATTAAACTGGTTAGTATTGTTGTTAAAACATGTTTATTGTTGATATTTTTTCTTAATATTACTATTAAGAACTTCTATTTGTGTCTTTTTAATAGCCATATTTTCTCAGATTTCCTAGATTGCCTTTGGTATAATAAAACACTTATTTACTGGATATTCGGACAATAACAAGTTTATTGTCCTCGCCAGTAAATAGGTGTATACTAACAGTCCTACTTATTTTTGCCATCAAAACAGTATTTTTAAAATATAATCACATAAGTCATATGAGCTCGTCCTTCCTGTTATTTACGATTTAACTGAAAGCTCCAATGACCGAAATATCTTTAAATATCTATCGAAGAACAACATTCAATATTCCATTTATTTGGCATATTAAATGCATTTTCTGACATTCTTAAAAAACATGTGCAAAAGTGTTGCATTACAGTCCACCACAATATATCTGAACTTTTTTTTAAGCAAAAATATACCACATTTCCAAAATACAACAGCAAAATCGTAGATTCGATACTTCTAACACAAACACACGACCTCTCACTTTCCTGGCTTGGTACCGGCACATTAATGAACAAATGATGGGTTAGACTAGTTTTATGGCCACAACCCTCCCTAGTTGTGAAATGATGCGATCATGCAAGTGCTTTCCACATGTGCGTTAAACCCGCACATATAACTGAGTGAACAGCGTTATTATAAATACTTCAAAAAATATAAAAAACTTCAAACTTTAAATTTAGTTTTCCTTTCAAAATGATGTTACTAAATTAAGCTTGCATCTTAAAGTGAGCTATTCCTAAATTTGTATCAGATTTATATATCGCAGAACGGTTAATAACAAATAATTTTACGGGCTGATATTGAATCCGATGATGTATTATCCAACAATGTGATATGGGCAGCAGGTGATAGCGGTACTCTAATTGTATATTTCTTCAACATTCTATGCTATGTTACTAAATGATAAATAACCGTAGCAGCTGTCCAACTTTTCATTGTTCTGAACTTAGCTTCGGTGTATAATAATCAACAAAAATAGCATTAAATGAGATTTATTATAGTTGTCCTACGGCGCCTAACGTTAAAAAGTTACAATAAATAAAATCATGCTGTCGTTTCTACTAGGTTTACCTTTGACTACCGTTTGGATTTTTGAATAAAAACATAGATATCAAATTTAGTGCGCACGACGCGTTTCTGGAATAACCTTCATCAGGTACGCTCAAAGCCAAAATATCTGAAAGCCAAATAATTTATAAATCTTTGGGAGCAAAAAAACCAAAGGTCCTAAACAGAATAGCCAAAATCGTCTAAGGTTACCTATGCATGTGGGAGTAGTGCCTTAGTTCAATAGGTTGATTAGTAAAACTGGGTTTTATGCAAAAATCCGCGGATTGCATACGTTTTTATGCCGTTCTTTTTAAATTTTGTCCGTCCATTTGATATTTCACAAACATTATTTCTTTAAGAAAACATATATCATTCTTTCAGACTTGCTGAAAATCTTAAATTACAAAATACTGAATGAAAACGGAGAACTTAAATAATGTTGAAGCGTTAATAATCCTTTTTGTAATAAGATTCCCATTATACAAATGTACCTAACAATTTCAATGAATTTATTCACCAGGATTATAAAAAATATTATAAAGCCTCCTCTAAATTTCAATAGAATTTTCAAATCATAAAATCTACGAGCGCGTAATTAAACATAGCTAAACAATATTTGTTCAAATACTTTTACCATTTATGACTTTAAATTAGATATCTGCCTTTATTTACTTTCATATATCCTTCCAGTTATATTTCCTACTCCCAGGCTTGGAGATCGTTCGATTAATTGTTTATTCACTGCAGTCATGAGATCAGTCTTGGAGAGATATAATGACAAACATTAAGTATCAGTGACGGCCACATGACGCGACACAGGGGACAATCGGAAATGTCATCTAGAACACTACATGCCATTAATTACGTACAAGGAAATGCTTCTATCGTTATAAATGATTTTTGTATGACAACTATTTTTTTTTTATATAACTGCATTAATATAATATGCAAAAATTAATATAAAATAATAAATACCTTGTGAAGGAGAACCGTCGCCTTTGTAAGCGTGAAAAAAAAGAAGATTACAATATTATAGATATAATTGTGATCAAAATGATTATCTACAAAACAACATATATATTGTACATGTAGTTGATAGATAAATATACATGTAACAGTGCCTACGAATGGGATACTACAATGTAATGATTTCATTTTGTACCTGAGTTCACCTCCGGTTTTTAGTGGGGCCAGTCTTACTCAATCTTTAGTTTAAAGTGTAGAGTTGTGTAGATCGTTGTTTGTCCTTCTGTCCTTTTTCTTTTGGTCATTGTGTTGTCTGTCCTTCGATTTACGGATTATGATTGCCCCTTTTGGTATCTTCAAACTTTTCTTGTAACAAAAGTAACCCCACGGGTGCCATTAGTGGAGTAGGAACTGCTTACACTTCCGAAGCACCAAGGTTCCCTCGTTTTTATTGGGTTCGTGTAGTTCAGTTTTTAGGGTAGTGTTTTGTAGATCACTGCTTGTCCTCTTTTGTCCTTTTTCTTTGGGTCATTGTATTGTCTGTCCTTCTTCGATTTACGGTTTTTAATTAGCTATTTGGTAAAGTGAAACCAGTCTCAACCAAACCCTGAATACCGGTATAGCAGAATCCTGAATAAACCAAACTTTATATAGGAAATATTTGTTAATTCTGTGAAAACCGAACACATGTATATTCCGAATGCAAAAGCTTGTCCCAAGGATGTTCTGTGGAGATAGGTTTCACTATATCTTCAAACTTTCATAAAACATGATAATTGTATTGCATGAATAAAACTAGTGCACATCTTATTAATACGAAATAGATAAATGCAAAAAAAAAAAATGAATATCTGATAAGTATAAAATAATTTAATATCGACGTCGATAAAAAATATAAACAAAGATTAAAAAAAAAAAAACCATAAACGTTCAGAGTAACGAGGTCAGTAAACCAGGACGTAAACTATTACTTATAAAATCTATAAATATGTCAAGAAACAATTCAGTTTGTTATAATCAATTATTTATAAGCAACCGTATTACATGATAATATTTTTATTGTTTCTTAAGATATCATTGGAAAGAACAATGTTTTCCCTGGCGTGTTATTGTAAACCATATCCATTCCTTCCTGTTTTTGTTATCTATATATACGGGAACGGAATGATGTATGCTTCTGTGCTGAGAGACAAATATTAAAGGCTTCTATATATAACTGCCTCCTATTGTGGAGGAATATAATTCAAATATGACAGTTAACAATACCCTCGTGATCAGGACATTGTCTTAATTTTCGCATTGAAACATCTATGTAAGTTAATACGTACCACGTTTACCAATACTTGACTTTTCTTCTGAAACAAAATACAACAGTAAAAAGACAACTGTGTGCAACTGGTTTTTGGCTTTGGTGTTTAACATCACTTTCAACAATATTTCAGTTATATCGTGGCAGTCAGTGTTATTGTTGGAGGAAACCGGAGTACCCGTGGAAAACCACCGACCTGTCGCAAGTCACTGACAAACTTTATCACATAATGTTGTATCGAGTACTCCTTGCCAACATTAGTGGTGATAGACACCGACTGCACAGGTAGTTGTAAATCCAACTACCATACTATCACGACGGCTCCACAACTGTTTGTAAATACATACTATCTTATCATAAATGTACAATAACCGATTGTTTTATCATTGAAACTGCTCTATTTTTGCATAAATGTTTTTGATTGCAGATTAGGTGTTTTGTGTATTGGTTTACTTATATACATATATTTTATCCCCTCAATGAGCCCAGTGCTGAATTACATACAACACGTGCTCGCAACAAATGAATTCTCAAAGTATGTTTATTGTGTCTCATGTATAGGAGTAAAATCCTGAATATTGAAATTATCTGTGAAGTTTGATCACCCTGTCCTTAGATAGGACCGTCGTTACGGAAATAACACACACACTTGTGACATTAGACGCGTCTTCGTACTGTACATCAATCCAGCGGCAAATGTTCAAATTTATCCAGATAGAACACTCTTCCAAATATTCATTAGCTTCAGTGGGCTTTTATCCCATTTTCTTTTTAAGTGTGTGTGTATATGCTACACATCCATATTGCATATCTGGCTTGCAATGAAATGTGCAATATCATATTCAATTCGAACGTTTGGAAAGATTACTTGCATTGGCTTATTTATAAAGCAAATTGGAAAGCAAATTACATGTAATTTGACAGGAAATCGCATGTTGTATATTTTGAAGTACAAAGATGACATGATCTTCTTAAAACGTGTTTATTACTTTCTTGTCTGTCATTATTGTTTAAAAGTAAAAAAAAAAGATCAACTTGAATTTTTCAAACATTACTGTGTAGGCGAATCTGATATTTTACCCGATATGAATTGATTGATGCATATACTTTTCGTAATTGCTAGTAATTTATTGCATGTAATTTGCTTCAACCAAGTAGAGGAAGCTTAATCAAATGGAATAATGATATATTCCTCAAGGTATTTTGATGGTTTCTATGGAAAATGTCAAGTATATCTTACAAAATCTTTCAAAAAGTACTGACTTCATTAGAATAATCGTTTGTGGTCATGATCAGGACAATATAAGAAATGAAATGTTGGTCAATTTTACGTTTGACGATTTGTAAATTATCATAATACAGCTCTGAATATGCAAATTGTAAAAACCAAACCACACAAGCACACACCATGCATGTAATCTACAATTAGTCTGAGTCTAAGTAAGGTAAACAATTAGTCCGAGTCTAAGTAAGGTAAACAATTAGTCTGAGTCTAAGTAAGGTAAACAATTAGTCTGAGTCTAAGTAAGGTAAACAATTAGTCTGAGTCTAAGTAAGGTAAACAATTAGTCTGAGTCTAAGTAAGGTAAACAATTAGTCTGAGTCTAAGTAAGGTAAACAATTAGTCTGAGTCTAAGTAAGGTAAACAATTAGTCTGAGTCTAAGTAAGGTAAACAATTAGTCTGAGTCTAAGTAAGGTAAACAATTAGTCTGAGTCTAAGTAAGGTAAACAATTTAAATACACGAGAAAGATCAATGATTCTGCATTTCTTCTGTCTTGTAGACTATGTAAATTATCCACACATTTCAATGGAATGTTTCAAATAGGTGTTTTCTAGCTGTTCAACGTGTACGGACAAAGGAAAAGTATGGGTCATATTTATTTTTCCAGCAGACTAATGATGTTTATAGATAGGTTGGTTTAGCATTAGGTTGAGTTATTGTTGTATTAAATGCAGTATTGTAACAAGAACATTTTGTATTCGTATATATATTGGTATTTTTTCTGTATTTGTGGTACATGTATATAGTTTTGGTTTGTAATATTTTTCGTTAAATATTAAATATTGAAAACAATAAGGCATACATAGGTTCTACATTATTCGCGTGATTCATTTTTATTGTTTCCAAAGATTCCCAAATTTCAGCACATTTCTACATTGTACAATCAATCAAGTATCCTTCTATAATACAGAATTATACCCCCTTTACACATCTTTGTTATTGCATTTAATTTGTAATTTTTGTACAACTTTTTAAATTTTACTTTTTTTTATTTTATTTTAATCTTGCAAAGTAACATTCTATATTATTCTCTAACGATGCATATGATAAAAAATGCTTTAATCACACTAATTATGTCGAACCCATGTGCCGAAAAAAATGTGCTAAAATCTATTCGAAATAATTGCCGTATCCTAATTTGCTTAAACGCTAGAATACATACCATCTAAAATATGTACTGTCATGCTATCAGTTTTAGAATCTGGACCTCTACATACATAAATCCCTTTGTCACTCATAATAGAACGTCTTATTTCTAAAGTACTATGTAAAGTCCGTTTAAAAATGCCTTCTTTGTTATATATTCTAACACGTGGCATAGTTTTATGTTTAACAAGACGTCCATTTATAAACCAATCAACTGCATCGGGGGCATAATCCTCACCAGTTGCATTACACATCAAGAAAATAGTTTGACCTTTGCTAACTATATCAGTTCCGGTCACTACAACCTCTTAAAAAGAAAATAAGGAACAACACACTGAAACATTGACAATAGAAGCTTAATTCGCAATAAAATTAAAAACAACAAAACACCACAATGTCAGAACTGTTTCACAATGTTATAAAAATGGTAGAATCAGAGGCAAAATCGATATTACCTAACACACATATATATATCACATCACTCCGCTTGATGTGTCAGGGCATTTCATTAATATGTGGCGGAGTTAAACTAGTTTTATCACAGGAGCTTGACGTTTTATCAATAAAATAGAAATTAAAAAAAAATTGTCCTGTTCCATATATAAAAATACTACAGGAATAAAACGCGATTTTTGGGATCTGCTAAATTCAACATTTTTAGCCAAAATTGGCCGGGTCAAAGTATATAAATGAGCACCGGAAGGTTAAATCTGCCCAATTATGTCGATATTTGTACTTACCGGGCTTTTACTCAGTCGTGAGGACGGATTTTTCCTGTTTGAGCCCCATCTGAGAATCCATGACGTGAAACCGGAAGTTGCAGTGAATATATATGTGAGTATAAATGAATGTTTGGTTGAAAAAAAATATGCTGTCTTACTAAAATGCTGCTTAATTTAAAGTATTTGAAAATAACTCATTACATGGTTGTAAAACATTGTTGATATTTTTCATCAAAACATTCATTTATACTCACATATCAGGGGCGGATCCAGGATTTGTGGTTAGGGGGGGCGTGAGTAGGCAAGGGGTCTGGGGACCGCTTTTAGGTCCCCAGCGGGTCGAGGGTAGAGCCCTGGTAGGGGGTCCAGGGGGGCGAAGTCCCCCGGAAGCTCTGGGGGTTTGAGGAATTACAGACATTTATTTGAACGACAATTTTGAACCAACCACACCATTTTTATCAGACCAAAAAAACTTAACTTTGAGTCTTAATTTTGTCGGATAATTGTTAACAGTATGTTTTTATCAGATTATAAGAACCTAAAGTAAAACTTTTTTTGAACAACCGTGATGCGAATTGTTCAACTCATGACTGATCAATCAAGATAGTTTAACCCTTCAAAGAACTATTGGTTTAGTTTTAACGCATTCCTCATTTTACTAATTGGTCTGTACTTTCGGGTGGTTCTAGTTAATACTGCCCGTCCGGGTGGAGTTTTTCTTTTCGTCGTTTGATTCATTCATTGAAAACGTACGATTCGACTGTTCTTGCTTAGACAAACAAAAGCGAACATTGTCAATACATCAACTTGTTGTTGATTTCTGATTAGCTAAAGTAACTAAATTAGATGATCAGAATCGTTTCATGCAGCATTAATGTTAACATATTGTAAATGTGTCCGAGGAATTCCAAAATACATGAAGATGTCTTCTGCGTGTAATTCATCAATTTGTATCTGGCTATGAATGATACTGATGTTGAAAGAACATCAGGATACTGATGTTGAAAGAACATCAGTATCAGGATTTAAGCTTACTAAATGCTTTGATCTGTAAAGATTTGTTTTTCTTATAGTTGTAAAATTGACTGAAGAAACAATGCTTAATTAGCGTGAGAAAATAGTTGATGTCCGGTACCTCGGAACCAACCAGAATGGAATAATCTTTGAACTACTGACCATTCATGAAAAAGTTGTTTGTTGAACTGCTTAATTAACGTTGCATAACATATGTTTTGCGAATTTTAGGGGGGCGCACGCCCCCTCTAAATCCGCCTCTGCATATATATTCACTGCAACTTCCGGTTTTGATGAAAAATATCAACAATGTTTTACAACCATATAATGAGTTATTTTCAAATACTTTAAATTAAGCAGCATTTTAGTAAGACAGCATATTTTTTTTCAACCAAACATTCATTTATAGTCGCATAGATATTCACTGCAACTTCCGGTTTCACGTCATGGATTCTCAGATGGGGCTCAAACTGGAAAAATTCGTCCTCACGACTGAGTAAAAGCCCGGTAAGTACAAATATCGACATAATTGGGCAGATTTAATCTTCCGGTGCTCATTTATATACATTGATCTATTAAAATTATAAATTTTATTAAAGATTGATGATTGCAAATTAAATTTATATGTTTCATCAAGGACGTATTCTATATACGTCCTTGGTTTCATTAATTATGACACTTATATGTCTTGATCCATGCCAATGGTCTTTGATGAGTTTAATTACTGGTAATAAAGTAAAAAAAACACACAAGCCAAGGTATTGTGAAAAAGAAAAGGATAAAGCCAACAAAAGAATTTTGAGAAGTTTAAGCTTTGATAACAATGGCTTGGTCAAGCCTAGCTGCGGAACCATAGCTCTTTATGGTCCTTTTGGGTTTTTTTAAGATATGGCAGACTATCTATGAATAATGTTGGCTGAAGTCTGTAAACTGAAATATTCAATAAAGAAATTGGGGGGGGGGGGGGGGGGAAATCCAGGCATTATGCATGGTCTTCACTCTTGGTGAAATCTGAACTCTAAAGTTAATGGGATTTTTCTTTAAAAAACACTTAATGTTTTGCAGTCTCTGAAGTACATTTTTTGTTTTAACACTTAATGTTTTGCAGTCTCTGAAGTACATTTTTTGGTCCACAAAATGCTAGATTTCAGGATCCAGAAATTGAGGGTACTTTCCTCATAAATATTCATCATATTTAAATTAGATTTTGATCACGTGACTGCAGTTTCAAGCTTGATGGATCGTTTATTACATTTGTCAAAAAATAGCCTATAGTACGGAAATTCAATGTGTCCGTCAATGATTCGAAAATTAAAAGTTATTGTTTATTTCCGCAAAGTTTTTCTTCTGTCAAAATTCAAATATTTTCGTTTTGTAACGATTTTAGACAAGTCTTTGATATCGCGATCATGCAAAAATGATCATATTATATTTAATGTGGGAACCCCGAGTTTAGAAGCTAGAAATATAAGGTTAGTGAATATAATTACATATATTATTGAGGAATCTGAATTAATTTCAGAAAATATGTCGCCAAATGTCATTCATTGTTAAATTTTGTGTCACACGCCACCAGTTTCATGTATTTCAGACATTTTTACACAGACTCTTAAGGCCAAACAAGGGTTCGTCGCCTCGGATTTTCATTTAGTCCAGGAACCTCGAATATTTAATTGTTTTCATTAATTTTTATTTCCTTTAATTCAGCTTGATTCAATGTATCATTTTCAAGTTCAGAAAATGACACACATGCAATTATGAATGATATCGTCTATATAGATCATATGAAAATTGCAGACGTCCCGGCGTCGCCATCTTAGATATGCAAATGAGCAAAGTACCCATCATTTCTGGCTATGTTTGACCTGGCCAATTATGGCTAAAAATGTTGAATTTAGCAGACTCCAAAAAATCGCGTTTCATTCCTGTAGTATTTTTTATATATGAAACGAGACATTTTTTTTGTATTTCTATTTTATTGATGAAACGTCAAGCTCCTGTGGTTTTATTAACTCAAACCTCTTTCTTATTGAAATGACGCTATGATGCAAGTGTTATCCACATGTGAGTAATATGTTTACCCTCACATATAAATGGGTGACTTGCATTGTTGTAAAGAATTCAGAGTCCTAATCTTGAATTTTATGCATAATTAAGGAATTTCAAATAATTATCAACACGCAAACTCCATACGTCGGGTCAATGTGTTTCATATGAAGGATACAATAATACCTTGGTCACAAATGTCAATAAAATATTGTTGTTCATTAACATACTGTGAAATAATCCTTACTAATGTTTATCTCTTTGTAAATTACTAATAGGGAAAGATTTACCTTGCATAGGAATAGTTATGTTACACTACTGTGACTGTGAAATGTTCTACCAGCAATAAATGTAGTGTGTCTGTACATGTGGTCTTAAGTGTAAAATTGAATTGTCTCCCATGTCATTTACATCCATATCCATACGTACTAATACAATGAAAGAAACAAAAACACACTGTCGGAACAGTCTAAAACTCTGATCGCAAAATCGTAGAAAACGGGACAAAATATATGCCCCTAACACTCATATACACAGACGCGCACTATCCTGGCTTGTTACAGGCACTTTAATGGACCCAAACCTTCCCTTTCAGTGAAGTGATGCGGTCGTGCAAGTTTTTAATTTTATATGATTTATTCATTTATTTATTTATTTATTTATTTGCTACTTACGAGATTTTACCACAACTGTATCTGCAAAATAAAACGGTAAAGCATATCTCAATCTCGTCTCGAGACAAAAAATAATGAAAAGGGATTTTCCCTCACTCCCAGTGCTTCATCATAGTTTTATTTTTATCCATGGTGGTCTGTGTATTTATCCATCTCCCGTTTTATGTTCATTATGTATTGCTACAGAAACGCATTAAGTGACTTCACTCACATATTTACGTACATATAGTCAACATTATTTCATAATACAGTAGGTTTGTGTTTTTGTATGTGGATGACATTTTCTAGTGCTCTTGTTCGCTGCAACATTCTACAATAATGCATTTCAGTCTTTCTATGCTTTGCTTTGTTGGTAATGATTTCTTAAAATCTCGTTTTTTCCATGGTGATATATTTATAAATTCACATCTATGGGAAGGCAATTACATTATCTGCTTATGTATTACTTACCGATTTGACAACATGCGGGGAAAGGCACGAGACATTTTAATCCTCTAGAGTATTACAGATTTTTCCACCACTGGTACAGCGGGGTTAAAACGCCGTAATAATGGGAGAAATATAAATTATCTTTCGAATGTATTCTTTTAACGTGTCTAGCGGTCTAGGATCGACGTCCACGTATAATAAATCGTATTATTGTCAAACGGTCTGTACTCTCCTTTAAAAATGGTATATTTATTGACTGTATGTAGACAAAAAGTAAATCAAAATATAATCAATAAATAAACACAAACAAACACAGACCAGAAACTAGAGACGGCAAACAGTAATATGAAGTAAAACAAGACATAAACACGTGGACAGCACATAACTGATGTATCAAACGAACTGAAAACGAAATAAAAACAACCCAACATGAAAACAACATTTAGACAAACAAATAGTGAAAGGAATGTACAAGAAGTCTCTCAATAAATGGAAGGTAAACCATGTAATGGAAAATTGATACACATTGCAGCATTCCGTTATTCTATAAGATTTGTGAACATCATACAAATGCACCTTTTTGTAATGAGTATATGCTGGTAGTTGATAATGGTTGAAGGTATTGCATCAAAATATTTATTTCGTAACTGGAAAGAAGGGTCAGGTATTGTCTCAATGTAGAGGTCCAGATTCTTTTTGAATTGGAATATTAAATAAGTGTTATGTAATACAAATTAGTAAAAACTAAAACGTGCAAGATATTTACCTTTGACATATTTACCTGTGTCGGCTCTTTTTCTTGCTGTACCTGTAACAACAGACAGATAGGTTAATGTAAAAACCAAAGATATTTAATTTAAAAAAACAAAACAAAAAAAAACCACACTGTCGGAACAATTCTAAATTCAAATATGACCACTCACTTTTCTGTCTTGGTACATGCACGTACTTAAACTAATAACAGAACAAGTGAATAACTAAATTTATCTAACATTATATACGTTTTCCTTTGAAATTAACGAAAGTCGCCTGTCTGATACAAGGTGTCTGATACAAGATGTTGTATCACCATAGATTGGCGCGACGTTGCACGAGACGTTCTCTGCCGAACTACTTTGACATGACGTCATATTATTGGAATATGAGACAAAACACAGTAACTGGGTTGCGTTCAATATCGTAGCAGCTATCCTAGCTGCTAGGTAAAATAGCAATAAAGTTATTGAACGATTAGCTACGTAGCAGTGCTAGCAAATATGGCGCCAATCATATGGAATATATTTCTTGGCACATTTTAGCTAATCGTATTTGTCTAGTTACCCTAGTAAATTATCATCCGTATTAAAAGCGTTTCCACTTCCTACAATGCCACTATTTTTACCTTACGAAATCAAATTTAGTTTTAGCCGCCATCTTGGATTCAAAGGCTAGCAGAATTTTCTTAAGCTAGCGAGAGCTATGTAGCAGCTAGGCTAGCTTTCCGTTCAGTAGGATTTTTCTACGTAGCTCAACCTAGCAGCTACGATGTTGAACGCACCCCTTACGTTGGTGAATGAACGGAAAAAATAACGTGACGTCATACAAAAAATGTAGTCTCCCTCAGAGTATTGCACACATTTTAATTCAACCCTTGCTATTTGTTTAAAATTCGTTTTTATTGAAATTTTAGATAAACTTATTACATACATATTGTGGTGGTACAAGACTGTGTATCAGGTCTTGTCTGTTGTGTGAACTAACCGCATCACTCACACTGTGGTGATAAAAGAATGCCGCGACGTTGCTGGAGACGTTCTCTGCCGAACTACCTTAACATGACGTCATACCATTGGAATGTGAGACAAAACACAGAAACCTGACGTTGGTAAATGAACGGAAAAAATAACGTGAAGTCATACACACAATGTAGTCTCCCTCATAGTATTGTACACATTTTAGTTCAACCCTTGCTATTTGTTTAAAATTCGCTTTTATTGAAATGTTAGATAAACTTATTACATACATAGTGTGGTGGTATAAGACTTTGTATCAGGTCTTGTCTGTTGCGTGAACTAACCGCATTACAACTCGTCGCTATCGCGACTCGTAGTGATACTGGTTCACACAACAGGCTCGACCTGATACAAAGTCTTGTACCACCACACTATGTATGTAATGGGTATATATAAATATTATAATTTTCAATTTTCAGATATATGTGAAGGATAATGTAAATTTAAGCAAGGCTTAAGCAAATTTATGTAAACACATATTAAACATTTCTGAATTATGGTCAGCTAATTGGATTAGTTGAATTAGCTTTCCTTATTCATGACTTATCACCAGGATTGTAACTAGAGTAACACGACGGGTGCCACTAGTGGAGCAGAAACAAACTGCTTACCCTTCCGGAACACCTGAGCTCATCCCCCACTCGTTTTTAGTGGGCTTCATGTTACTCGATCTTAAGTTTTATGTGCAATGTTTTGTAGATCGTTGTTTGTCCTTTTTCTTTTGGCCATTGCGTTGTCGATCCTTTGATTTACGGATTCTGATTACCCTTTTGGTATCTTCAAACTTTTCTGAAAAAGGAAAATAACAATCAAGAATAATAGAGTAAATAAAAAGTAATTATCAGTACTATACAACATATGTTTACCAATGTAGATAATAACATTTAATTCGAGTGAATACACTAATACAAATACATAAAAGAAGTGGAAACATATGGGAGACGTTAAAAAGACCAAACACAATTGTAACTATTATAAATATTTTAACTACAATACATATTGCAAACATTTTTATTATTCTTATTAATTACTCATTCAGTTATTATGACGTCTGAACTATCATTGCACAATTTTCGTCTACGAAAATATCGCCCGTACCTTAATGTACGCTATAATGAGATAATGATGATTAAAATATTAAATATTTTATATTTCAGAACTGTCAGAAAAATTTTATAACAAGGTTGTCGACAAAATGGTAAAGAAGTTCCCATCCACAGACGAAACATTGGAACAAATGGACTTTCCCAACCCAAAGATGAAGGAAATACTCCCACAAGATTCTGGAATTTTGTTTTTACATTATATCAAGACATACAATATACCTGACACTACATCTCATAAAGTAAGATGATAACTTCCCCTTAGCATTGTGTTAAGATGTCTTAGTTTTATTTCAATTGTAATACTGATGAAGGGATACTCTGATCTTGTGCCTTCAGAACAAATCACCTCCAAGACCAGTTTCGTAAGTATCAACTAACACTAATGGAAGAGTATAACTGCACCCGTGATACTGACATTGAAATCTTTTGGGGGAAATGTCAAAGCTTTTTTGTATATTTCTGAATAAACCTAGATTTGACATTTTTTTCAAATGTTGCAAAAACATTTATTATTGACAAACAGCAAAAATGACAATGACAGAGTATTTTCACTGGTCAGGAAAATACACACTTAGTTCAGGGGACACATGATACACTCAGTGCTTTATTAGCAAGCAAAATAAATCAAACCAATCAGTGTTATGACTTTGCTCCAAATATATCTTTGTTGAAAGCGGTAAAATCAGCAATTTATTAATTCAAGAAAAGTTTATCCTGCTGAACATTTATTGTAAACTTTCACCATGTATATACACTGTCGTCAAAGAGCTCCGGTCGGAATTGTTCTGTCATCTTCCGGTACAAGTCAATTAGGCATGTTTGACATACAGGCGACGACAAAATGTAAGTATTATGATCATATAGTTTTATTATATCTTGAATCCAGAAGATGTCGTTATCGGTCGATTATTTTTGCTTGTTTTTACCTACAGTATATGTTTCTGTGGTTAACTTAATAGATTACTCAGATATAGATAAAATGATGGACATAAACAATGAAAAATGCTAATAATGAGATTGAAATCATCAAATAAAGCTATATAAAGAAGTCTATATGTGTAATTAAAGTACACAAACCCTTTGTAATGCTTATATACATGATAGTTTGCACTGGCGTGCCACAATGAATAGTTTTAGACTTGCTACAGTAAAAAACACGATGATTATTTACGTACATTCGTTCCGGCTCTGTCAGCCACTACTTTCCGGTTGGGTCCCAAAAATTGTTTTTCAATAGAACCGGTTTTGTCTATGTAAAAAAATGAAAGAATAGCGAAAACAGCTCAATATCACAATTATGTTTCCTTTTTGTAATTTATTTAAGGTTCATTATAACACTTGTCAAGGATATGTTCGACTTGTAAATTGATAAAAAGAAAAAAGAAAAAATTATCTTCAATGAATAAAAGTTGTGAAAAAAAAACCAACAGCACATAGTCAAAATATTTTACATGTGGATGTTTTGTATAACATTAAAAGAAAGAAATACCAAACGGTTTGTGCAGAATTGGCATTCGCCAAGTCACACCTTCGACAGAATGGTCATGATTTTGTATAGAACTTATAATTCGTTTTCTTTATTTGCTATGCAGTTAGATTATTGCAATATTCAAAGAGTGTTTGAACAAAAGTAGGAACTCTCAATGTTTATATAGATATCAAGTAACTCTTATTGTTTTGGATTAATTTTTGTTTTCAAATAATATATTGAAGGACAATAAGAAATTTTGATTAAAAAGATAATGAAAAGAAAATAAAAATAGGGAACTACATCGGTAGCGTAATGGTTAGCGTGCTCGCCTCGAGTGTGATAGATTGTAGGTACGAACTGCGGTCTTGTCAAACAAAAGAATATAAAATTGGTATTTGTTGCTTCTCCGCTAAGAACGCAGCATTAAGGAGAAAGAGCAAAGACTGGTTGGCTCAGAATCAGAATAATGTATCCGAGTGGAGCGACATATCTACCCAATGACTGTTGTTATTTATCATCACTCCGTCGTCTTTCGTTCGTCGTCTGTCGTCCATTAACTATTCACATTTTAATCTTCTCCCCTGAAACGCCTCAACCAAATGAAGTGAAACTTAGTAGGAAGCATCTATGGAAGGTCCTCTGTAAGGATTACTCATTTCGTCCCGATCCGTTAAGGGCTGTTTCATTAAAAATGGCTCCAACATGTGAAAAAAATGTCCAAATTAAACTCACTCCTAAAAACTTTCTGCTGATAATTTTCAATGTTGTATACATTGAAGTAAATGAAACAAGAAAGAAACTATGAACAGATAAGCAATACATTTTTAAGAACCTTTTATTGAACACAAATTGGCATCAAAACCATGTAAAACACATACTTATTCTATATCAGTTAAACAATCTTTAGTCTCAATTATTTTGTATAATGGTTTCTCAAACAATGCAACTAATATAAAATTACTTTTTGTGCAAAATTTTGGGCTATTGGTAGTTTTTCTTAAAAGCTATTTTTTATGAAAAATTCTCAATATTTTTGTCCAATCTACCTGATAAAGTTTTTATTATCAAAATAATAATGAATATTTTTACTTAAGACAGCAAAATTTTCAAACTTTAAAGATAAGTAGCCATTTGTAAAAAATAATAACTTTGATTCTTTGAACGATCGCAAAATAATTGGTTGTAAAAAAAACATTTTGTCTATTTTTGTTGCACTCCTGACATTTTATAAATTTATAATAAAGAAAAAAAAGAAGAAAATATCACATTTTAAAATGCCAACATTGAACAATAATTTTTACCTGTTTTCAATGAAATATTTGTACAGAAATGACAGTATTTGGAAATTTGTAACCATTTTTTGCCATACCACTTCTTTAATACCCAGTTTTAGCAGCAATATTTTTAATTATGTACATTTGAAAATTTGTATTATACCACTCTAATATATTAGATAAATCATAAATAAATAATTAGAATATTTTTATAGGCTATAAAAGGCAATTTATTATAAATTATCATTATTTTATCAATGGTACTATTTTATCAGGATATGTTGCACTCCTGACATTATATTGCCATCAAGAAAAAGAAAAGTTATTAACTTAAAAACAATTCACATGGGGAAAAATCAGTTGGTGTTCTTTCAAGCAACATTTAAAACATGTATTAATCTAAATTAATATTGAAAATAGATGTTTAATGTACAATTACAAGTATTTTTTGGATACTTAGAAAATTAATTATATCAAATTTCAATGATTTTTAAATATTTATGTCAGGAGTGCAACATTTACATGGTTAACCATAAATTATCTATAAGAAAATAGATAAATGCATTTATCATAAACTTTATCAAGTCAATTAATCTCCAATAGCTAATGAACCTAGAAAACATATTCCCTTGTCAGAGAATGTCTCTAGTATTAATACCTAATAGATATTAAAGCATGAGACCATTTAACTATGGTTTTGAAGCAGCAATGATGTATTAAGATTTATTTATACCCCATATCTTTGAAAACTAAAAGACAACATTTCCACAATGTAATTTAGGAAAACTTGCATAAATGTTTGTTGCACTCCTGACTAGGTACATCTTTTTTACAAAGCCATATTTTTATGCAATAATAAATGTGAAGCATGATCTATTGCTATCTTAAAGTATGTCAACATATCAAAGTTTGTGATGAAATAGATTTTGATAACATATTGTTTGATTTAGCACTGTGGTAGGTTGTTGAAAATTAAGGATTTTTTAAAGTGTCACAAAAAAGGGTTGCACTCCTGACAATTTTGACATGTTTTTTGGACATTTTGTTTTTGTTATTCTAGATATCTTAAAGATTTTTTGCAGTAACAAACATCAAATCATTACAGATCTATTGAACTATTTAGATCCAATAAAATCATAAAAATGAGTAAATTAGACAGCTATAGCAGTAGGAGCCATTTTTTTTTTATACTGCCCTTAACAAACATGGTCGCCACAAGCGATTCTTGCAATCGTAACTACTCGGCCATTCTCGCTACCCTACAAATAACCTCGTACGTAAATAGTAGAAATTCTTCTTAATTGTTTGCAGGAAGTTAAGTTAAGTTAAGCCGCACAAAAATATAGTCCACGAAAATCCAATATGGAAGACATACTAAGTAAAATCTAACCATGCAAAACTAATTAAAACTTTAACTTTTATCCATGAAAATAATTGAAATATAGAAAATTGTTTAAAATATAACTTTATCAAACTTTCATGTAACTGACATGTGAAAAGTAGTGCGATTTATACGCCTAATGCATACGAGGTTATCTGTAGGGTAGCGAGAATGGCCGAGTAGTTACGATTGGTTATTCTTGTTTCTGATTGGCAGATTTAAAATAAAAATCTTTTCCTCTAAAAGTTCTTAACCAAATGAACCGAAACTTGGTATGAAGCAACTATGGAAGGTCTTCTATAAAGATTGCTCATTTCATCCCGATCCGTTAACAAACATGGTCGCCATAGACAATTCTTGTTTCTGATTGGCCGATTTCTAACAATCTTCTTCTCTGAAACTACTTAGCCAAATGAGCCGAACTTTGGTGGGAAGCACCTATAGAAGGTTCTGTCTGTATTAAGTTTCATCAAAGCAGAATGAAAGGTGAACGACATAGGCTCAGACCACTGAGCCTCTATTTTCAGTGAGCAAAGCACGAACATTTGTCGTATTACAACTTGTAACGAACGTTGCATTAATCGAGTACACCTAACATTTTCTTTGTATACAAACTGCCAAAATCGTCCGTGCGGAAAGGAATTCAATACTACAGCCTTTGTTAATTTGCTTATCTGTAATGTTAATGTAACCATTATACTGTGAAGAAACTTAAATATCGTATTCATGAATTTTTTTCTACAGAGTGATTTACTTCGTTATCAACGAGTATAAAATTTAAATATTGCGTTATAAAAAGAATCTCCCACTACTCAATTGATGCGCCTGGACAACTACTTAAAGTGAGTGTAGCTTATTGAGCACCAATCGTGATGTCAGTGCCACAAAAAGCATTAAAAAAAATCAAGTATTCGCGACAGTAGCAATTTAACATAGAAATAACGATTTTTTTTATTGTTCAAAGTAGCTGAAATTAGCAGCCATGGCGAATATTCATACTATGGATCAGGATTTATCGCCTTTGAGATATTTCCTAATCATAGCTATTGTTAAATTGCAATATAATGCTCAATTACAATAAGATCAGTGGTATTTACATACTGACAAACCCGGTTATTTATAAATGACCCAACCGGTTTGTATACATGTTTACATTTTGACAAAGCCGGATTTCAAAAACATCTGTTGACATCATGTTTTAGGGTATAACTAGTTACTAATTGTCTTTTCATCAACAAAATAGTATTTTTAAGTAAAATCAATCATTCATCAATATTTTGTTCTTTTTGGGCAACATTTAATTCATTCGTAAATGCAAGATATAGCAATATTTCAGTTGATTGTAATGATTTTGTAGCCGGATTCCTTATAACTTATAGAAAAATCTAATTTTACACTGCAAAAATAAATGATATTTGGACAAAAAATGAAATTAATAATAACAATCATAAAGCATCATAATTCAAAACATTATATACACAGTATATTTATAAATACTTACGATAATTATCCGTGTCTGCTTTAAAAATACCGCTTTAAAATATCCCGGATGTTGATCAAACATTTTCGATCGGAGCTCTTTGACGACAGTGATATAGCAGCATTTAATGATGTAGCATGAATACTGATAACATTAAAGTATCAAATATTATCTTTGTTTTGAAAAAAATATAGGCCGATAAAGTTCGTCACGAGTTATGACCTGCTTTTTTATTGTCCAGTGCAGGTCATGGCCTGATTTTTGACATCAGAGGTTGACAGGTATGCCCATACTATGCTTAGTACAAACAAAGTGGTTGTGCATGAACACGGATGCCAATATGTCGCATGAGCACTGGCCAAATAAAACCAAAAATACTACATTAAGAACAAAATTGTATTCTTATGATAATATACCAACCATTTACACGAAGTAGAACAAGTCGTTTATATTTTTGCTTAGAACTAACTGCGCATTCATACACCCCTGCGTCATCAGGACTTATATCTTTTATCTCTAAATTCCATTCATTTTTTTCTTCGACCCTTCGTATAGAGATTCGATCATCAGGACTGTATATAAAATCTCCTATAGTCAGAGGATTCGGCTCAGACATCCTCCGCCATACTACCTAAAAGAAAGGAATTAAAACATGAAAAAATATAATGAAGAGGTTTGGGCCAATAAAAGTAGCTTAACACCGCCACTTGTTTTTAAAATTCCTGTACCAAGCCAGGAAAGTGGATGGTCATGTATATGTGTGCTAGGGGTATCGTTTTTGCCTCTGTCTACGAATTTGTAGATTGGATTTTGGAACTGTTCCAACAATGTGGTATTTTTTTTTTCATAGTATTACACTATCATATTCTAACATTGAAAGATATTCTAAAATTTCGATGTCAGCATCTTTTATTTGTTTTATATATAAAAACACAATAACACAAACTTGTTTGACACTACTTTTCTACAAAGGGCACAACACTCTGTAAAATATCGATATGAGCCATTAATATTCATAACGGCATCATCCAATACTAAGAAAATTATTAGATTGAAGCTCTTGATATTTCGTATCGCGTTATATTTAATTTAGACAGCTTCAATTTAATAAGTATATATATATATATATATATATATCTTACTTTCTGGTAACCTTTGTTAATACAATGGTATACAGATAACAAATTAAAGTACAACAACTAATAACACAACAGCTAAATACAATATTTACAACAGGAGAGAGAGGGGAGTTACATTTTTCAGCCACGTGGACGAACTTTTTTATTTATAAATCTAATAAAGGTGCATTTTTTTAATTTTTGATTAATATTTTTGTCAAATTCATCAATGTACCAAATTTTATAATATTATAAATTTTAAATATTTTTTTATCAATACAAGTCTCATTTTTTTATTGAAATAATCAATTACGTATTGCTTGAAATGTCATTTATTTTGTTAGTGGTAATTTCTAATTCAACAAGCTAGCATGTGGTTATTTATACGAATAACGACACGGATTAAAAAACAAAAGCAAATTATATAATGACAGGAAGTAACAAATATGTAGGATATACTCTTAAAGTACGGCTGGTGTAAGCTACTTAAGAAATTAAATATCATTTCACAAAATAAAACCTTGTTATTGACTAAGCCCACATTCGCCTGCAGCTTCGCCTCCGGAGAATGGATATTTATCCTTTGACGAATCAACCGTAAATGTAGACAAAAATATTCGACTAAGCATGCTTTTCACTCTCGTATGGAGATGCCTCATTTGTGTAGCGACACACTGAGCAAATCTTGCCTCGACCGGAAAAGAAGCTTATTAATTTTACACCAATTTGAGTTTTCCGTTGAAAATCAAATAATGGTATATCTCCGCACACGAAGTATGTTCCGTTATTGGATTAGAAAATCGTTCTGCTGAAATATAATAATGCATGGCGGAAAATCATCTCAACGAATTAATGAATTAAGGTGTTTATTCCGAATACGTTTGTTTGTTTGATGGTGATTAACGCCACTTTCAACAATATTTCAGTTATGCATGCCGAATAAGTAAAAAGAGTAGCGCGTAATACAATAATAAGAGAAACAAATATTGTTTGATTTTTTTAAAAATTGTTTGACATTTTAAAGGTATTAGAATATATGTATATGCCAGTCTAACAAGTAGTTACTCGATGACAAAGTTAGAACTATGACAATATCAAATGGTCGGATAAGTAAAAATGCATATGTATATGTATATGTTCAATATTTTGTACGTATATATATATTACCTACTTTTACCTACCAATATTAATTACACCGTAACATTTTGTTTACCGCTTTGTCCAGATTATTGTTATTTATTACATACTTAGTTCAAATAAAGGCATTTTTGTATGACCAATATGACCGGAAGTAAACTGTCCATATTTTCACACCCCGGGGAAATAACCGGTTATTGGATTACTACAAGATCATTTCCATATCGAGGCCCATATTGGCCCGGTTGGCCCGGGCCAATATGGGCCTCGACTTCGTCTCAGGCCAATATGGGCGTCTCTTTTCTAGATGTCGGAAGTATATAATAAATAGTTTAATACATGGGCATTTCCATATTGGCCTGGTTATCATCCCTCGACCCATATTGGCTCGAGACGCAGTCTCGGGCCAATATGGGGGTCTCGGGATGATAACCAGGCCAATATGGAAATGCCCATGTATTAATCTGTAAATCTTATTTGAACGAATAATTTGTCTTGTAAGTTCATAAATGAAATATGGCTTATTTTGCCTTCTAAGTTTATAAATGAAATATGGCTTATTTTGAATAATTTTCAACCTGAACACAACAAAGCAATGGCCACTCATGTCACTTATTGATCACATTTAAAATATCACTCAACATAGCAGGTCGCAATACATTTTAGAGTGTCAATTACAATTTCATTTTCATTTGTTATCGTGAAATATAATATAGTTAATAAAATGCAAACATTATATAAAACGAGACATTATGTTAATAAGACGGATCGAATCTGCTATGAACTAGACAATAAATGGTCCAATTGTAAAAAATGAAAATGTTATTGTGTTTTCACATTTCCATGAATCAGACTTATTTTTCTATGAAATCAGAAACTTGTCACTTGAACTCTTATTACTTTATTCTATTTCTTGTATATTATATATATATATATGTTCCCTTTGCATATTTAACCTTAAGTGTGTATTTGTTAATTCCAATGTTTAAGTTTGAAATAAAGCTTCGACTAAAGTGTTCTGACACAAATGACTACTTATATAACCATCTTATACATTTCAAAAGTTTTAGATATGACAACAAATAGTATACTGTTTTATTTATCAATTCCTTGATTTCCCACATTATATATCACAAGTTAAATGTGGGTTGTTGTTATGGGATTTAACGCCACTTTCAATAATATTTTAATTATATCGTGGCGGTCAGTTTAATTGTAGAGAGAAAACGGAGTAACTGGAGAAAACCACCGACCTGCCGTAAGTCACTGACAAACTGTATCACATAATGTTGTATAGAGAAAACCACCGACCTGCCGTAAGTCACTGACAAACTGTATCACATAATGTTGTATAGAGAAAACCACCGACCTGCCGTAAGTCACTGACAAACTGTATCACATAATGTTGTATAGAGAAAACCACCGACCTGCCGTAAGTCACTGACAAACTGTATCACATAATGTTGTATAGAGAAAACCACCGACCTGCCGTAAGTCACTGACAAACTGTATCACATAATGTTGTATAGAGAAAACCACCGACCTGCCGTAAGTCACTGACAAACTGTATCACATAATGTTGTATAGAGAAAACCACCGACCTGCCGTAAGTCACTGACAAACTGTATCACATAATGTTGTATAGAGAAAACCACCGACCTGCCGTAAGTCACTGACAAACTGTATCACATAATGTTGTATAGAGAAAACCACCGACCTGCCGTAAGTCACTGACAAACTGTATCACATAATGTTGTATAGAGAAAACCACCGACCTGCCGTAAGTCACTGACAAACTGTATCACTTAATGTTGTATAGAGAAAACCACCGACCTGCCGTAAGTCACTGACAAACTGTATCACATAATGTTGTATAGAGAAAACCACCGACCTGCCGTAAGTCACTGACAAACTGTATCACATAATGTTGTATAGAGAAAACCACCGACCTGCCGTAAGTCACTGACAAACTGTATCACATAATGTTGTATAGAGAAAACCACCGACCTGCCGTAAGTCACTGACGAACTGTATCACATAATGTTGTATAGAGAAAACCACCGACCTGCCGTAAGTCACTGACAAACGGTATCACATAATGTTGTATAGAGAAAACCACCGACCTGCCGTAAGTCACTGACAAACTGTATCACATAATGTTGTATAGAGAAAACCACCGACCTGCCGTAAGTCACTGACAAACTGTATCACATAATGTTGTATAGAGAAAACCACCGACCTGCCGTAAGTCACTGACAAACTGTATCACATAATGTTGTATAGAGAAAACCACCGACCTGCCGTAAGTCACTGACAAACTGTATCACATAATGTTGTATAGAGAAAACCACCGACCTGCCGTAAGTCACTGATAAACTGTATCACATAATGTTGTATAGAGAAAACCACCGACCTGCCGTAAGTCACTGATAAACTGTATCAAATAACGTTGTATAGAGAAAACCACCGACCTGCCGTAAGTCACTGACAAACTGTATCACATAATGTTGTATAGAGAAAACCACCGACCTGCCGTAAGTCACTGACAAACTGTATCACATAATGTTGTATAGAGAAAACCACCGACCTGCCGTAAGTCACTGACAAACTGTATCACTTAATGTTGTATAGAGAAAACCACCGACCTGCCGTAAGTCACTGACAAACTGTATCACATAATGTTGTATAGAGAAAACCACCGACCTGCCGTAAGTCACTGACAAACTGTATCACATAATGTTGTATAGAGAAAACCACCGACCTGCCGTAAGTCACTGACAAACTGTATCACATAATGTTGTATAGAGAAAACCACCGACCTGCCGTAAGTCACTGACAAACTGTATCACATAATGTTGTATAGAGAAAACCACCGACCTGCCGTAAATCACTGACAAACTGTATCACATAATGTTGTATAGAGAAAACCACCGACCTGCCGTAAGTCACTGACAAACTGTATCACATAATGTTGTATAGAGAAAACCACCGACCTGCCGTAAGTCACTGACAAACTGTATCACTTAATGTTGTATAGAGAAAACCACCGACCTGCCGTAAGTCACTGACAAACTGTATCACATAATGTTGTATAGAGAAAACCACCGACCTGCCGTATGTCACTGACGAACTGTATCACATAATGTTGTATAGAGAAAACCACCGACCTGCCGTAAGTCACTGACAAACTGTATCACATAATGTTGTATAGAGAAAACCACCGACCTGCCGTAAGTCACTGACAAACTGTATCACATAATGTTGTATAGAGAAAACCACCGACCTGCCGTAAGTCACTGACAAACTGTATCACATAATGTTGCATCGAGTACGCCTCGTCTGAGCGGGATTTGAAATCACATCGTTAGTAGTGATAGGCATTGATTACATAGGTAATTGTAAATCCAACTACCATACGATCACGACCACGACGGTTCCCAAGTTAAATGGTGAAATGAACAATGCTGACAATGGGAAAAATAATTATAATAAAACATGTGTTGACTATTGACATATTCAAAATGTGTCACTAAATATCAAAATGTAATCATTGAATATGTGTCTAGCTGCTATGATTGGGTAATGATTTAAAGTAAACACAGCTCCTAAAGGTTAATTCTGTTGGATACAACTTGCATAAGATTACAGTCTGTTTTGAAATTGTGGCTCCGTGGTCGTGGTTAATAATAATGTTGCTGTGACTTTTACTCAAGATACAATGTAATTAAATTCAACCTTTAAAATGTTAGCTGATGATGACTGATTAAAAGTAAGCACAGTTGCACTTTCGATTGTATTGATTTTTTAATGACTGTATTAACAAGCAACAGAGGAGAACTATACCAGAAAATTCGTCCATATCAGCTAAATTGAAGAAATCACTTTGAAAATTGTACGAGTGGTTCAATGACTTGGTTAATCTTTACGAAATATTTGTGTCAGAAATGCCCACGGATATTTCCCCTTTGTAAAAATAACAATACCACACTTTCCTCATTCATGACTAACCACCGGACAAAAATGTACATGTACAAGGTGCTGTTTTGAATCTTGCAACAAGAGTAATACGACGGGTGTACCTATTGGAGCAGGAACTGCTTACCCGTGCATATTATCGTTCACCCCGTTTTTTATGTGGTTCTTTGTGCGCAATATGTGGTTTTTGTGTGTGGTGATTTGTAGATCATTGTTTGTCTTTTTTCTCTTTATCATTGTGCTGTCTCCGATTTACGGATTCTTATTAACCCTTTTGGTATCTTCAAACTCTTCTCTTTATACAATTGTGTTGTCTGTCCTTTAACAGCTCCTTAATACCTCTTTGATATCTTCACACTTTTCTAAAGCACTATTGTCTTGTTGTTTTTGTAATAACCCATTACTCAAATATATCATCGTACTTAAGTAGTCTGTTACCGTCGTCTTACAGCAAGCAGTGTTGCTGAACAAAACATCCAATCAATGCAAAAGAAAGTATTTACTTGTGGGTTAATTCAACTAGTTCAATGATCTTTTTATTGCCGAGTGTTAGAGGATTACCGATTGCAATATAACTATAAATTATAATTATAGTATATTTAGCGATGACACGAGTTTACCATTATTGAATTTGACGTTATTGATAGTCTATTAAATCAAATCAAATATTGATACTCGTCAAACTAAATCACAAACAGGTCCTTGATTGTATACGAAATTTCATTAAAAGCTTGTTCAATTTATCAGCTTCTTAATTTGAATCGATTTTTTTGCCAAATAACAACTTTGTTAAATAGATTATAAAAATATTTGTTAAGGCAATTGTTAGTTTGGATGATTTCCTTCCATTCTAGAGAATTTCGTTGTTCTTAATGAATTTTATGCTTGATAACAATACGTTATTACAGAATGGAAAACACACAGTTCGATTGAATGAGGCGGAGGTCATCAATCTACTTTAATTTTAATTTCATTCTCTAAACTACAAAGTACAATACAATCAATTCGTCCATATATTGTTTTAACAATTTACATCACTAATCATTACTCTGATAATAGGGGGATTATATACATAATTGATTGATTTTTATTGTTAATATTCATTTTATTGAAATCTATACTAATTTTATTATTGACATTTACAGTTCGTTAATAATTACATTCGTATCAAAACTAGGGTTCTCCTCCCTCAGACATAGGTGACCATAGCCAATTTTGGCTATCCTGTTTAGCCCCTTTGGGTTTATTGTTTCCACTTTTAAATTATATGGCTTTCCAATATATCGATATTGATATCTATGTTTTATCATATTTTATTTATAAACATCATATTCAACAATACTTGTTGCATGGACAATATGTCTAGTAAGTGATTGGAGATTTGTCTAGAAGCAAAACCGTTGTTTGTATATACAAATACATAAGCTATCTCATCAAAAATCTTTATTACAAAAGCAATTTTGAAGAACATATACTTTGACAATAGCAAAACAAACATGCTGACTGGTATGAACTTTTGTGTTCTCTAAATATATTCCTTGGTACTGGTGATAATTCTGTCCACGGGGTCAGCCTCCAGAGCTGCCCAGTACGTTCTGTGGTGGCAGATTATGGATGTCATATACCGATTAAGAGGGGGATACACAGGATCTTAATACAAAAAGTCAGACCGTGGAACGTAGTTGGTGCACGTACAGCGATCTATTTCATATTACTGATCTCGACTGATTGATAGGGTAGTAAATGATATAGAACAAATAGAACGCAAATCAGTCCGCTTAGGAGTACTGCTGATCTTCATGGATGCATATGCTTGCAAATTGGCAGAGTGTGAACAGGCCGAGATTAATATCATCTGAGAATTGCAATAACCAGTTGTATGTTTTAATTCCAATCCAGAACGAGAAATTACACGATTAATAGGTTTTAATGTTATGTATATTTTCAAGTACACTTTTGAAATTAATGTATGAATAGATATTAAAAAATGCAATAGAATACTAGAACTTAAAGTATTTTTTGTTCATTTGGATTTCTACATTACACGTATGTCCGTGCAAGGTAGTGAATTCCCAGAATTCAGAAACATCTTTTTCAAAGTGATTAGCTCAATTCTTTCGAAACTAAGATAAAACTTAAATCCTGTACAGCATATTGCCGATCTATTAAACAATATTTTCTTCTTCACAAAATACTGTTTTATTCAATCATGCTACATTCTAAATTGAAAACCAGTTACAAAATATCTTTAAATAACTCTTTATTTTCTCGATAAATTGAACTTGCAGATTAGGAGTCAAGATCATATAAGTTATTCTAAAACACGCCGATTCGCCCAATACATACATTAAACAAGATATTGTCAATATGCCAGACCTTTTGATTGAGAACACATTTGGCCAGTTTCATGGGAGCATTGTTCTACTATTGGAATAAACTACTCCTATTAGAGTTAACTGTATTGAAGTGCATCTCATAAAAAACAACGAAACATTCATCTTGAACCATTAATTTAATATCTCGATACACAGCAGATATCCTATTGTTTTGTTTTCAGTTACAAATCAATCATAATTGCAATGACCAGTTGTCAGCAATATATTCAAGTTAAAGACACGAACGGCACATTTATATTTGCCTAGATCTTTAGATTTATATATAAATAGTGGCGATATCGGAATATTTCATTTCTATGTAGCAATTTCCGATGAAGCAGAAATGACTTCGTATATGTTCAGTCTGTAGTAATCACAAGTCTCGTTCTTTCCTCATTCACGATTTATCACCGGGTTTGTAACAATATTAGCACAACGGGTGACACTAGTGCAGCAGGAACTACATTCGTCTTTGTAGATCGTTGTTTGTCCTTTTGTCTCTTTCATTTTGGACTTTGTCTTGTCTGCCCTTCTTCAATTTACGACTTTTGAAAAACCCTTTGGTATCTTCAATATTTTCTTATCATCAGAAATTAAAAACGAAAATATGCAAAATTATGGATTTAATATCACATTGTAAATACACTACGTGTACGCTAGACAAAACTCAATTTTACCTTACAATCAGCAGAACATTAGATTAACCAATGGAGATAAAAGAAACATCACAGAGAACACACATGCATAACACGTTACATCGTCTTGTTCCTGATTTTAAATTACCGTAGCGTATATTAAATGTTCTTAAATCAGATTATAAGAACACCAGGACAACGTAGACATAACTGTTTTTTGAGTGGGGGTATATTTGTTCGTTAGCAGCACTACAGAACCATTTCTAACTATATATTATAAACCATCCTAATTTAATAACATTGATGACAAAGACTGAAGATGAAGATTAAGTATTACATGATAGTACTTAAGATCATAGACAATTACATCTCCCCAAAATTGTTCCTGTCTGCACTCGATATAACTGGTAGAAGTAGAGAAAACTTCTAAAATAGTGTTTTGTTTTCCTATTTTACTTAGAAAGGAGTTTTCGGCCCATACAACGAGTTTAACCTTGCCACATTTTATTGAAGAACATGTACCAAGCCGGGAAAATGAGTGGTTATGCATATGGTTGGGGTATCTATTTTACCTATGATTCTACATTATTCGATTAGATTTAGGAATTATTCTGACAATGTGGTATTTGCTTTTTTTAATTTAATTTCCATATAAAGCATTTCAAATATACTCACGATCCGTGTCTGTAAACCTCTAACGGAACACAACAATGTCGCTGTGTCTCCAACATGAAATGATACGTTGTTTGGCCTAGGTTCAAAAAATGGAATAGTTGCTGAAGAACCAGTTACTAAGGCTGAAACAAGTAAATAAATATTGTAGATTATAAAATACATACAGTATTTTGTAAATATTGCTATGATTGAATTTTAATAGCATACGCTGTATGTCTTCAATCATTTCTACTTTTTATCAATGAGACGTGGTAGGTGAGTGATCTTACCTGGCTGCTCCCGTATCATTGGATCAATTAAGTTTACCTCTACGATATACAACATCTGTTGAAAATAAAGTTAAACACTAATTCCCATATCCTACTGAACCGCTCGATGCATTTTCTTTTAAAATAACAAAAATGTTTCTTATTTATATATACTATCGACTGTTTCTGAACGACGAATTATTGTTTAACTTGCATACAATTTACGTCACAAATTCATAAGAATGTGGAGCAAGAATTTGGATATTAATGGCCCAAACTTATAGCCTTTAACAAATGAATTAGTCCTATTTACTGTCTTTCTTCTTGGGTAAGTTCAATCTATTTAAAATTAGATGTTTGTTATATCCTTTGACGATACACATCATGTATGGGGTCACATTCAGGGCTTATATTTTCAACAGACCAATCAGAGATGATCCTGCTAAATCTTTAAGTATCAAAACAAGGTTTACACCAAGAGCTGTTGTTCAATTGGTCAATTTATTTAACTGTCTTCCATATTATTGGACGGTCAAGGCTTAATGAAACGTTATATAACACGACAAAACACGGAATGTTGTTAGATGCTAGTTTATCGCCAAGAAATATTTTACAAAAAATATAATACAAACATCTAATTTTAATTAGATTGAGGGAAAATCCAATTCATATTCATAAATGCGATTGTATGTGATTTACTCGGGGGTACCGCGGAGATAGTGTTTAACGTCGCGATGAATATACTATCTATTCTTCCCGTCCTGTGACGTTTCTATCATGCATTATATGCGGAGCCATCAATATGAAACAACACATCTTTTGTACAATTTTACCACTGAAAAACACATCGCTTGTACAATGTCGCCACTGACATAACACATAATTTCAGCACTGATATAACACATCGGCCGTATATTGTCACCACCGAAACAAAACATCGTTCATACTCTGTCACCACTAAAACAACATATTGTTCGTACTGTCACCACTGAAAAGTTTATTCACTAATACAATACTAGCACTGTAACATTACATTGTACAATGTCACCACTGAAACAACACATCGCACATACAATGTCATAACCAAGCATGTTATATTTTGCTCTAGATTGTAATAAGTTACAAAGGAAATTAAAATTGTATTTAATACCTAATACACTTGCAGCTGCCATTCTATTGAAATATTATAAATAGCGCCTTTTCCAGGAATGTCGACAACAGATTACATTCTGATCTATATAAGTGCAGAAAGGTTATATCTATGTAAACCATTTCAATAATCTTAAGTATTGCACAATAATTAAACAAGATTATAACAATTTGATAAGCTGGTATCCAATTTATTTTCAATTCATCAAGTCGTAATTGATAAATCTATTTCAATTGTCATGTGCATCCTGTGACATAATCGTCAACTTGTTGAAGGCTGTCAATATTTGGTAGAAGTAGAAACTCGTCCGTCATGTATTTAAAGTACAGATTTTGCTCAAATACAATATGATCAAACAAAATAAATATTTTTATCATTCTGATTTTTGTAAATATACTGTCAGCTATTTCCGTGGTATTTTGACTACTGATTTCTTATCTCTGTTTTTTTTTATTTTATTTATTTATTAATTAAATTAAGAAACTGGTCTATTTTATCAGATCAAAATTTTATTAGATGTGTATCAGGGGTATCGATTTTGCCTATGTATCTACGATCACTCTATTATATTTTGTTTTTCATTTTATTCTGTTCCCTTGACTTGATCAACAGAAATCATAATTAAATGAAGATTCATTGAACTTATTCACAAGTGGGGCCATGGAGTAAATATTATGTTTTAATTTCGATAATAAATAACTCGCTGTCCTAATATGGCATAACGCTAAAATCAAGACGTTTTAAATTGTAGTTAAACGTAATTGTTTACTGCAAGTAATTACAATATGTCAAATGATGACAGATAGAAATGAGTTATATATACTATATAATACGGTTTATGGTTATGTTGAAATACAATGATAGAAGAAATATCACTTATATCGACATTGAAAACACCAATAGAAGTTAGACAAATATCCTATCTATTTTTTTCCTATTGTATTTGAAGTTTAAACAACAATACATTTGTTATTATGAAAAGAAAGTTTCAGCAGTGATGGTTAACAATATCAAACAAAACGAACAATCACCTCTCACTGAAAACAAAAAGACCACGAAAAGACATATGGCGTTGGAAATCCAGTTCCTTGCTTGGAACAGGCACACAATTATGAATATTTGCCAATAGAGCAGAAACATAGTGATATCTGAACATAGATTTAGATTTTGAAATCAGTTTAATAAAGTAACAAACTCCAGCACTTCAATCAATTAAATTTTCACTCAGATTCGTTCGTTCATAGTCGCCCATTAGAAACTACAATTGTATTTTCAATCAATGGACTGTGGGTTGACTCTATTTTTCTTTCTTGAGTACAAGCAGCTTACAACTGTTTACTATGTTAATGTCTCATATGATACCTTACCCCGCTAGACTATAAATTGAAATACTGTTCTACTGTGCGTTTACTAGTAAATACAGTAAAAATATCCTTTTTTAACAAATATATTTTTAATTTCCAAACGGTATGCCTTGCTGTATTCACACAGAACAAAGGCATATTTCAGAATAGATATTTTGGATTCATCAATGAATTCCAGGGATTCATTTCATACAAAATGCTATAGACCAACTATTTATTTTTCATTTAATTTCACGTGTGATATATCACAAAAAAAATTAAACGCGTGAACTATTAATTAATATACGAATAAACATAGAAATATGATATAATTATTGGTGTTTTAACGATATTGCAAACAACATTTCAGGGTTAAGATTATGGTGATTAACACCACTTTCAACGATATTTCAGTTATATCATGATGGTCAGTTTTATTGGTGGTGGAAATCGGAGTACCCACAGAAAACCAACGATCTGTCACAAGTCACAGACAAACTACTAAATAATGTTGTATCGATTCCACTCGACATGAGCGGGATTCGAACTCAACATTAGAGGTGATAGGCACTGATTGCACAGGTAGTTATAAATCCAACTACCATACGATCACGACCATGACGGTCTCTAGAATTAGAAGGTAACCGATCCCTATGTATTTGTGCTATGACTTATTATTACTTATTATATCTATTTACTTTATTAGTTATTATATCTCATGACATACATTTTAAAGGAAATTTTTCACAAATGTTCTAGATGTCATTCTCAACAGGAGGAATACAGTACATATTTATCAAAGGAATTTAACTTAAAACACAAACGATATAAATCAGTTTTAAATTAGAACATATGATAATAAAAATAGATGTAAATAAAGTGTACCTTCAGCTGTCCCATGTATATATATCTTCTATTTTATTAACAATAAATAAATAGCTGCTGAAGATGTGGAGTATATGGACGCAAATATGACCGGCTTTGTAACTAGATTTAACACGACGGGTGTTACTAGTGGAGCAGAAGCTGCTTACCCTTCCGGAGCACCTGAGTTCATCCCTGTTTTTAGTGGGTTTCGTGATACTCGATCTGTAGTTTTACGTGTATGTTATGTAGATCGTTGTTTGTCCTTTTGTACTTTTTCTTTTGGCCATTGTATTGTCTGTTCTTCTTCGATATTCTGATTACCACTTTGGTATCTTCAAACTCTTCGTACAACTGCAGGTAATTGATACTCACAGGCAAACAAATTGCACAGCTACAGGTAAACGTTACTCGCTAGTAAACATATGTTACAGCTGCGGGTAAAGGCTACTTTATGTTAAACATATTGTAGAACTGCAGGTAAATGTTTCTTCCTGACTTACCGAAGTCTTATAGTGAATTTATTTCCTGCTATATTGTCAATATCAAGTAACACATTTGAGGTTCAATGATCGATTGATTGAAGTAATTACAATGATGTAAAGCAAATATCGAATATGAAAATTTAAATAATGTATATAATCATCTCTTTTAAATGAAAGCATGTTGCCTTTAAGACCTAAGCTTTTATTTCTGTACCATTATTAACTATCCACACCTCTCCATTACATTAACAAAATATATTTGAAAAAGGTGTACAATAAATAAACGTTAGAGAAAACAGAAGCGGCAATTAAGAATGGACAATCCAGAGAAACTTGTAACATTGGGTACACAAGACACAGAACGAAGACAAACAAAACAAAAAGTACAACACAAAAAACTAAAAAAGATGAGCATATTCGAATTCAGTAAACATTATACTTACCACTTATATAAGACAGAAACACAACTACAGATAGTATATAATATTCCACTGTTATCAGGGTAGATATAACATGTAATCTCTCAGTAGAAAACATAATGTATCCTTAGACTGTATAATCTGTCATTTCTTATCCTGAAACAAGTTAAATAGTCACATAAATATTTCAATATCTCGTTACTTAGATGCATTTATTACTTCAAGTTGAATTATTAGGATTTTTTTATTTTCATCTTTGTTTCTCACAGGCATACCATATTTAAGTGTTTAGTTGTTGGTGGTCATTACAATCCCGTTATGTCCAGAATATCACGATGCTTTACATTTCACATTTGATATAGGTCCTTCCATTAGTATACAGAACTGTCTTGTGTATCTTTACTTCTATTCGTATATTATTCGTATATATAATTGTCTATATATATCACAGGGTCAGAAAGACCCATACAATATTAAAAAGCTACAATAATATAGCACGGTCACAAAGACCCATAAAATAGTAAACAGCTACCATAAACAATCTACTAAACATCTGAAAATATACGAAATAGATTGTCCAGGGAGCAATTCTAGCTATAACGGAATAACTTAATATTATTTATTGTACCGTATTTATTGTGTGTTATCCTTGTCTATATAACCTTAATATTCTGTTTATGACAAGTTCGATACATATAAAGTAAATACATTTACAACTTTGAGGGGATCCTACAGAGATGTTGATTATAACAGAAGTTATACTGACACCTATGATAATGATAGATCTACAACAATGGTGCCATCGTTTTTGAGTTGATGGGATCATATCTGTTGTACTTATCAATTTGTGTAAATCATTGTTAACTTTATATAATATTTTGTTACTAAGGAAACCTGTTACTTTTGGCTAAGGAAGTGATTTGATAAATAGATTAATATCAAAATCGGCGTGAAGCAAAACCCAATTTTCCATAACTCTTATATATTTATTTTGCTACTTAGGAAACCTGTTTCTTTTCGTTTAGGAAGTGATTTGATAAAAAGATTAATATCAAAATCGGCGTGAAGCAAAACCCAATTTTCCATAACTCTTATATATTTATTTTGCTACTAAGGAAACCTGTTTCTTTTCGTTTAGGAAGTGATTTGATAAATAGATTAATAAATATTAAAATCGGTGTGAAACAAAAACCAATTTTCTATAACTCGTATTATATGTTATGTGTACAAGTGAATGTCTTAACTCGTACAATCCTAAATTAAATAGTTGAAATAATGTTGACAAAAGGACAAATATTTTTTTAATTTAAATTTTGTCAAAAATAGTATAAGAAACGTGGATTGGAACATATTAAGTGATTAAAGACGATTTCAACAAATAAGTTATCGCATCTTGGTGATTGTAATTGAGGCCGAGTTAAGGTACTAGACTTGGTGTAAGTACTTGACAAATATTGGGCTTAGGTGATCATAAAGGAGGTTGGCTATCCTGTGTAGGCCCTTCTGTCTGAATTCCAGAAACAGACACTCTTTACCTAAAGATGTAAATACGTGTACATATATGCACTGCCACAGCAGTACCTAGACAAAATTGATTTGTGTTTAACGCCAACATTAGCAATATTTCAGCCATATCGTGGCGTGCCAAGACAAGTAATTAGAAACATTTATTTTTCTTTTAATTAGAACGGAAAACATAAAAAAACATTAATTTCGAGGACAATTAATAGATAGATAGATAGATAGATTCATATATTTGATCAATTTAAAGAAATTGTACTCATTATATGCCAACATTTATGATTGCTGAGGAATTTGTGATAGATAAGGGTTATGCTAGAATATGAAGTGTTATTTAGATCAAATTATGTTAGATACGAAGTCAGTTATAAATTAATAATTTGTTTTAAGTAGTTTGTATCTGTATAATTATGATATATATAACATTAATCTTCGTAGCCTCTCGTCTTCGGCATATAACCTCTGTTAAACATACCTTCTAAATTTGTCATTGGAATACCAATCTAGACAGACACCACAATTTGGAGGTGGTAAATCAAACTAAAAAAACCCAGAAAAACATAAATGTCTTTCAGAGAAGAAGGGTCTTAGAACATATACAGTTTATATTTAAAAGAGGTGAAAAATATTATTGTGCTAAAATGTAGACGACACGAAATGGCTGATATACTCATACATTTGGCGTTAAACACCAATCATTTTATCAATAAAATGTGGATATAGTGCATTAAAGGTCATGGATACATAATGTTGAAATAAATGTCCATGAATAGGTTGACAAACTATGTAAAGACCGATCGTTATAATTCACAAGAGATACAAGATGAGAATCATGTTCATGTCTGTAGATATTTCCAGACGAGAAAATAATTTCTAAAATTAATAATACGTGTTTTCCCTTGAATATAATTTCATCACGCACAGACGTCCCAGCTTGTGCTGGTGGTAAATTGTACTTCATCCAAAGTCCTTTTGTGACAATAAATCGCTGAATTATGAAGACACATTGATTTTTACAAAAGCTAGACCATAATTATTTCTGCATTACAAGTAGCCATAATTATTAGGTAAAATCTCTTTATGCGATTATAGAACGATAAATAATAACATGGTTGTTTATCAAAAAATATTGAAATAAGGTCTTATAATGGAGTCTTATACACACAAAACTATAGTTCTGAATTTCTACAAGACCTATATGTAGTAGTGGAACAATTAGCTCTTATAATGGAGTCTAATACACACAAAACTATAGTTCTGAATTTCTACAAGACCTATCTGTAGCAGTGGAACAATTGGCTCTTATAAAGACCATACATTATGGCATGTTTACAAAGACTATTTGTAATTGCAAAATTACCAATAAGAGTATATTTACTCGTTCGTTTACTATCCAAATATTGTTACTAACATCTCAGAACGACTTCCGTCATTGTTCATAAGCGTTCAGCATATATACTGTTAAAATAAATGTTCCGATTCTCGACAACCATAAGTGGAGGGGAAAAGGTCGTTCTTCTGAAGTGCTTTTATCACTCTATGGTTGAATTGCCGATGTCCGATGTTTGACTCTACGTCTGTTTTGTTGTAATTGCATCAGTGTGGCTCCTTTACCCGATTTGTGTGAATGCTTTAGTTTGCACATGCCAGTTTAGAATTATCTAAGAGGCAACAGAAGTAAGGGTCACTGTATTACAATTGATACCTTACTCATGACAGATTAGAGATTGATGATATTCCACATTTTTTCCCTTTACTCCCGAAATTCCTTCTGCGTTCGGCATTAAGAGTTAGTGTTATGTTGCCTAACGCGACTTTCAACAATATTTCAGTTATATCGTGGCGGTCAGATTTATTGGTGAAGGAAACCGGAGTACCCGGAGAAAACCACCGACCTGCCGCAAGTCACTGACAAACTTGATCACATAATGTTGTATCAAGTACACCTTGAGTGGGATTCAAACTCACAACACTAGTGGTGATAGACACTAATTGCATAGCTAGTTATAAATCCAACTACCATACGATCACGATCCCGAAGGTCCCTCGCCTGGGTTGTAGAAGACTGATGAACATATGAAAAACAACCTCTATCTTTTTCCAAGTAGTTACTTAAATTGTTTTCCAGTATTGATCACGTATCATTCAGTCAGATTTGAGTTTATAATTGATAAAGAATTTAACATCATTAGTGGTATGCATCAATTATTAATAATATTTGCACAAGAACAAATGGAATATTTAAAACATATACATTAAGGTGAGTTTATGTTAACAAAACAATAATTGAATAACCATAAACAATACTATTAGTATTGGATAATCGATTATTACTAAACAATGAAAAGTAAATTGTATTAGATCTGATTCATCCTCGGTATATACATAAACGTTAGAGAACACCGAAGGCGCAATTAAAATTGTATAATCCAGAGACACTGGCAACATAGGGTACACAAGACGAAGAACAACACAACCAAAAAAATATATATATATAAAATATATGTGTGTTGGACACCACTATACGATGAAAAACATATTTATTGGTTAACATAGCAATCCTTTATATGGGAACGACCATTTAGCATTTAAGGGAGAAAAACTTAAAAAAAACAATTTAGAGTTACCAAATTTTATACAGAAAATATCTTGACCTGAAAGATGACAAAAGAGAGAAAAAATCTGACCGTGCAGTTTTCAACAATAACTTTTGGTAATGTTTGTAGAACGCTATACCTATTTTTCATTTCAAGATAATACATTTTGTTTCGTGTGACTGGAGGGAAAAAACCTTAAAATGTAATGGTAGGTCCCTAAGTAAAGATATATTTATGCTGATCTACAACCGTCGAAAAATAAATGAAAGCTCATACAGTACAGTTTGAATCAAAATTAGTCATCTCCACAAAGGGTTTTCTTAAAATGTATGGTGGTACATCATAGTAATTTAATATGTGCAACGTCGCATTTGACCTTGTTAGAGTGATAATGACAGTTTTTCTCCTAACTTGTTGAATTTGATCGCTAAGTTTGGTATGATTGTACGTGTTTTCCTATACATTTGGTAGTCAGATATAGCTAACAAATTACTGACAGTCACGAGAAGCGCACATAAACCAAACCAAGCTATATTCACATCTGACACTATTTTAATTTCGTATCACATTTTCAGTTAAAATTCTCAGTTACATGTTAATAATTGCATAACATTTACATTTAAAAATTCTCAGTCACATAATGTTAATAATTGGATAACATTGACAGTTAAAATTCTCGGTCACATAATGTTAATATTTACATAACATTTTCAGCTAAAATTCTCAGTCACATAATGTTAATAATTGCATAACATTTCCAGTTAAAATTCTCAGTCACATAATGTTAATAATTGAATAACATTTTCAGCTAAAATTCTCGGTCACATAATGTTAATAATTGCATAACATTTTTAATCTAAATATACACTTTCTTCAGACTATTTCCATCAAACGTGTCGTATTACTTATTTAAGGACGAATGAGATAATTTGCAATACAAATTATAATGAAGCAACTGATAGAATATGTCGTGTTTTATTTCCAGGGCAGACCGGCGCTTGGCAGATCACATACATTGTTTCAATACTTGGTAGAGAAATTGCATATTAAGGGTATGGGCTGTCCCAATGATGTGTTTGACATCACAACAACATTATTTGGGTCAATAAAACTAGTTTAGTACCTAACATATGAAAATGTTGTATTTTGATTGGATAATCAGTGTGAACTATTTTTGAACAATACACTTGACAACGGGTGACTATGCCTAGCCACGGGAACTATACCAGTTTCAAACGATTTTCCGCGGGGACTATACCTGTGGCATAGATTATCCCGCGTAGTTTTATATATTTTTGTCAAGATTTATCTCCCTTAAAATAGACTCACGCTGTAGTCTGCTGTCAACATGGCCAGGTTTGGCAATGCAAATATAATGTTACATTGTAAATTTTATTATTATATTGAATTTGAGTGTGTTTTTCTTTTATGTCTGGAATTGGATGTTATGTACTAAATATATTTTTGTCTTCTCCCTCGAGAACAGTTTTCCTATAGTGTTTGTCTGGTGAGGCATAGTACCCTCGACGTTGGCTCAGGCAATATACCCAGACAACACTATAGGAGAACCTACCGGCTCGGACACTATACCTACCCAGACAACACTATAGGAGAACGGTTCTTGCCTACCGGCTCGGGCACTATACCTACCCAGACAACACTATAGGAGAACGGTTTTCTTGTGAGAAGTCCCTAATAGGATAATTAACCCTGCCACTTTTTATGGAACTGCCTGAAACAGGCCAGTAAAATGACTGATTACGTATCTGTGTGTTAGGGGTACCAATTTTGCCTCTCTTTACAATTTGTCTATTCGATTTTGGAACCGTTCCGATAGTGTTTTACTTTATTATGAACTGGAGTTTATGGCAACCAGGCATTTGTTACAGATAGTCGTTACCATATATGTAATCGGTGGAAGCATTATCAACATTCTAGTTTTACAATTAATTTAATAAAGCATATTTACACCAGATCCAAGTTTAACTTTATTTACTATGAATATGATACATGAATACAATATTACCAAAAATGGTATCGGGATCTATTCAATTTATCCCCAATAAAATATTTTTTTAAAAATATAGGGTGGAGTTGTCAAGGTGTATTATTGATATTTATATATATAGAATCTGAACATTCGCATTCTACACATTAATGCATAGATGCAAGCTTTAGAGTCTGTCCAAAATTCACAGTGTGTCGAAACGATAGCTAATTTTGATTTAGATTCAAATGCGCAAAGACCGTTTACCTAAAAAAAAATATGCATTTTTAAACAAAAACTATTAGTCGCTTGAAACGATATTAAGACAATAAATGATAGCAAAAAAGATTCCGTAATGCGAAATAAGTACTTATCGGCAAGCGAAAGATAATGAGATCTCAAGTGTTACAATATACGGTATGTATTGGCACAGACCAATATAAATATATTAATCTTGTAAACAACTCAAAATGTTATCTATCAATACACGAGATTGCTCGCTATCCCTGCTGCTATTGTAGATATGGCGAGAAAAAGTTAGGCGTCATGATGAAATTTCCTCATCACCTTCGACGGAAAACTGAAGTACTGATTGTAACTAGCTAATGAAAAAACAGCAATGAGAGAACGCGATATATCACATCAACAAAAATGTTATCTCTAAAATGAAGTGGGGTGTTTATTATTTTATCTGATGCAAGAAATAATATATTTCAACAAAATATAAAAAAAGAAAGGAAATGTCAAGCAAACATTCTTTATTTTTGATTATTTCTTTTGTAAAACTAAGTATAATAGACATTTACATTCGTAACATGTCCACACCCATGGACGGGACACGGGTGGCCGACTGTAAAAGGTCATTGACTTCTGGCAACATGCCGAACACCAATATCGTAGGTTATTGTCCCGACATCTACCTCTAGTGTAAAGGTTTTAGTACACCTATTCATGGGTGGGTATCACCGCTCAGTTCGATATAACCGTCTGAGCTTTCCTCCCCGATAAAGTCTCGTAGCTACTATACTACACCATAGTCATAAACTTGCTGAGTGTAACGATAAATACCAATGTTTCAACACAACTTCATGAAGTGGTACAAATATAAGCTTGTCAAGTAACAAAGGATTTGCATGATTAGGGTTGTTCTATTTGTGAAGGGGGTTTCTCTTTAAAATGTTAATTTCAGTTTCGAGTTCGTGGCTAGTTGATAAAATTATGTCAGTCATTTTCTCCCGCTACACCGATTTCCTCCACCAATATCAGAGTGCACCGATATTAACTGAAATATTGTTCATAGTAGTGATGAACACCAATAACTCAACTACGTCTAATACTAAAATCTAATCGGAACAGATAATCATCTTATATTTCACCACTGCAATCAGAATAACAGTCTGGATTTACACATAACTATATATATATAAATTACCTGCTGTTCTAAACTCTGTGCAGTTTTCCCTGGTTTTTTTTACATGTTTTAATGAGGTTAGCTTTCTTCATATTATCAAATCACATGTCTTCACGTTTTTAATGCTGTGTTAAGATGTCTGCTGCTGCGACTTCCGTGTAAAAACTGTATTCGTTTCGTCTTGACTCCCATTTGATTTGTAAGGATTCATGTTTCATTTATCCGATTTGTAAATATATATTTACGTATACTGGTGTCAAACACGATTTCCGTATTAGTTGATGTTCGTTTCGTTTAACATTACCACGACGGTGTCACTAGTGGAACTGGAATGACTAACTTAGTGCGGTTCGCATTGCTCAATTTTTAGGTTTCTACGTAGTGATTGGTAAATCATTGTTTGTTCCATTGTATTTTTGTTCTTTTTTCGCTTTATGTCTTCTGATTAACACGTTGTTTTTCGCTTTATGTCTTCTGATTAACACGTTGTTTTTCTCTTTACGTCTTCTGATTAACACGTTGTTTTTCTCTTTATGTCTTCTGATTAACACGTTGTTTTTCACTTTATGTCTTCTGATTAACACGTTGTTTTTCTCTTTATGTCTTCTGATTAACACGTTGTTTTTCGCTTTATGTCTTCTGATTAACACGTTGTTTTTCGCTTTATGTCTTCTGATTAACACGTTGTTTTTCGCTTTGTCTTCTGATTAACACGTTGTTTTTCTCTTTACGTCTTCTGATTAACACGTTGTTTTTCTCTTTATGTCTTCTGATTAACACGTTGTTTTTCTCTTTATGTCTTCTGATTAACACGTTTTTCGCTTTATGTCTTCTGATTAACACGTTGTTTTTCGCTTTATGTCTTCTGATTAACACGTTGTTTTTCTCTTTGTCTTCTGATTAACACATTGTTTTTCGATTTATGTCTTCTGATTAACACGTTGTTTTTCTCTTTATGTCTTCTGATTAACACGTTGTTTTTCTCTTTATGTCTTCTGATTAACACGTTATTTTTCTCTTTATGTCTTCTGATTAACACGTTGTTTTTCGCTTTATGTCTTCTGATTAACACGTTGTTTTTCGCTTTATGTCTTCTGATTAACACGTTGTTTTTCTCTTTACGTCTTCTGATTAACACGTTGTTTTTCTCTTTATGTCTTCTGATTAACACGTTGTTTTCCGCTTTATGTCTTCTGATTAACACGTTGTTTTTCGCTTTATGTCTTCTGATTAACACGTTGTTTTTCTCTTTATGTCTTCTGATTAACACGTTGTTTTTCGCTTTATGTCTTCTGATTAACACGTTGTTTTTCTCTTTATGTCTTCTGATTAACACGTTGGTATCTTCAACCTTTTTTTTCCAAATCATTTCATCAAGAGAATAACTGTCTTGGTTTCGTTATGTTTACTTAAATGGTAAATAGTATATGCTATATTTCAGGACTTGTGTGTGCCAATTACGTTACATTTTGGTCTCGATTTTTTTTTACCTCCTCTAATTTGTCTATGGGGGAAAAAAATCCTACAATATGGTATAGTTTGGTTTGGTGTATGGTATTTTAGGACACTTTCAACAATATTTCACTTGTATCGTGGCGGTCCGTTTTATTGGTGGATGAAATCGGGGTATCCGGAGAAAACCACCGACCTGTCGCAAGTCACTGACAAACGTTCATACAGTATGAAATACTCTAAGCTATGTTTAATTTCATAAAAAAACTAAACAAATAGCTATCAAATTTAGTGCGTATAAGGTGTTTCTGGAGTAAGCTTTATCAGGTACCCTCAAAGGCAAATAATTTAAATGTCTACACGAGTAAGAAAAACAAAGGATCTAAACAGGACATCCAAAATCAGCTAAGGACATCTATGCCCGAGGGAGGAGAACCTTATCTATGCCCGAGGGAGGAGAACCTTATCTATGCCCGAGGGAGAACCTTATCTATGCCCGAGGGAGGAGAACCTTATCTATGCCCGAGGGAGGAGAACCTTATCTATGCCCGAGGGAGGAGAACCTTAGTCTTAATAATAATTACATGATTTAGGAACTGCACATTTTGAGAATATATCTAATAAACCATGTCAGTGTCGAAGCACTGACTACTAGGCGGATGATACTCTCGGGGGTATTGATTCAAATGTGATTGGATAACTTTACTATATCACAAAAACACATGCTAACATCAGTAAGAAATAATCATAAAACAACGTAGAATTTAACGATGTTCTAAAGGACATAATTCTTTATTAGTCCAAACTTGTTTCTCTTAACAGATAAATCAATACAAATGTATTTCAATCAATTATAAATAAGCCTTTTCCAGGTCATTTTATAGCTCTTGTAAGATAAGTAGATACTGCTCAGTGAAAATAGTTTAATATGCCCTGGTTACCGGAGACATAGACAAATAAGGGGGGGGGGGGGGGTAGACAAAACGTATGTACTTTCAGGTACACAAAGATTTGAAGGTGAACATCTAGTTCATTCCCTTCTTCATAGTTTGTCAGCGAAAATTCATTCCCTTTTCCATAGATTGTTACCTAAAATATCGCAACGTGGTTCCATTTAGTATTCATTGTCATTAATAGCTAAATAATGACCTTGATTTTCTTCAGAATGCGATGGTTTATCTTATCTGAATAATTTATTATAAGAAACTTAACTTGAAATGTTACGCAATATATTAATAGACACACAACAGTTGCTTGCAATCTTTCAAACTCGGTACAGATCAAATAGCAGGTTTTTTTTATGGAAAATACCTTGAAATAGTTATAGGTAGTCTAGATGACAGATACACAGGTTGGTATTGCTATATACTAGCTACCACCAACATAGTGTTTAACACCACTTTCAACAATATTTCAGTTATACCGTGGCGGTCAGTTTTATTGGTAGAGGAACCCGGAGAAAACCACCGATCTGTCGCAAGTCGCTGACATGTTTATCACAGAAAGTTGTATCGAGTACACCTGGCCATGACAGGGATTCGAACTCAACGTTAGTGGTGATAGGCACTGACTGTTTAGGTAGTTGTAAATCAAACTACCGTACAAGGACGACCGCTCAACCACCAATATACTGTCCCTTTTATCATAAACAATGGTAAATACTGAAGTTGGCCAGTTAAAAACAAATATCGTTGTTGTAAATAGCCACTAATATGTACTGTAATATAAACGTAGATATAAAATTTTGTGCGCACGACGCGTTTCTGGAATAAGCTTCCTCAGGTACGCTCAAAGCAAACATATTTGAAAGCTATCTAAATAAATAGTCGTTGAGAGCAAGCAAACCAAAAGGACTAAACAGGATAGCAAAAATCGGGTAAGGTCACCCTATGTCTGAAGGGAGAGAACCTTGGTTTAGTAATGATTAGGAACAAAGTTAGAATCACGGATCGGCTAAACTATGGAAAGAGTTATTTCTTTAAGCATATATCATTATCCGACATTTGTCTTATTGTAAATGGAAAGCGATTACAATATGTACCAATTCCCATTCATCAGAAATTGTGCCTGGGAAAATTCATTTAAAAAGTAAAAATGTAATCCTGTGGGTGTAGAGACGTCTCTACAAGAATATATTTCTGCAAACCATCAAGGATTTACTGACAAGATAATTTTCAGGCATGTTGTAAAACATGGAGTGGAGTCTGGAGTCTTTTTTGGAGTGGAGTTTGGAGTCGTTATTGGAGTCAAATTTGAAGTCATTTTTGGAGTCGATTTTAAATTCAATATTGCCCATATATAACAATAAAAAACAGACACAAAAAAGGAGTAATGAATTAAAAATAGTCGGAGGTCGTCTCTCATCAGTTCTAACATAGATGATCCATGATTGAATATATTGTTGTTATTTAGATTTGGAAGGCGTCTTACCTATATAGGTAATTGCCCCTTTTACCTATATCCTAATATATTCACATGAATATAAATATTTTAATTATATTTATGAAGGAATGTAATCCTTTGTTTTGAAGATTCAAAGTATAATCAATATATCAGTTCACAGGACACTAAAACTTTCTCAATGGTGCCATGTACCTCCATCATGGTACTTTTTTACTGAATCACTTGTCAATATTGATGGAGGAACATGATACCATTTCGAAAGTAATTTTCAATAACTGAAATAATCATATCTTAAGAAAGTATTTAAACTCAATGGTTTAGGATTAGTTACGTACAGTAATAAAGTAATACAGATAAAGATAAGAGACCACGCCTAGATATAAATTAAAACATAAAATACAAATGAAAAAGTACTTCACAAGGTCCCAAAACTATTTTTATAATAATTGCAGGAATTTATATGACTTCTGGACTCCATCTGCCGCCCGAAAATCCCAAGAATATTGTTATAATTGTCATTCAACCACAAATGATTTTACAATGTCTAAATAAAAATTGTAAAACTGAATTTAAAATTAACATTAACCGGTTTAGCCACGTAACATTTCTGTGCCTTTCCCAAAGACAGGATCTTTATTTCCCATGTTTATGGTGTGATCCTTTTTACAATAAATTATTTTCGTTGAGAGGTGGTTCATCGCTTGGTTGATATTTGCGGAATTGTTGACCGCCACTGTTTAAACATTCAGAATAGCAGTTCTTATTTCCAGAAATCATGGAGCATTATATTTCCTGGGATTGCCTGAACCCAGATCATGTCTTATTCACTTAAAATGGCGATTCAAGTAACACGTCCTTACACTTGTATTCGGCTTGGGCTATGTTGTTTAACACCACTTTCAACAATATTTCAGTTTTATCGTGGCGGTTAGTTTTATTGATGGAAGAAACCGGAGTACCAGGAGAAAACCACCGAACAGCCGCAAGTCACTGACAAACTGTATCAAATACACCTCGTCTGAGGGGGATTCGAACTCACACCGTTAGTGGTGATTGGTACGGATAACATAGGTAATTATAAATCCAACTACCATACAATCACAACCACGACGGCCATTATTTGAAAAGTAATGAATGAAACAAAATGGGATATATATTATGAACACTATAAATGAATGTTAAGAGACTTCATACTATGTAAAGACGTTCAGAAAAATGTACCAAAAATATTTAATGATACCATTCCACGACTAATATTTACATTTCTGTTACGTTTTATTTACATTTAATTATAATTTCGTGCAGATTTGTGTATATCCGTGACCTTTAAGTCCCCCATTTTCCACGCTGTACACTGAATACACGATAATGGTCCGATTAAAATGTCTTTTTTTAATTAAATGTTTACTCAAGTCAACTAAGTACACAATTAAAATCTAGTTAGAGATCTTTTATATAAAGATAGCATTCCTATAACGTTAAATAAATGATAGTTAACTTTATTACATTCAAAATGAGTCAGTTATGGATTTCAACGCACAAGATAAAATTATTTTCTCTTTATATTTTGAAAATGGTATATTGTAGCAGAAATTATAACAAAAGGACTATACAGTCAATACTGCTGACGTCAGGAGAAGAGGGGCTTAGACATTCACTTCCATAATCCTCATATATTCGCATTGTCTGTGTAAAAAAAGGTTTGAAGATACCAAAGGGGTAATTAGAAACCGTAAATCTAAGATACCAAAGGGGTAATTAGAAACCGTAAATCTAAGATACCAAAGGGGTAATTAGAAACCGTAAATCTAAGATACCAAAGGGGTAATTAGAAACCGTAAATCTAAGATACCAAAGGGATAATTAGAAACCGTAAATCTAAGATACCAAAAGGGTAAATAGAAACCGTAAATCTAAGATACCAAAGGAGTAATCAGAAACCGTAAATCTAAGATACCAAAGGGGTAATAGAAACCGTAAATCTAAGATACCAAAGGGGTAATAGAAACCGTAAATCTAAGATACCAAAGGAGTAATTAGAAACCGTAAATCTAAGATACCAAAGGAGTAATTAGAAACCGTAAATCTAAGATACCAAAGGGGTAATTAGAAACCGTAAATCTAAGATACCAAAGGGATAATTAGAAACCGTAAATCTAAGATACCAAAGGAGTAATCAGAAACCGTAAATCTAAGATAAAGGTAATAACAAAATTACCGAACTCCGAACAATCTTACAAAGGGAAAGTCAAAACTCATAATTATATAAACAGACAAAATCAGTCAACAACCGGAAAACTGTGAAAACCGTAATGACCCTGACTTGGTACAGGCATTTCTAAAGAAATGGTGGGTTGAATCAGATTTTAAGGCGCCAAACCTCCCGCTCTCATTACGGTTCAAAGGTTCCGGCTGTCACTATAACAGTATTTAAATACAGGAACAAAATAGGTAAAATAGTTGTCAAAGCAGTACCATATTCGGTGACGTAAATGTCAAAAATATTTTTACGTCACACATTGACAAAAAATTTCTTGACACTTGCGACTTCTTTATCTTTATACATTTTCACTATATGAAAATGCATCGCTTATAATTTTTTCTGCAGAGACGGAATATATTTCGACAAGATATTGGTATCGGAATATAAACTTTTTAAGAGGTCGAATAAGGCGAATCTTTTTATAGCCCTGGTCCAGTAGCCTGTTTCTCAGATGAAGATGACGTTTCAGGAAATCAGAATAATTGCTACTGGCCCTTGCATAGCGAATCAATTGCGAGATGTAAACACCATATGCAGGAGAAGCTGGTATATTGCTGCACATGTTTGGAAAATTTATGATTTTAAAATTGAAGTCGTCCCGCTTATCATAAATTTTAGTACTGAGTTGACCACTGTCGTCAAATTCGAGGTATAAGTCCAAAAATGATGCGGACGAAGCTGTATCGGTGGTCTCTTTAACTTCAAGCTCTGGAGGATATATCAATGGAAGAAATTCTGCAAATCTAGAATTATTGATAGATAAAACGTCATCAATATACCTGTATGTGAAATTAAAGGCTCTAGCCTCATGAATCTTCTTATCTTTTACAAGCTTTTGAAGAAACTCCGACTCATATGAGTATAAAAATAAATCGGCTAGAAGAGGGGCACAATTCGTACCCATTGGTATGCCGACGACCTGCTGAAACAGTGTCCCTCCAAAGGAGACAAATATGTTATCGATGAGGAACTCCAGCATACTGATCACTTGTTCCTCGGAGTAGCATGTTTTACCTTTATGAATTTTGTTTGAAAAATATGTGGAATTGTAGCCTAACACAACAAATTTTGAGCCATAGTTTCTATGACCAAAAGCTTTATGAATTGTTTCTTTTAAGCGGGTTTTTAATTTGTCATGCGGTAGGGTGGTATATAGAGTTGAAAAATCAAATGTTTTGATGGAGGATACCTGAGAGAAAGATCTTGATTTCAGGTTATCCAAAAGATCTTTAAAGTTTTTCAAAATCCACATGTGATTTATGCCACTACGCGAGTAAACAGTTTCACAATATTTCTGTTGTCCCTCTTTTACTGCAGACAGAATCTTTGTCAGGTGAATAGACAATTCTTTCGTCGAACAAGTTGATGATCCCGCTATGTACCTTTCTTTGTATGGTGTCTTATGGAGTTTAGGTATCCAATATAAGTAGGGTAAATCCTCAGACTCTTTACCAGAGGGAATGTTTAAAGAGGTCATGAATGATCTGTGGTTAGCTAGGATTTCATCTTTGTCGAACGAAGTTGGTTTGTATGTGATATCTAAGATACCATAGGGGTAATTAGAAACCGTAAATCTAAGATACCAAAGGGGTAATTAGAAACCGTAAATCTAAGATACCAAAGGAGTAATCAGAAACCGTAAATCTAAGATACCAAAGGGGTAATTAGAAACCGTAAATCTAAGATACCAAAGGGGTAATTAGAAACCGCAAATCTAAGATACCAAAGGGGTAATTAGAAACCGTAAATCTAAGATACCAAAGGGGTAATTAGAAACCGTAAATCGAAAGATAAGACAACACAATGGCCAATAGAAAAAGGACAAAATGACAAAAAACGACCTACCAAACATTACACAGGAAACTAAAGGTCGAGCAAAACGAACCCCACTAAAGACTGTAGTTAAATATAATAAAGTGTAAGACTGTTTCGTGGTTTATTTTTGAATATGCACAGAAACACCGATTCAGAAAAATGTACCAAAAATATTTAATGATACCATTCCACGACTAATATTTACATTTCTGTCACGTTTTATTTACATTTAATTATAATTTCGTGCAGATTTGTGTATATCCGTGACCTTTAAGTCCCCCATTTTCCACGCTGTACACTGAATACACGATAATGGTCCGATTAAAATGTCTTTTTTTAATTAAATGTTTACTCAAGTCAACTAAGTACACAATTAAAATCTAGTTGCATTCCTATAACGTTAAATAAATGATAGTTAACTTTATTACATTCAAAATGAGTCAGTTATGGATTTCAACGCACAAGATAAAATTATTTTCTCTTTATATTTTGAAAATGGTATATTGTAGCAGAAATTATAACAAAAGGACTATAAAGTCAATACTGCTGACGTCAGGAGAAGAGGGGCTTAGACATTCACTTCCATAATCCTCATATATTCGCATTGTCTGTGTAAAAAAAGGTTTGAAGATACCAAAGGGGTAATTAGAAACCGTAAATCTAAGATACCAAAGGGGTAATTAGAAACCGTAAATCTAAGATACCAAAGGGATAATTAGAAACCGTAAATCTAAGATACCAAAAGGGTAAATAGAAACCGTAAATCTAAGATACCAAAGGAGTAATCAGAAACCGTAAATCTAAGATACCAAAGGGGTAATAGAAACCGTAAATCTAAGATACCAAAGGGGTAATAGAAACCGTAAATCTAAGATACCAAAGGAGTAATTAGAAACCGTAAATCTAAGATACCAAAGGAGTAATTAGAAACCGTAAATCTAAGATACCAAAGGGGTAATTAGAAACCGTAAATCTAAGATACCAAAGGGATAATTAGAAACCGTAAATCTAAGATACCAAAAGGGTAATTAGAAACCGTAAATCTAAGATACCAAAGGAGTAATCAGAAACCGTAAATCTAAGATACCAAAGGGGTAATAGAAACCGTAAATCTAAGATACCAAAGGGGTAATTAGAAACCGTAAATCTAAGATACCATAGGGGTAATTAGAAACCGTAAATCTAAGATACCAAAGGGGTAATTAGAAACCGTAAATCTAAGATACCAAAGGAGTAATCAGAAACCGTAAATCTAAGATACCAAAGGGGTAATTAGAAACCGTAAATCTAAGATACCAAAGGGGTAATTAGAAACCGTAAATCTAAGATACCAAAGGGGTAATTAGAAACCGTAAATCGAAAGATAAGACAACACAATGGCCAATAGAAAAAGGACAAAATGACAAAAAACGACCTACCAAACATTACACAGGAAACTAAAGGTCGAGCAAAACGAACCCCACTAAAGACTGTAGTTAAATATAATAAAGTGTAAGACTGTTTCGTGGTTTATTTTTGAATATGCACAGAAACACCGATTGATATTTTAAAACTAAATCCTCAAGAATGCATTCATACCTTTTAGATCTATTTTATTTTATGTTATACGTGTATTGATCTGCTCCAAGACACCAGTTAGACGGGAATAGTATAACAAAAGGGTATATTTTTCATATATGTCCACCTGTCAAAAGTCATCGTTGCAAAGTAGACGTGTAGCACAAATCAATTGAAAAACGGTTCTTATTGCTACATCTACAACATAACTGCAAGTAGCTAAAACATAAGCAAAATGCCGGAATGGTTAACAATACATGAGAACGACCATAACACTAGTCAACAGAAGATTTTACTTTAGTACCTGGTATATCGAACAAGTAGTATATTTGATAAATGCGTTCTGTTTAGCAAAATAATCGGAACAATGTCAACTTGGATATTTTGAGTTACGTACAAATGGGAAATTTACGATGAGAAAACAAAATAATGAATTATTTTGATTTAACACGACGAATGTCTCTAGTTGAACAGGAACAACATATTCTAGCGGAACACCTGGTTTCACCACTGTATAGTTTGGCTTGTCGGTGTAGGCGTTTGCCGATTACTGTGTCTTGTCTGCTGGTCCTTTATCAATTGGTCATTGTATTGTCTGTCCTTCGATATACAGCCTATGATTACTCTTTTGGTATCTTCAAACTTCCCTTGATTGAAAGACTTTATTTCATTTGTATTTATAATTAAAAAAAATATCCCATAAGTCTCCATGTTTTCAACTGATGCCCTGGAATTTATTTTTAATGGGAATTTTTTCGTATATCTCTTTTTGTCATTAATTGAAGGACCTGTTTGGGATCTTTATTTTCTAACTTAAGGGGCTGTCAAAAATAATAGTTTAAGAGAAGTCTAGCCGCACATAAATACATTGACATTTTAAAATGAAAAATGCTTGTCGGTCATTTAAAATAAATACTTCTTAAATATAGAAAGGTTTTAATTTCCTATGTACCATTATTTCGTTACTACCTATTGTTTGCTACCAATAACTTGAAACAAAATAAAGGTGTATGGTGTTTAACGCCACTTTCAACAATATTATAGTTATAGCGTGGCGGTAAATAAAATAAAAGAAACAAGGAACTCACCAATATATCATTTCGTATGTAACAAATAGCTACTAAAATCCATTCACAAATAGATAATTCCAATAATATCATCATAAACATTAGTACAAGGAATCAATGTACCACCGAGACTAAACTATTTTTCTCTCTGTATCATTATATTATATCCTCTCAACGGCGTGTCAATCGCTTAAAACGATATCTTCCAAAGGGATCTTATAATCAAAGTTGCTTTTTTTCTTATCAATAAATGGAATGCTGAACCTCGTTCAACGTTTACAACTCATCACTGAAACTGAATTTCACTGGAAATTAAATTGCAGTTTTACTTCACCAAAGCATTTATACTTTAAAAAAACGTGCAATGTAGATATCCATTATAATGTCCTATAATACTAAATTGCACTGGAAATTAAATTACAGTTTTATATAACTAAAGCAAATATATAAAACAAAACAGAGCAATGTATCCATTATAAAATGTCCTTAAATACTATTAGGAATAGGTGGAATCTCAATAAGTGCACAAGTTCAATATAATGTTTGATAGTATTCTTAAGTTAAAAAGCTGTAACATAAGACAGCTCTCATTTACTATGCAACGTACGTTACATGTAAATGATTTAAATTTAATGTCTTCAAGTCAATACACTTTCTAAATTTATCGGATCTCGTTAATGGCCGACATTCAATACAGCCATCAATAAAAATGTTTACTCCATTTACTGATGTATATATATTATTCCCTTTCTATTCAAATAGAAATATTTCTATTTATAGACAATAAAATACCCGAACTGTCTGTCTATCAAAGTATATTAAGCCTTAATGCTGTCTAAATCAGATATTTCCGGAATATAATTATTTTTACAAAATATCTCTTCATATTGCAAATGCTTAACAACACCTGATAGTCGTAGGCTTAAATTAAGCGGCTTAAGTTATTTTTTACACCGGATATGTACCATTAATTCAAAGTGTACGCTTGATGAAATGCACAAGACGGCAAATGGAAAAATAATATGTTTATATCACAAATCAGCTTATCAGCAGATGAAACAAATTTCATAGCAGGCATATTTGTTCAATGGAAAGTGTGTTATTTGTCTCTTAAGAGTTTACTGGTGTTACATTCAGATAACATTAACATTTAAGTGTAACACTATAGCACTATGTGATAATTTCATTTTTTTCTAAAGAAATTAACCACAAATATGTACTGATCTCTTCTTGTTCTCAATATCACAATATAAGAGGTCAATGTATATATCACATTCATTTACTTTTTATATCTGGAGATTACTACAAGTTGCAACAGCTTTTAATATTTGCTACAGGAAAATGAAATAAAAAATTCAACAACGTTTTGGATCAAAAGATCGAACTCGCAAATAAATACAACTAAAACCACAGTGATGACACAATTGATGAGTTGTAGATTCTTTTTTCAGAATAGTATGTTTAATTTATTTTTCCCAAAAGGAGTTTGGCACTACCCACTTTATCAATTGCATAACATGTGAGGGTCAGATAGAAAACAACTCTTGGGAAAGACTCAACGTAAAATCAACAACTGGAAGTAAAAAGTCAAACAGGAAAGCACACACAGAAGAACAATCATTTTCAAATCTAAGACGATGCATTGGTTTACATTAAATCCATGTATTAGTTTCACAAACACACCGCCACTTAAATGTTTACTTTTTTATTTTCGTATTAAACAAATCTTTTATTGAAGTTTACACTTTATATTCAAAACCATAAAAAATTCCCTATTTACAAATTCATTTGATACATAAATAAAAATGTTATGCTTAAATAACAACTATATTGTTGGTGGAGTACTCATAAAATGCAACACTACTATAAAATCTACATTAACATATTTATCTGAAACTGATACACAGTGTCAACTATCTATGTGAATGCCCTCAAATATGTTTTATTTAGTCACAAAACTATACTTTACTTACAAAACATATATTTGTGTCCTTTAACATGCAAAATGGCGTCCTTTGTTATTGGATCATTCATTGGAAATTTACAACTAGAAAATGATGATAAGGTCAACTGTGATTATCTAGGTGAAGTTGTACGATTTGTCCAAAAGGCTAAGGCACTCCTTGATGTTACATCGTCATAGTGTGTGCGTTCACCATATATTAAAGTGCTTTACAATAATGATTAATACTTCACACAAAAAAAATGAATTGAGACATCAGAATGATTATGATAAACAATACTACAGGGATGTGCACCAATTTTTTACACCATACCAAGTCCGTCGTGGTCGTATGGTAGTTGGAATTACAACTACCTATGCAATCAGTGCCTATCACCACTAATGTTGTGAGTTCTAAGCCCCCTCAGCCGAGGTGTTCTCGATACAACATTATGGGATACAGTTTTTCAATGACTTGCAGCATGACGATGGTTTTCTCGGGATACTCCGGTTTTCTTCACAAATAAAACAGACTGATATAACTGAAATAGTGTTGAAAGTGGTGTTTAGCACCATATACCAACAATATACATTTGTATGCAACAAGCAATATTTCTTACAACATTTAGAGATCTGTAACGATTACATTTTAAAGGGGCATTATCTGCCAAATCGTAAATTTTTGTTACCGTAAAAACTATCAGATATGATTGATGCCTTAATGAAACGTGTTTCTGTAACTTATAAATGTTATGAAATGTACGCGCATCGGGGAAAAATCGTGCAACTGCTCGTGTTTTGAGATCGATCAAGAGATGGACGCCATCTTATTAATTATTGACATTGTTTACGGAGTTTATCGAATCGTCATTAAATCAGTACAACAATGCACTTATTTCTTATTTTTTGTGAATCTGCTTTTAGTCGGTGTTAATTACGGACAAAGAACCATGCAAGTTTGCAGTTAATAAGCGACAAAATACGAATTATTCGTTTTTACCTGTCACTAGTAAGGTCAGTTGCATACGGAAAAGGGGAGGTCAAATTATTTGCTTGTAAGGAAATAACTAATCGATGGTCGATAAGCTGTTTAATGTGACATATTTACCTTTATTTCATCATTTTAAAGCTATTTACCAATTTCCAAAACATATAATTTTTTTTGTCAAAATCGTAGCTAATGCCTCTTTAAAGTTAACATGTTTGTATTTATAGTACAATATTATGTGATTAGCTAGATTTGTGTTATTTGTAATTTGAATTTAATGACATAAACTACTCATATAATGTTAGAAAACTATTAATTCTTATGTAATATATTCATCTTCGGCTGAAACAAAGTATGTTAACTGTTAACTGTCTATGCGAATGACTCTCAAATATGTTTTACTTAGTCATAAAAATGTTGTTAACTTACAAAAAAAAGTAACTGTTTTTGTGTATGTTGTCCAACATTTTGATTTTGCTCATCTTTTTAGTTTTCCGTCTTGTGTTTCAACTTTTTTCATCCTTATAAAAGGGAAAACAACACTTTTAAAAATCTATGCAAACAATACAAAACAATTTTCTATTAATATCCAGAATGATCTCCTTTGTTATTAGATCATCCCGTGTGAACACACAACTACAAAATGTTGCTCTGGTTAAATTTCATCCTAATGGTAGGATTTTAGATATTGTGGAAAAGGCCAAGACAATTCTTTATATTGTAGCAGGTATTTCTGATTTAACGGAAAGTTAAAACTCACACAGAACAGTATAACTATGTTATGAAAAATCCACCTGGAGAAAAAAACTAAATGACGACTTAACCGAAATCAGCTACTTCATAATTGGCCTAAACAAAACTACAGGGACGTATACCCTTGTTTGTATCTTACTATCGATAGAACTCTTTTGATTTTGTTATTAGTGGTCCCCGAAATGTATAAAGTAAGTATCTATATCTATAGCTATGTATATATTCTACAACAAATTAATAAACGTTTGTACAACTAATCTTAATATCAAAAACAGTTACTTCCCTTTCCAAAGAAAGTTCACAAGGAACGCAAAATTTAGAATTAATGAATGACAATGTGTTCCTCTACTACAGTTAATTTTACGCTTAGGTATTTCTAAATATCGTAATCAATGTACAATTATTAAGTCAAATGACCAAAATTCATGATACAATTATTGCACGAAAAACAGAAGCACATGCACAAATAGGACACAATTTCAACGAGACAGAAGTTACAACACAGATTGATCCTCAACCAGGAATAGCCAGAACAACCCAGAACAAATGTTGTATGTTGTACTTGAGACAGCGCAATATTCATCGGCATTTGTACCAGACGACCCTACACGGTGGCTGTATTACTGTATTATAAGAAGCAGGAACTGCTTACTTTTCGCGAACACTTGGGCTCACGCTCATGGGGTCCATGTGTGCTCATCTGTTTAGTTTTCTTTGTAGTGTTCTGTTTGTCATCATCCTGTGTTTTGTGTACCCAACGTTGCCAGTGTCTTTGGCTTGTCCATTCTTGATTACCTCATCGGTTTTCACTAACGTTTATTTACGGCGTTTCAATCATTTTTTCTCTAAAAATATAGCTTGTAAGCTAATTCTCGGAAATGATATATTATCGCACCACACACAAATACCGTATCTTGATATTATTCGATCGAGATTGCCATATTAGGTTTGAAAACCTGAATCTACTTTTAGAGTTTCGAGATGGTTTTTACTTACTAAATGGTGTTATATGTATGTGTTTTAAGTCTTTAACATTATCTTAACTAGAGTGATATATGTGTACAGCTGAGTTCTATCATTATTTATAGCTCATGTATTCCAGAAGGGGATGATGTTAATGTTTTAATTAGATAAACAGTGACGTCTACTTAAACATTTTATCGACTTGTGCAAACAACGATCTGAACTGTTTTTCTGAAACATATCGAAGCGATCGTTAAAACAATTATGAATACATCCTTACAGTTCGCTTAGCAGCGGATTTCACTCGTTTGTAAACTTGCGTGGGAACTTTTGGATACTATAATCTCATTTGTGGAGTGTCTACCAAGCTTCCATAGTTAATTATCTTTAAATATTTATATTTACGTACTTAAATGTGGTAAATGTTTAATGCTCTTAACTTCCCGATTTGATCCGCCATCTCGAAAACATTTCCAAATTCAGATGCGTTATTTCCGGATAAGCCTCCGCAAAGTTATGCTCCTTCCAAACTTGATTCTATATTTCTAGACTTTTGTGCCAGCGAAGATGGTGGAACAAAGAGGGAGTTAAGAACTCTAAATATTTATCCTATTTAAGTACGTAAATATAAGGATAATATGTTACCGGCACGGCCATGAAGGCTCGCGCATCTGAAAATTATCTGGCAATTTCACGCTCATCCAGTGCATCAAAAAGTGTCGAGATTTTTTGAGCCGAGATATATTTGGGGACGACTTTTTTTTAGGGCCGAATCTAGTCTCATTCAATCGAGCTGTCGTTCCTTTATTCGAGTTATCGTTCCTTACGAAATCTCAAAAGTTAACTTCCGCGTAGAAACAGAAATTCTTGTCAGTATGTCAGAAGAGATTTAATAAATTAAAAAATATCAATATAAGTAAAACAAGCTAACAAAATGACTTTTATTACGCACGGGTTCCGGGTTTCAGTGGTATCGGACGTACGAGAAAGGGCACGAGACTTCAGGATCACCTTTGCGCTTTATAGTAAGAAGATCTTCATTAGTGGAGTTTTTACAAAGCGTCGATTTTTTTTTTATTCATCACTATGTGCAGCCATGTTTGTCAAAAAATCCTAAGTACACATTTTATACCATAAAGAGCTCACTGACGCTCGCATATAATTAACTATGTAGAAAAATATTTAACCGAACGGTATCAATGTACTTATTCAACGAACTCCACAAATGAGATTATAGTACCCGAAAATCCCGGAATTGCACAAATTTACAAAAGGGTGTAATCCGTAGCTCGATGGTCACCAAAAAAAACCCCTTCATTTCGTCAAGGATTTTGTTCATACTGTCGATTTATCGCTGCGAGTATGAATACATTCTCAACATTTTGCCGACTTACAATTTCATTTCTATTGTATAGCTACATTCCTTGGTTTTACTAAACACTTGTTATTCAAAACAGTTACATTTACTATATTATATGTATTTGCAATGTTTTGTTTGTCGTATGTAAATATATTTACTACCCGAATCAAACGAAATGTTTGTGTAAAGCGAAATTTCTGGAATTCACACAAACTCGACATAAATTAATTGTACATCTAATCGTTTGACATCGAGTGTGACTGATGAAGGTTAATCCAGAAAAGCCTCGTGATCACTACATTAGATTTTTAGTGGGGTTCGTGTTACTCGATCTTTAGTCTTATGTGTATGTTTTGTAGATCGTTGTTAATTTGTCAACGCTTATTTTACGGCAATTTATTCAGTTATAATTATAAGGGTATTATACAAATGGAGCATACACATTTTAATTTACCTTAAGCTGCTAGACTGTTAAAACCATATAATATGGAAAAAAATGCTAAAAGACTTACCGGATGTTTGGAAGGAAAGCGATGTTTGAACGAAATGGCGAAATCTAAAGTCATTCAACTCTGGAGGTTTTTTTTTACCAGTTGTATGCAAATATGAATAAAGTAAAACATTCTCCGAGTGATATTCAATTCTTTCAGGAGCGGGCAAAGCAATATGTCAAATATTTTCTTGCCCCATAGGACCAATACTTGAAGGTTATAACCCCGAAAAAAAAATCACCCCTTACATTCACATCATGGTTTAAAATGTTCCAAAGATAATGAAAACCTGCAAAAGCCAAAAGATATGTTCTGGTCAAGGGATAGAAAAGTTAAATGACGATATCAAAATGATTTATCATCGGAAATCTAACAAACACGATGCAACTGCAGAGGCAATGAAAGTCGTATTCAGAAAGCGCCTTTTAGCACAACAATGCCCAAGAATCAAAAGAAAATATCAGAAACACAATGTGAAATTTTGGACTCGAGGTGGAAAAACTAGTCTTTTTAAAAGTTAAAGCCAAGAGTTTAAATGAATAGAATGAGAAAATATGTAGTTATTTACATGTAGCTACTTCTCACTAGGCTGGTGCTTAACTTTTAGATTTCTGTCAGATTTACACTACAATTATTGAAGTGTAAATCTGACAGAAATAAACAATACTGCATTATAAAAAAAAACAATAAGTCAGGTACTCATCTGTAGGGTTCAACCAATCACGCGGTTGTTAATTCACAGGTTGATTTATCTTTTTCGTTTGTTTGGTTGGTCTGATTTTCGATCCCTTTCATTTCTTACAATCTGCAGCAAATAGGGCACGACCCATTTTATTACTGATTTTAAGAATATATCCAAGTAAGTCTAAAAAAAAATATTTCTCTCAAATTAAAAAAAAATGTTTACTTCTTTGCCTCTTGAATGTATCAAAATGCCTCCGAGGCATTGTGTATATAAATGTTTTTGGATCTTACTGCAATAACTGATTTTCTACGGACACAAATTTTTTTCAATCAATCAGGAAAATCACAGCCCCCTACGCCCCCCAACAAACGCTTTCCTGAATGAGTTCACTGTCAGGTCGTATGCATATTGCGCGGGTCAACATTGAATTCTTCACGGGATGTAAGAAAATCAAACAGCGACGTATTTCCTTCGTTCTAGGCTATTTACGTATGATATTAGGGAACGACCATTTAACTTGAAGGGGGGGAGGGGGGTATGGTTTTTTTCTAAAAAAATATTCTGATTGCCAATGTTGCTGAAAAAATATTCTGATTTTGGTGGAGGAAAAAAAAAATAATCTGATTCAGAGTTTTTGTCATATAGCCTAATGTTGGTAAATTTCAACTGCAATTAGTATAAAACATCGAATATTGGTAACTATTAGTATAAACAGAAAATTCAATTCTGACAGCCTTTAATGTTTGTGACTAAAATCACAAGACTTGAATAAAATAAATTCATAACAAAAAAAAAATCCATATTGTTGTGTTTGTATCCCCTTTACGGACCTCAACCTCCTTTCCTGGTGATGTGATTCATTTTTTCAACCTTTGTCAAGATGCAGACAGGATTTTGTATGGAATATATGTTTCCATAAAAGATTCGGTAATGCAAGTGTTTTTCACAACTGCGTAAAATGTTAACCATCACATATAATTGGGTGTAGAAGAACACCGTGTCCTATTCTTGAACATTATACATAATATACATTTGTATGTAATCGTGACACAGAAGTTGTGATATGTGTTTAAATAGTTCTATGAAAGAGAGCCGATGTCCTTGATCATCATTTAAATGTTGAAATGTGTCAACCCAGTACTAAATATCAGGACAAATATATCCTTTATATACGTGTAGCTGACATAAAACAATGTTTTGTAAGTAAACATGATATACAATAGATTATTAGTTGGAATGCAGCAGGACAGGATGAAATGTCTACTCTCAAGGCAGGAATATTTATAGTAAATTTGTATGCCGAGTCCAAATATGAGGCGAATTATTTTCAAAGTATGACTTTAAGATTGTAAACACTGAATCGAGAGTGTGTTGTGAAAAATAATAACCACTCGGACCATCTGATTTCAGAGAGGCTGCCTGAGGCAACAAAGCGGGGTATTTGTTTCAGATGATGCACCTACATTAATCGCTTATTCAAAGGGATTGTCGTTAGTTAAATCAGATTCCTTAAAAAAACATTTTTGATAAAACTAAATGGCATAGTTTCGAAAAATGTTTCAGACATAGAACAATTGATTAATGAACTTTTGATAAAAATTGGCAGCATAACGACAAATGTTTCAGACATACTTCGGAAACACTTAAAGTCATAAAAAATGCTTTTGTAACAGATCTAGGTTTTACATGTATTCCATGAATTCAACGTCATACAACTGATAATGGCGCGTACAGCAATATACCATGAACATTAAAATATATCACTTCAAACATGGGAAAATGTTGTAGTAAAATGGGTTTAAACATTACATTTGTTAAATTGAATCTTTTTCGAGCTTAATGCTTCTAGACATGTCAATTACATGGCTTTTAAAACCTCATTAGAGGTTTAGTTATGTAGTATGTAATTACTGAGGTATCTCCGAGGCTAATAAAAGTTGTGTTTTAAAACACTTTTTGGTTCATAAAATATATTTGATGGCGTTGATATTTCGTTTTTCAATAATATGTTATTATAGCACTATAGTGCGTCTCATATAGAATCAAATTATAGATAATGAAAATGGGTGGAAAATAACACATTCTAGAAGAGATATTAATATTAATTGGTTGTGCAGAATCGGCATAAAATGATTATTAAAATATCAGTATCTTAATCTACGGATCTGTCTGAATGTCTGGTTGTCTCATAACTCGTTGCTACATCAAACATACTCCCCATTTTTTCTAATCCAACTAGATTATTTTCTTAGATTCATAATATTTTTGCAATAGATGTATGTTTTCGAAAATACAGTAGCAACTTTCAATATAATTTTCTTTTACAAAGGTGTTGCGTAACATTCAGGTCAAAACAATTGTATGACGTAACATTCAGATCAAAACAATTGTATGACGTAACATTCAGGTCAAAACAATGGTATGACGTAAGATTAGGGTTAAGGCAAATGGGTGACATAGCACTCGGGTCAATACAACGGTAAAATAAATATACAAAAAACTAAATAAATTGTAACCTGGATACACTATATAACACCAGTGAAACAAACAGCCATTAAAAATCGGAGGTAGAACGAGGAGCTTCCAAGGATTAAATATCATTTGGTATATACAAGACACACATCTGCTATGTACAAGGCTCTGGGTGACACGAACGTAGTGCTTGCGAGACAATCGTAGGGGTTTTATATTGTAGTCGTACTACATATTTAAGTATCGCAATACATAGTACATTTAACATCAGTGTTAACTGGCAACATAAAAGAAAAATTCGAATGATATCAGAATCTTTGAAATGAACACGTTTTACGGCTCCTTGGAAGGCACCTGTCATGTACAAATACAGAATATTATTATTGAAAATTGGAAATTAAGCCCTTCTATTATAAGTCGTCACTTCGGAGGAGCATGCGCAAAATACAGCTGGTTGAGTAAACGAGTCTCCCCAAAAAATGGGAATTATAGATGGATAACTTAAATATTTAATCCTGAGTCTATATGATATTATATAACTACCTATATTAATGTGAAATATCAATACAAAGACTGATTTATACAGTAACTACCGAACTGTTCAATTAACATTTCACTAAACCTGTTACGATCTTGTTTACATAATCCAAGATGTCTGCGCCCAGTAGAGTCAACAGTGATGACAATATTTCTTGTTCTCAGCCAAATATATCCACTTCAACTCCTATTACTAATAAAAGAGCTTCACCTGACAGTCCCGATGACCTCCCAGCAACAGAAAAACAAGAAAAAAGACAAATCAGGCGACGAAACTCAATTTCTGATCTAACCGACATCATTCCCAAAAAGGCCCCCAGTACCAGGAAAACTATTACGGACAAAGTGTTAGAGGCTCTCACTAGCCCTGACGTTCTCAACAAAATCATTCCAATCTTTTCTGAGAAAATATGTGAAACAATAGAAGCAACCATAAAAGATATTGTTGATGATAAAATCAAAACACATGTTGATGCTCATGTACATCCATTAATAGAAACTGTCAACAAGCAACAACAAACAATAACTGAGCAGGCACAAACACTTTCAAAGCAAGCAGCTATTATTACTACTCTCCAAACAACAGCTAAAGACCATACATTGGCTTTGAAAGAACATTCAACTGAAGTTAATGCATTGTACAATAAAATTATAGAGCTTGAATCCAGGATAGAAGGTCAGGAACAATATTCAAGGCGTACCAGCCTTCGTTTCCACAACATTAAGGTGCCTGTTGATGAAAGGGGAAATGTCAAGCACCCTGTTAATACAGATGAGCTTATTCTCAATGTGTGTAATGACAAACTTGGGCTTGATATCAACTTGCATGACATTGGAAGGTCACATATTATTGGGAAGGTAAAAGATGGAAAATCCCAAGTAATTGTGAGATTCATTTCATACAGAACACGTAACAAAGTGTACAGTAATAAAAAGGGCTTGAAAAACCACCCAGACAAAATCTTCATCACTGAAAACCTTACCAAATACCGAACCGAACTTGTAAAGCAGCTTGCAGAACTAAAATATAATGGCCTACTATACACATACTGGACATCTGATGGTCGTATATTTCTTAAGCAGAACACAACAAGCCGTAAAATACTGATAAACAACCGTGATGATATTCTGGACTTCATCCACAGCACTGAACATGACACATCCACTTAGATATATACAATATCACAACACCTGTTATTTTGAATACAATTTTGATTTTAATTTATTTTGTTCATTGCACACACATTTTGTTATTTATTTCTAGGTTTGCTCCAATAATCTCCATTGTTAATAATACTATTTGCCATGTCATTATCTCAAATTCAGTAAATATTTGGTTTTCTTTTTAAGTATATCATTACACAATGTACGTTAAATGACAAAAAAAGCCAAGCATAAATATATTACTGTGAATCCAGTACCATGATATCATTTAAAAAAAAAAAAAAAATGTTATTGTTTTTTTCCCCTACCTCTTATGACCTTTGTGTAATAGTATGGAAGGTTTGTCTCAAAGTACAAATTATGCCAAAAAATGTATACATTCAAAAGTTATTTGTTTATAAACTGAAAGAAATTTCCACACACCAAACATGACAAACTTGGCTATCATCCAATTCACTATACTCATGACACTGATTATCAAATTCAATCTAGGAATAAAATTGAATTACGACAACAATCGTCAAATATTCAGTAATTTATCATTCACTATTACTATTTGTGATATGATTTGGTGGTTCTTTAGTATATGCCGTACATTTCTAACAGCTAGATATACTGGTTTTATATTCATATCTTTGGGGGCCTGATATTTCTAATAAGATTATAAATAGCTAATTTGAATTCAAAGTATGTTTTATTGTTATACGATGTGCATTTTTTTTTTCATGTTTTCCAATACTGTACAGACGTACCAAGATAACATTCTCTATCACCCACATGTTTTTAATGTTATTGGTTTTTTTTGCTACCTTTGGGGACCTTTGTGTAACGTAACATTTGATTGTTAAATAGAATGGAGGGTATGTCTCAACGGACAAATTATGCTATAAAAATGTACACATTCAAAAGTTATTTGTTTATTGATGGAAAGAAATTTCCATACACCAAATATGACAAACTTGGTTATCATCCAATACACTATATTCATGACACTGATTATTGAATTTAATTTAGGAATAAAACTGAATACGGAAATGGTCAAAATATTAAGTAAATTATCATTCACTGTTTTTTATAAGAAACACTGGTCGTTAATATAATTATTTAGTATGTGTCGTATATTTCTAACAGCTTGTTTTATTGTAATATGATGTGTCCCTTTTCATGTTTTCTCAAAACTGTACCGACATTATCGGTGTGTTCGTTTCCTCACACATTTGGGCTGAAACTAGCATACTTGTCATTCACTTATGTATGTTGTAAACAATTGGATTTTTGTGTATTTAATAACATGTTATGAAATTTTAAGTTTATACAGTGTTTTGTCGGTAATTGGAGTTAAGATTTGATATTATAATAAAGCTTTAGTTTTCAACAAACTTTATGTTTTTCGAACTGGATAAAATATTAATCCAAGAATAATTCTTTTAAATTACCGACGGGACATGTAGTGACCTTTTTTTTCTCAAATGAGTCTATCATCTCATATATGCGGTGACGCATAAGTCACCCATGATGTGGGGGGATGGATTCATTCTCGATATAAAGGATGTCATATAGATTTAATTATGACTATTATGTAACATTCCCATTTTATTATTTTTTCGAAACTTTTCATTCAATGACATTTCAATTACATGTACATTTTCCAAACTGTTTATATGTAGTATCTATGTTTGTTATCTTACTTTTTTCTAGATCACAAGTGTTTAATTTTCTGATATTTTTAATGCACAAGGAGATGTGTTTGGTTCTGGGTCGGCGAAACATCTGCATAGCCAGGAAGCAAATGATAAAACCATTTTTTTAAAAACCAAATGGGTAACAACTTAGATGCTTATAGAGCGGCTATCGGACTGTTTCATGCCTGTAAAACGAGTCTTAATATCGGCAATGATTCTCGCTCGGACACCTTTCATGATATCTTAATTACTAACTTACGATGTTCCTTCCTATTTGCTTCACTTTTAATCCTTCAAAGTCTAAATCCAAAAGTTAATGTTGCCTTCATCCTTTTTGTTTTACATTTTTTATTACTGGTTGGCAATATTGAATCCAATCCTGGACCTGAGTCTGCTTACATATCGAGTACACCGTTGAGTGCGGTAGATATTTTGTCTGATAAATCCATATCCATATGCAATATCAATATTAGAAGTATAAGAAATAAAATAAATTTTCTCCAAAATTTTGTTGATGAATTCGATATTATTATTTTAACTGAAACACATCTTGACAACAGCATTGAAAACAGAGATATCGAACTCGATTCATTTGATAAAAATCCTCAACGAAAAGATCGTACTAATTCTGGTGGCGGGTTACTTATTTACTCAAAGGAAGACATCGGCATTTGCAGGAAACACGAACTTGAAAATGACATAGATGAAACGATTTGGGTTGAAGTTCATGCCAAAGGTCACTCTTTTCTTTTGTGTAATACATATCGACCTGAATGGACCGACTCTGAATATTGGGCACGCTTAAATCATGCTATAGGTTTAGCATATCAAGTCAACGAAAATATTGTGATCTCTGGAGATCTGAACTATAACAAATTGATTGATATGATGAGGCTTTTTAACTTTAAAAATGTAATAGAGAAACCAACAAGGGTAACAAATCATAGTAGAACATTATTAGATCCCATTATAGTAAGTGACACAATTAATTATGTATTTTCTGATGTTTTTAAATTACCTGATAATATTAGTGATCATGATGCCTCAGTCGTAATTCTTCAATGTTCCAAAAATATCTCACGATCATTTAAAAGAGAAATTTGGCAGTATCAAAAAATTAATTACGAAAAGTTTGAAGAAAAATTAAATGAAATTAACTGGAATGAAAAACTTGACCACTTGAATGACGTTGATGAAATGTGCGAAAAATTTACAAAGTGTTTCCTTAAAATAGCACAGGAATGTATCCCGACAAAAATAATAACTATTCGGAATAATGATAGGCCGTGGTTTAACAACGAAATACGAAAAGAAATTCGCATAAGGGACCGATTTAGAAAAACTGTTTTGAAATTTCACAGGGAAAAGGATATTAAACTATATAAAAAACAGAGAAATAATGTAAATAACATGAAAAAAATTGCGAAAGAAAATTTTGAAAATAATTTAGATCACATTCTTTTAGAAAACTCGTCCAATCCAAAAACATACTGGAAAATTATGAAAATGCTTATCAAATAAAATAAGGGAAACAACTGTATTCCTCTTAGAAACTCTATAAATGATGAAAACTTCGACGATATTGTGCATGGAGATGAAGACAAGTGTAATTTATTAAATAAATACTTTAGTCTTATATCGAAGTTGGAGGAGGAGAACGTGCCTCTTCCAGACTTTGATATAAAAACTAATAATGTAATAAATGAGATTTTTGTAACCATAAGTGAAATTGTAGATATTTTAAAAATTATTGATCCATACAAAGCTTCTGGACCTGACAAAATTAGTCACAAAATGCTAAAAATTTCCCCTGAAAAGATAGCCATCCCACTACAAATTATTATTATTTTTAACAAATCTCTCCGTCAATGTAAATGTCCCTCTAGTTGGAAAAATGCGCATGTCACAGCGATTTTTAAAAAAGGTGATACTTCTTTACCTTCTAATTACCGCCCAATATCACTGATTAGCTGTGTCGGAAAAGTAATGGAAAGGATTATATACAAACACGTATATAACCATTTAATACAAAACAAGCTTATCTACCAGTACCAATCTGGTTTTTTGCCTAAGCATTCCTCAGTCCACCAATTAATAGAACTATATAATACTATCTTAAACTCTCTTGAAAAAAAAGAACTATGTTGCTTTGTTTTCTGTGATTTCTCAAAGGTTTTCGATAAAGTTTGGCACAAAGGTTTGATACATAAAATGAATTGTTATGGAATAAAAGGGAATTTATTAAAATGGTTTGAAAATTATTTATATTGTAGACACCAAAATGTAGTAAACAGAGATTCGTCGTCCTCATATGTGTCTGTGTCTGCTGGGGTCCCCCAAGGGTCTGTCATTGGTCCTCTGTTATTTCTGGTTTACATTAATGATATTGGTGATAAGCTTCTTTCCTTAAGCCGATTGTTTGCTGATGATACTTCCCTTGGCTATGCAAGCCAAGATGAAGATCAAATAAAATATGTCATAAATCATGATCTACATGAACTTGGTGACTGGTCAAAGAGATGGTTGATGTCTTTCAACCCAGACAAAACTGAAATCATGCTTTTTAAAAATGTAGAAAACTCAACAAATTTTTATTTTCATTTTGATGAAAAATTAATTCCACTTACATCAGACCATAAACATTTGGCGATAACATTTAGCGAGGAAGCAAAATAGAATAAACATGTAGAAAATTTAATAAAAAGTGTCTCTAAACACATATGTGTTTTGCGTAAATTGAAATATAAATTAAATAGAAAAAATTTAGAGAAATTATACTTAATTTACATTCGACCAATATTTGAGTATGCATGTGAGGTCTGGGACAACTGTGGTGTCTCTAATTCGTGCAAATTGGAGAGGTTACAGTTGGAGGCAGCTAGAATTATCACCGGACTTCCAATCTTTACCAACACAGAATATCTATATAGAGAAACTGGCTGGGAGAGATTGGAAGAAAGAAGAACTAGGAGAAAGCTCCAATTATTATATAATATCCAAAACGGTAGCACACCCTCTTATTTACTCGATCTTATTCCCCCAACAATCCAAAGTACGACTATTTATCCCCTTCGAAATGGCAACGATATTATTGTTCCATTCTGTAGACTATCTTTAACTAGAGATTCTTTCGTCTCAGCTACAGTAAGGGAATGGAATAACCTTAATCTTTCAGTGCGTAATCTTGACACACTATCTAAATTTAAAAAGGCAATCCGCAGTTCAATCTCAATGCCAATTCCGAGACACTATTCTTATGGTCCTAGAAAACTAAATATAATTCTAACACAGCTTCGCTGCAATGCATCATTCTTGAATTACGATTTATGTAAAGTAAAAATTTTATCAAATGCTTCCTGTAACTGTGGCGCACCATGTGAACATTCTCACCATTTCTTTTTTGGTTGTGATAAATATACAGATAATAGGGAAATAATATTTAATAGTCTTAACTGGTTACCTTCTAACATTAATATTGATGTAAATCTACTGACAAAAGGAAGTGATCTCCTAACATATGTAGAAAATATAACCATTTTTAAACATGCTTTTAAATATATTAAAGACTCCAAAAGATTTACAATTGTCTAAATGATCTAAAGAACCAACACACATCTCCAAAAGTATTTCTTCTCTTTTCTTTTTTCTTTATTCTTTTTTTTCGTATATTGTCTAAACTTATGTTTTTGTACATAGTCATTCTTTGTATATTTAACTCTATGCTATTATATACATATTATATCATTTTATTGCGCATGCTAATCCATATTGTAAATTATTGTATTCGGGAGAAGACTTCATAAGTTGGAAAAACTTGTGTCCGATCCCTATTTGTTATATTTAGCAAATAAAAATATGTTTAAACTAAAAAAAAAAGTCGTCTCAACTCTTGTTGACAAATTTGAGTCCAAATTGTCAAACTACATAATTAATTTAGCAGAAAAATGTCATTTAAATGTTTCAACTGTTTATTCAAATACACTCAGCCGCAGCTAATTGCGTAACTGGCACGATAAATATATACATTTTACAAAATGTGGAATCGAAATGAGTGGTACTAACTATTAAAGACATAATAATATTAACACAATATACTGTATAAATATATAATGTACAATTATATAGCTGTGCTGTGACTCCTTTGTCACGATTTCACACGTTCAAATTGTTGACCGATTGCCACGTGTAGTAACCGTCACATTTAATATACACTTGGATTTATTGCTTAATTATTTGAAGAGAGATTAACCTTTTTGATGAAGAAAGACAAGCAAGTCAACACTCTTGTATTACAATGTGTATACCATTTAATGCAGGTTGCTGACATGAAGATATTCTAAATAGTACCTAGGAATATATTTCTGCCTTTAATGTTTCACTTCATCACAATTACACAAGCATATTATAGTAAAATGCGTCCCTAAGATCGGTTCTACCTAGTTAACAAATCTGTTCGCTTGTGGAACTCAATGCCATCTTTCAGTTTCAACTGGCAATTAATTGTTGCATGTTCGTAATTTACATAACAGTTCTAAATCCGCGTTGGGTCTTAATAAATATGCTTCAAGTATACATTATTAATGAGTAGAATTCCCCCCAGATGCACTATTAATATCTGAGAACCATTTTTGGATGAAATTGTCTTGGAATCTTTGTTTAATAGTAGTTTTTTTAAACATTATATTAACAGTCTGTTGTATATTCCAAATATTGCTAAGACCTGTATCACCAAGAATTGCAGGTTTGAAGAATAATTTACGTCATTTAACACAAGTTTATACCAAATACATGTCATACAGTACTAATGTTCTAAAGGGAATCTACCAAGTTCTCCTGAAATACGGAAAAGTCCTTTCTACCTTTAAATTGTTCAAATGCAGCTGTAGGAATCCTTTCGTGATCAGAATATTTTGCGTAAAATATTTCGCGTTTTCTTGGCGATCCTTTGTCTCAACCTATGAACATAATGGAATTCAATATCATTCTCTCACTTACTAATGCATTTGTTAAAAGATGTTTCATAGTTTTCAATCTTCCTATCGTCACTCACAGGTATTCCACTAAAATCAGGTTGAACTTCATTGAGTGTGTCTGTATTTCGGACCTTTTTCTTAAGTTTTCCCACTGCAGCTTGTTCTTGGCAGATTCTATGGCATACACCTTAGTTTCCACAATATTGTAATGACATTCATCGGCTGCAATTCTGTGTGATTGTCAATCATTTCTTATGTCAAAAATATCATTATCAAATCTCGCCTCACCTATCCTCTTCACGCCAGTTGGCACATAAGGCACTCACGTCTACTGAAATGTTTTTCCATGTTAGACATCTATTAAGTCTTTGGTTCACAGTGTCAAACAACATTTGTAGTATAGAATTATCAGTTTGGACATGAGATGTAGGATTCTGTGTTGGCAGATTAAAAGTGTATGAGTTCATACTAGGAGGGGTTACACTTGGACCTATATGGGCCATACACATATAGTAAGAACATGGCAGTTAAGACATCGTTTGTGATACACTTGGACCTATATGGAACATACACATATAGTAAGAACATGGCAGTTAAGACATCGTTTGTGATACACTTGGACCTATATGGAACATACACATATAGTAAGAACATGGCAGTTAAGACATCGTTTGTGATACACTTGGACCTATATGGGCCATACACATATAGTAAGAACATGGCAGTTAAGACATCGTTTGTGATACACTTGGACCTATATGGACCATACACATATAGTAAGAACATGGCAGTTAAGACATCGTTTGTGATACACTTGGACCTATATGGGCCATACACATATAGTAAGAACATGGCAGTTAACACATCGTTTGTGATACACTTGGACCTATATGGACCATACACATATAGTAAGAACATGGCAGTTAAGACATCGTTTGTGATACACTTGGACCTATATGGACCATACACATATAGTAAGAACATGGCAGTTAAGACATCGTTTGTGATACACTTGGACCTATATGGAACATACACATATAGTCAGAACATGGCAGTTAAGACATCGTTTGTGATACACTTGGACCTATATGGGCCATACACATATAGTAAGAACATGGCAGTTAAGACATCGTTTGTGATACACTTGGACCTATATGGGCCATACACATATAGTAAGAACATGGCAGTTAAGACATCGTTTGTGATACACTTGGACCTATATGGAACATACACATATAGTAAGAACATGGCAGTTAAGACATCGTTTGTGATACACTTGGACCTATATGGAACATACACATATAGTAAGAACATGGCAGTTAAGACATCGTTTGTGATACACTTGGACCTATATGGGCCATACACATATAGTAAGAACATGGCAGTTAAGACATCGTTTGTGATACACTTGGACCTATATGGAACATACACATATAGTAAGAACATGGCAGTTAAGACATCGTTTGTGATACACTTGGACCTATATGGGCCATACACATATAGTAAGAACATGGCAGTTAAGACATCGTTTGTGATACACTTGGACCTATATGGGCCATACACATATAGTAAGAACATGGCAGTTAAGACATCGTTTGTGATACACTTGGACCTATATGGGCCATACACATATAGTAAGAACATGGCAGTTAAGACATCGTTTGTGATACACTTGGACCTATATGGAACATACACATATAGTAAGAACATGGCAGTTAAGACATCGTTTGTGATACACTTGGACCTATATGGAACATACACATATAGTAAGAACATGGCAGTTAAGACATCGTTTGTGATACACTTGGACCTATATGGGCCATACACATATAGTAAGAACATGGCAGTTAAGACATCGTTTGTGATACACTTGGACCTATATGGGCCATACACATATAGTAAGAACATGGCAGTTAAGACATCGTTTGTGATACACTTGGACCTATATGGAACATACACATATAGTAAGAACATGGCAGTTAAGACATCGTTTGTGATACACTTGGACCTATATGGTCCATACACATATAGTAAGAACATGGCAGTTAAGACATCGTTTGTGATACACTTGGACCTATATGGGCCATACACATATAGTAAGAACATGGCAGTTAAGACATCGTTTGTGATACACTTGGACCTATATGGAACATACACATATAGTAAGAACATGGCAGTTAAGACATCGTTTGTGATACACTTGGACCTATATGGGCCATACACATATAGTAAAAACATGGCAGTTAAGACATCGTTTGTGATACACTTGGACCTATATGGGCCATACACATATAGTAAGAACATGGCAGTTAAGACATCGTTTGTGATACACTTGGACCTATATGGAACATACACATATAGTAAGAACATGGCAGTTAAGACATCGTTTGTGATACACTTGGACCTATATGGGCCATACACATATAGTAAGAACATGGCAGTTAAGACATCGTTTGTGATACACTTGGACCTATATGGAACATACACATATAGTAAGAACATGGCAGTTAAGACATCGTTTGTGATACACTTGGACCTATATGGACCATACACATATAGTAAGAACATGGCAGTTAAGACATCGTTTGTGATACACTTGGACCTATATGGGCCATACACATATAGTAAGAACATGGCAGTTAAGACATCGTTTGTGATACACTTGGACCTATATGGACCATACACATATAGTAAGAACATGGCAGTTAAGACATCGTTTGTGATACACTTGGACCTATATGGAACATACACATATAGTAAGAACATGGAAGTTAAGACATCGTTTGTGATACACTTGGACCTATATGGAACATACACATATAGTAAGAACATGGCAGTTAAGACATCGTTTGTGATACACTTGGACCTATATGGAACATACACATATAGTAAGAACATGGCAGTTAAGACATCGTTTGTGATACACTTGGACCTATATGGAACATACACATATAGTAAGAACATGGCAGTTAAGACATCGTTTGTGATACACTTGGACCTAAATGGGCCATACACATATAGTAAGAACATGACAGTTAAGACATCGTTTGTGATACACTTGGACCTATATGGACCATACACATATAGTAAGAACATGGCAGTTAAGACATCGTTTGTGATACACTTGGACCTATATGGAACATACACATATAGTAAGAACATGGCAGTTAAGACATCGTTTGTGATACACTTGGACCTATATGGGCCATACACATATAGTAAGAACATGGCAGTTAAGACATCGTTTGTGATACACTTGGACCTATATGGAACATACACATATAGTAAGAACATGGCAGTTAAGACATCGTTTGTGATACACTTGGACCTATATGGAACATACACATATAGTAAGAACATGGCAGTTAAGACATCGTTTGTGATACACTTGGACCTATATGGGCCATACACATATAGTAAGAACATGGCAGTTAAGACATCGTTTGTGATACACTTGGACCTATATGGAACATACACATATAGTAAGAACATGGCAGTTAAGACATCGTTTGTGATACACTTGGACCTATATGGGCCATACACATATAGTAAGAACATGGCAGTTAAGACATCGTTTGTGATACACTTGGACCTATATGGAACATACTCATATAGTAAGAACATGGCAGTTAAGACATCGTTAGTGATACACTTGGACCTATATGGACCATACACATATAGTAAGAACATGGCAGTTAAGACATCGTTTGTGATACACTTGGACCTATATGGAACATACACATATAGTAAGAACATGGCAGTTAAGACATCGTTTGTGATACACTTGGACCTATATGGAACATACACATATAGTAAGAACATGGCAGTTAAGACATCGTTTGTGATACACTTGGACCTATATGGAACATACACATATAGTAAGAACATGGCAGTTAAGACATCGTTTGTGATACACTTGGACCTATATGGAACATACACATATAGTAAGAACATGGCAGTTAAGACATCGTTTGTGATACACTTGGACCTATATGGGCCATACACATATAGTAAGAACATGGCAGTTAAGACATCGTTTGTGATACACTTGGACCTTATGGACCATACACATATAGTAAGAACATGGCAGTTAAGACATCGTTTGTGATACACTTGGACCTATATGGGACCATACACATATAGTAAGAACATGGCAGTTAAGACATCGTTTGTGATACACTTGGACCTATATGGGCCATACACATATAGTAAGAACATGGCAGTTAAGACATCGTTTGTGATACACTTGGACCTATATGGAACATACACATATAGTAAGAACATGGCAGTTAAGACATCGTTTGTGATACACTTGGACCTATATGGGCCATACACATATAGTAAGAACATGGCAGTTAAGACATCGTTTGTGATACACTTGGACCTATATGGAACATACACATATAGTAAGAACATGGCAGTTAAGACATCGTTTGTGATACACTTGGACCTATATGGGCCATACACATATAGTAAGAACATGGCAGTTAAGACATCGTTTGTGATACACTTGGACCTATATGGGCCATACACATATAGTAAGAACATGGCAGTTAAGACATCGTTTGTGATACACTTGGACCTATATGGGACATACACATATAGTAAGAACATGGCAGTTAAGACATCGTTTGTGATACACTTGGACCTATATGGAACATACACATATAGTAAGAACATGGCAGTTAAGACATCGTTTGTGATACACTTGGACCTATATGGGCCATACACATATAGTAAGAACATGGCAGTTAAGACATCGTTTGTGATACACTTGGACCTATATGGGCCATACACATATAGTAAGAACATGGCAGTTAAGACATCGTTTGTGATACACTTGGACCTATATGGACCATACACATATAGTAAGAACATGGCAGTTAAGACATCGTTTGTGATACACTTGGACCTATATGGACCATACACATATAGTAAGAACATGGCAGTTAAGACATCGTTTGTGATACACTTGGACCTATATGGAACATACACATATAGTAAGAACATGGCAGTTAAGACATCGTTTGTGATACACTTGGACCTATATGGAACATACACATATAGTAAGAACATGGCAGTTAAGACATCGTTTGTGATACACTTGGACCTATATGGGCCATACACATATAGTAAGAACATGGCAGTTAAGACATCGTTTGTGATACACTTGGACCTATATGGAACATACACATATAGTAAGAACATGGCAGTTAAGACATCGTTTGTGATACACTTGGACCTATATGGAACATACACATATAGTAAGAACATGGCAGTTAAGACATCGTTTGTGATACACTTGGACCTATATGGGCCATACACATATAGTAAGAACATGGCAGTTAAGACATCGTTTGTGATACACTTGGACCTATATGGACCATACACATATAGTAAGAACATGGCAGTTAAGACATCGTTTGTGATACACTTGGACCTATATGGGCCATACCCATATAGTAAGAACATGGCAGTTAAGACATCGTTTGTGATACACTTGGACCTATATGGAACATACACATATAGTAAGAACATGGCAGTTAAGACATCGTTTGTGATACACTTGGACCTATATGGAACATACACATATAGTAAGAACATGGCAGTTAAGACATCGTTTGTGATACACTTGGACCTATATGGGCCATACACATATAGTAAGAACATGGCAGTTAAGACATCGTTTGTGATACACTTGGACCTATATGGAACATACACATATAGTAAGAACATGGCAGTTAAGACATCGTTTGTGATACACTTGGACCTATATGGGCCATACACATATAGTAAGAACATGGCAGTTAAGACATCGTTTGTGATACACTTGGACCTATATGGGCCATACACATATAGTAAGAACATGGCAGTTAAGACATCGTTTGTGATACACTTGGACCTATATGGAACATACACATATAGTAAGAACGTGGCAGTTAAGACATCGTTTGTGATACACTTGGACCTATATGGAACATACACATATAGTAAGAACATGGCAGTTAAGACATCGTTTGTGATACACTTGGACCTATATGGGCCATACACATATAGTAAGAACATGGCAGTTAAGACATCGTTTGTGATACACTTGGACCTATATGGACCATACACATATAGTAAGAACATGGCAGTTAAGACATCGTTTGTGATACACTTGGACCTATATGGACCATACACATATAGTAAGAACATGGCAGTTAAGACATCGTTTGTGATACACTTGGACCTATATGGAACATACACATATAGTAAGAACATGGCAGTTAAGACATCGTTTGTGATACACTTGGACCTATATGGGCCATACACATATAGTAAGAACATGGCAGTTAAGACATCGTTTGTGATACACTTGGACCTATATGGGCCATACACATATAGTAAGAACATGGCAGTTAAGACATCGTTTGTGATACACTTGGACCTATATGGAACATACACATATAGTAAGAACATGGCAGTTAAGACATCGTTTGTGATACACTTGGACCTATATGGAACATACACATATAGTAAGAACATGGCAGTTAAGACATCGTTTGTGATACACTTGGACCTATATGGGCCATACACATATAGTAAGAACATGGCAGTTAAGACATCGTTTGTGATACACTTGGACCTATATGGACCATACACATATAGTAAGAACATGGCAGTTAAGACATCGTTTGTGATACACTTGGACCTATATGGGCCATACACATATAGTAAGAACATGGCAGTTAAGACATCGTTTGTGATACACTTGGACCTATATGGAACATACACATATAGTAAGAACATGGCAGTTAAGACATCGTTTGTGATACACTTGGACCTATATGGAACATACACATATAGTAAGAACATGGCAGTTAAGACATCGTTTGTGATACACTTGGACCTATATGGGCCATACACATATAGTAAGAACATGGCAGTTAAGACATCGTTTGTGATACACTTGGACCTATATGGAACATACACATATAGTAAGAACATGGCAGTTAAGACATCGTTTGTGATACACTTGGACCTATATGGGCCATACACATATAGTAAGAACATGGCAGTTAAGACATCGTTTGTGATACACTTGGACCTATATGGGCCATACACATATAGTAAGAACATGGCAGTTAAGACATCGTTTGTGATACACTTGGACCTATATGGGCCATACACATATAGTAAGAACATGGCAGTTAAGACATCGTTTGTGATACACTTGGACCTATATGGAACATACACATATAGTAAGAACATGGCAGTTAAGACATCGTTTGTGATACACTTGGACCTATATGGAACATACACATATAGTAAGAACATGGCAGTTAAGACATCGTTTGTGATACACTTGGACCTATATGGGCCATACACATATAGTAAGAACATGGCAGTTAAGACATCGTTTGTGATACACTTGGACCTATATGGGCCATACACATATAGTAAGAACATGGCAGTTAAGACATCGTTTGTGATACACTTGGACCTATATGGAACATACACATATAGTAAGAACATGGCAGTTAAGACATCGTTTGTGATACACTTGGACCTATATGGGCCATACACATATAGTAAGAACATGGCAGTTAAGACATCGTTTGTGATACACTTGGACCTATATGGGCCATACACATATAGTAAGAACATGGCAGTTAAGACATCGTTTGTGATACACTTGGACCTATATGGAACATACACATATAGTAAGAACATGGCAGTTAAGACATCGTTTGTGATACACTTGGACCTATATGGGCCATACACATATAGTAAGAACATGGCAGTTAAGACATCGTTTGTGATACACTTGGACCTATATGGGCCATACACATATAGTAAGAACATGGCAGTTAAGACATCGTTTGTGATACACTTGGACCTATATGGAACATACACATATAGTAAGAACATGGCAGTTAAGACATCGTTTGTGATACACTTGGACCTATATGGGCCATACACATATAGTAAGAACATGGCAGTTAAGACATCGTTTGTGATACACTTGGACCTATATGGGCCATACACATATAGTAAGAACATGGCAGTTAAGACATCGTTTGTGATACACTTGGACCTATATGGAACATACACATATAGTAAGAACATGGCAGTTAAGACATCGTTTGTGATACACTTGGACCTATATGGAACATACACATATAGTAAGAACATGGCAGTTAAGACATCGTTTGTGATACACTTGGACCTATATGGGCCATACACATATAGTAAGAACATGGCAGTTAAGACATCGTTTGTGATACACTTGGACCTATATGGACCATACACATATAGTAAGAACATGGCAGTTAAGACATCGTTTGTGATACACTTGGACCTATATGGGCCATACACATATAGTAAGAACATGGCAGTTAAGACATCGTTTGTGATACACTTGGACCTATATGGGCCATACACATATAGTAAGAACATGGCAGTTAAGACATCGTTTGTGATACACTTGGACCTATATGGAACATACACATATAGTAAGAACATGGCAGTTAAGACATCGTTTGTGATACACTTGGACCTATATGGAACATACACATATAGTAAGAACATGGCAGTTAAGACATCGTTTGTGATACACTTGGACCTATATGGGCCATACACATATAGTAAGAACATGGCAGTTAAGACATCGTTTGTGATACACTTGGACCTATATGGGCCATACACATATAGTAAGAACATGGCAGTTAAGACATCGTTTGTGATACACTTGGACCTATATGGACCATACACATATAGTAAGAACATGGCAGTTAAGACATCGTTTGTGATACACTTGGACCTATATGGACCATACACATATAGTAAGAACATGGCAGTTAAGACATCGTTTGTGATACACTTGGACCTATATGGAACATACACATATAGTAAGAACATGGCAGTTAAGACATCGTTTGTGATACACTTGGACCTATATGGGCCATACACATATAGTAAGAACATGGCAGTTAAGACATCGTTTGTGATACACTTGGACCTATATGGGCCATACACATATAGTAAGAACATGGCAGTTAAGACATCGTTTGTGATACACTTGGACCTATATGGAACATACACATATAGTAAGAACATGGCAGTTAAGACATCGTTTGTGATACACTTGGACCTATATGGAACATACACATATAGTAAGAACATGGCAGTTAAGACATCGTTTTGTGATACACTTGGACCTATATGGGCCATACACATATAGTAAGAACATGGCAGTTAAGACATCGTTTGTGATACACTTGGACCTATATGGAACATACACATATAGTAAGAACATGGCAGTTAAGACATCGTTTGTGATACACTTGGACCTATATGGGCCATACACATATAGTAAGAACATGGCAGTTAAGACATCGTTTGTGATACACTTGGACCTATATGGGCCATACACATATAGTAAGAACATGGCAGTTAAGACATCGTTTGTGATACACTTGGACCTATATGGAACATACACATATAGTAAGAACATGGCAGTTAAGACATCGTTTG